>CM067359.1:190440175-190586901 GCA_034401795.1 Chaetoderma sp. LZ-2023a
AACTAGTAGAGCCTACGCATATTTGCAATATTAGACATATTAATATGCTCGCTAACGATTTTATTTCATCAATTAATGAACGCATATGGTATCTACGTATATGCAACATTTTAACACTCTGTTTTGTTTTTTTATCTACCATTCTCTCTTCATCATCTTTGACTTGCCCCGAGGGCACCATGAAATTCACCAAATTTCAGAAAAATCTGTCAAACAGTCTCAGAAAAATATACCATTTTATATGTTATGACGTAACCAAGATGACAGCCACAGACAAGAGCCAATCAAGTTCTCTTAAACAAGTTTGATTCTTGGCCCAACCCAGATAAGGCTTCCGAGTTCGCATCAATCGTCCTGCTCGTTTCAGAGAAGAAAATCTTCAAACTCTGCAAAATAATTTACAGGTTTACGACGTCATCAAGGTGGCTGCCGAACGGCTGGCCAAATCAAGTTCTCATGAACGATTTTTATTCAGGTCCATAACTAAATACTATATTCTGAGTTTCAGCGAAAACGGCCCCGTGGTTTTTGGAGAAGACGACTTTTTGAAAATCCTTGAAAAGTTTAAGGAAATCGAAGATCGCCAATCAGCCGAGCAGATTCATTTGGAGCTAAGAGCTATCCAATTCATCCATCCATCACATGACGTCATAATCAACTATGTGCCGTGTAGGATTCCGTCATAATCATTACGTCATGACTGACTCGATATAGTCCTTCTTTAACGCTTAATAGTCCGACACGTTATATGAATTGTATGTCTTCACCATTTAATAAACATTCTGTTGAATATTTTGAAACTAATTTGACTAGGCCTAGTTGGTGCCATAGACTTACCTATATAGTTTTCTGGAAATTGATAGTCAAGGAGTTCAGGGATCGATCGATGCCAACACGAGCGAGGTGTGAGTAGAGCGTAACTATTGATGGACGGGGCATAGCTAAAACTGGAACAGTCTACTGGAACGTATATTCTTCGATATTAATCATGGTTCTTGTGGCCCATGTGATATGAGCCAACAACCCATACTGTATGCTCGTCATGAGCCAACAACACATACTGCATGCTCGTCATGAGCCAACAACTCATACTGTATGCTCATCATGAGCCAACAACCCATACTGTATGCTCGTCATGAGCCAACAACCCATACTGTATGCTCGTCATGAGCTGACAAGCCATACTGTATGCTCGTCATGAGCCAACAACCCATACTGTATGCTTGTCATGAGCCAACAACCCATACTGTATGCTCGTCATGAGCCAACAACCCATACTGTATGCTCATCATGAGCCAACAACCCATACTGTATGCTCGTCATGAGCCAACAACCCATACTGCATGCTCGTCATGAGCCAACAACCCATACTGCATGCTCGTCATGAGCCAACAACCCATACTGCATGCTCGTCATGAGCTGACAACCCATACTGCATGCTCGTCATGAGCCAACAACTCATATTTCATGCTTGACATGAGCTAACAACCCATACTGCACGCTCGACATGAGCCAACAACCCATAACGCATACTGGTCGTGAGCTGACAAGCCATACTGTATGCTCGTCATGAGCCAACAACACATATTGCACGCTCGTCATGAGCTGACAACCCATACTGCATGCTCGTCATGAGCCAACAACCCATACTGCATGCTCGTCATGAGCCAACAACACATACTGCACGCTCGTCATGAGCAAACAACCCATACTGCACGCTCGACATGAGCCAACAACCCATAACGCATACTGGTCGTGAGCTGACAAGCCATACTGTATGCTCGTCATGAGCCAACAACACATACTGCACGCTCGTCATGAGCTGACAACCCATACTGCACGCTCGTCATGAGCCAACAACCCATACTACATGCTCGTCATGAGCCAACAACCCATACTGCATGCTCGTCATGAGCCAACAACCCATACTGCATGCTCGTCATGAGCTGACAACCCATACTGCATGCTCGTCATGAGCCAACAACCCATACTGCATGCTCGTCATGAGCTGACAACACATACTGCATGCTCGTCATGAGCCAACAACCCATACTGCGCGCTCGTCATGAGCTGACAACCCATACTGCATGCTTGTCATGAGCCAACAACCCATACTGCATGCTCGTCATGAGCCAACAACTCATATTTCATGCTTGACATGAGCTGACAACCCATACTGCACGCTCGTCATGAGCTGACAACCCATACTGCATGCTCGTCATGAGCCAACAATCCATACTGCATGCTCGTCATGAGCCAACAACCCATACTGCATGCTCGTCATGAGCTGACAACCCATACTGCATGCTCGTCATGAGCTGACAACCCATACTGCATGATCGTCATGAGATGACAACCCATACTGCATGCTCGTCATGAGCCGACAACCCATACTGCACGCTCGTCATGAGCCAACAACCCATACTGCATGCACGTCATGAGCCAACAACCCACACTGCATGCACGTCATGAGCTGACAACCCATACTGCATGCTCGTCATGAGATGGCAACCCATACTGCATGCTCGTCATGAGCCGACAACACATACTGCACGCTCGTCATGAGCTGACAACCCATACTGCATGCTCGTCATGAGCCAACAACCCATACTGCATGCTCGTCATGAGCCAACAACACATACTTCACGCTCGTCATGAGCCAACAACCCATACTGCACGCTCGACATGAGCCAACAACCCATAACGCATACTGGTCGTGAGCTGACAAGCCATACTGTATGCTCGTCATGAGCCAACAACACATACTGCACGCTCGTCATGAGCTGACAACCCATACTGCACGCTCGTCGTGAGCCAACAACCCATAGTGCATGCTCGTCATGAGCCAACAACCCATACTGCATGCTCGACATGAGCCAACAACCCATAACGCATACTGGTCGTGAGCTGACAAGCCATACTGTATGCTCGTCATGAGCCAACAACTCATATTTCATGCTTGACATGAGCTGACAACCCATACTGCACGCTCGTCATGAGCTGACAACCCATACTGCATGCTCGTCATGAGCCAACAACCCATACTGCATGCTCGTCATGAGCCAACAACCCATACTGCATGCTCGTCATGAGCTGACAACCCATACTGCATGATCGTCATGAGCTGACAACCCATACTGCATGAACGTCATGAGATGACAACCCATACTGCATGCTCGTCATGAGCCAACAACCCATACTGCATGCTCGTCATGAGCTGACAACCCATACTGCATGCTCGTCATGAGATGACAACCCATACTGCATGCTCGTGATGAGATGACAACCCATACTGCATGCTCGTCATGAGCCGACAACCCATACTGCACGCTCGTCATGAGCTGACAACCCATACTGCATGCTCGTCATGAGCCAACAACCCATACTGCATGCTCGTCATGAGCTGACAACCCATACTGCATGCTCGTCATGAGCCAACAACCCATACTGCATGCTCGTCATGAGCCAACAACACATACTGCACGCTCGTCATGAGCAAACAACCCATACTGCACGCTCGACATGAGCCAACAACCCATAACGCATACTGGTCGTGAGCTGACAAGCCATACTGTATGCTCGTCATGAGCCAACAACACATACTGCACGCTCGTCATGAGCTGACAACCCATACTGCACGCTCGTCATGAGCCAACAACCCATACTGCATGCTCGTCATGAGCCAACAACCCATACTGCATGCTCGTCATGAGCCAACAACCCATACTGCATGCTCGTCATGAGCTGACAACCCATACTGCATGCTCGTCATGAGCCAACAACCCATACTGCATGCTCGTCATGAGCTGACAACACATACTGCATGCTCGTCATGAGCCAACAACCCATACTGCGCGCTCGTCATGAGCTGACAACCCATACTGCATGCTTGTCATGAGCCAACAACCCATACTGCATGCTCGTCATGAGCCAACAACTCATATTTCATGCTTGACATGAGCTGACAACCCATACTGCACGCTCGTCATGAGCTGACAACCCATACTGCATGCTCGTCATGAGCCAACAATCCATACTGCATGCTCGTCATGAGCCAACAACCCATACTGCATGCTCGTCATGAGCTGACAACCCATACTGCATGCTCGTCATGAGCTGACAACCCATACTGCATGATCGTCATGAGATGACAACCCATACTGCATGCTCGTCATGAGCCGACAACCCATACTGCACGCTCGTCATGAGCCAACAACCCATACTGCATGCACGTCATGAGCCAACAACCCACACTGCATGCACGTCATGAGCTGACAACCCATACTGCATGCTCGTCATGAGATGGCAACCCATACTGCATGCTCGTCATGAGCCGACAACACATACTGCACGCTCGTCATGAGCTGACAACCCATACTGCATGCTCGTCATGAGCCAACAACCCATACTGCATGCTCGTCATGAGCCAACAACACATACTTCACGCTCGTCATGAGCCAACAACCCATACTGCACGCTCGACATGAGCCAACAACCCATAACGCATACTGGTCGTGAGCTGACAAGCCATACTGTATGCTCGTCATGAGCCAACAACACATACTGCACGCTCGTCATGAGCTGACAACCCATACTGCACGCTCGTCGTGAGCCAACAACCCATACTGCATGCTCGTCATGAGCCAACAACCCATACTGCATGCTCGACATGAGCCAACAACCCATAACGCATACTGGTCGTGAGCTGACAAGCCATACTGCATGAACGTCATGAGCTGACAACCCATACTGCATGAACGTCATGAGATGACAACCCATACTGCATGCTCGTCATGAGCCAACAACCCATACTGCATGCTCGTCATGAGCTGACAACCCATACTGCATGCTCGTCATGAGATGACAACCCATACTGCATGCTCGTCATGAGATGACAACCCATACTGCATGCTCGTCATGAGCCGACAACCCATACTGCACGCTCGTCATGAGCTGACAACCCATACTGCATGCTCGTCATGAGCCAACAACCCATACTGCATGCTCGTCATGAGCTGACAACCCATACTGCATGCTCGTCATGAGCCAACAACCCATACTGCATGCTCGTCATGAGCCAACAACCCATACTGCATGCTCGTCATGAGATGACAACCCATACTGCATGCTCGTCATGAGCTGACAACCCATACTGCATACTCGTCATGAGCTGACAACACATACTGCATGCTCGTCATGAGCCAACAACCCATACTGCATGCTCGTCATGAGCCAACAACCCATACTGCATGCTCGTAATGAGCTGACAACCCATACTGCATGCTCGTCATGAGCCAACAACCCATACTGCATGCTCGTCATGAGCCAACAACCCATACTGCATGCTCGTCATGAGCTGATAAGTCTTACTGCATGCTCGTCATGAGCCAACAACCCATACTGCATGCTCGTCACGAGCTGACAACCCATACTGCACGCTCGTCACGAGCTGACAACCCATACTGCATGCTCGTCATGAGCTGACAACCCATACTGCATGCTCGTCATGAGCCAACAACCCATACTGCATGCGCGTCATGAGCCAACAACCCATACTGCATGCTCGTCATGAGCCAACAACCCATACTGCATGCTCGTCATGAGCTGATAAGTCTTACTGCATGCTCGTCATGAGCCAACAACCCATACTGCATGCTCGTCACGAGCTGACAGCCCATACTGCATGCTCGTCATGAGCTGACAACCCATACTGCATGCTCGTCATGAGCTGACAACCCATACTGCACGCTCCTCATGAGCCAACAACCCATACTGCATGCTCGTCATGAGCCGACAACCCATACTGCATGCTCGTCATGAGCCAACAACACATTCTGCATGCTCGTCATGAGCCGACAACCCATACTGCATGCTCGTCATGAGCCAACAACCCATACTGCATGCTCGTCATGAGCTGACAACCCATACTGCATGCTCGTCATGAGCTGACAACCCATACTGCATGCTCGTCATGAGCTGACAACCCATACTGCATGCTCGTCATGAGCTGACAACCCATACTGCATGCTCGTCATGAGCTGATAACCCATACTGCATGCTCGTCATGAGCTGATAACCCATACTGCATGCTCGTCATGAGCTGATAACCCATACTGCATGCTCGTCATGAGATGACAACCCATACTGCATGCTCGTCATGAGCTGACAACCCTACTGCATGCTCGTCATGAGCCAACAACCCATACTGCATGCTCGTCATGAGCTGACAACCCGTACTGCATGCTCGTCATGAGCTGACAACACATACTGCATGCTCGTTATGAGCCAACAACCCATACTGCATGCTCGTCATGAGCTGACAACCCATACTGCATGCTCGTCATGAGCTGATAACCCTTACTGCATGCTCGTCATGAGCTGATAACCCATACTGCATGCTCGTCATGAGATGACAACCCATACTGCATGCTCGTCATGAGCTGACAACCCATACTGCAGGCTCGTCATGAGCCAACAACCTATACTGCAGACTCGTCATGAGCCAACAACCCATACTGCATGCTCGTCATGAGCTGACAACCCATACTGCATGCTCGGCATGAGATGACAACAACTAGTAGAACCCAGAGAGAAATGCAGCCACCACATCATTTGACATAGTGGCATGACCGTCACTATTCGTGGAACACATATATGTACAAATTCATCAATTTCTGGTTTTTACGCCCTTATGTTTCCAGAGATAGAGTTTGACTCAGATGCTATGTAGCAGACTGCCTAGATCTATGACACATTTGACATCTCTTGGCACCCGAGAAACATAATTTACAGCAATGAAAAGAATCTTGATAATGCAGGTTACCGGCCCCCTAACCTGCGTTATTGGGGAATTCTCGTTTAGGATTGCGTATCTTGAGATCTCTTCAGGGCAGTGAGTCTTTCTTTGAGGCGACCCTAAGACACGAAGGGTCCTAGATGTCTAAAAATTACAGGAGAAAAAACTGTTCAAATATTGCTCCAATACATTTCCTATGATACCTACAATGGACATGGAAACGTAGATTTATTGAAAACCATTGGATGGATCCAATAATACATTGATGCAAAGTCAAGTCAATTTAACCCCTAAAGGTTGCGCCAGTTTCAAGTCGATCGGACAAAAACGTAATTAGCATCCATTTTGAAAAGATTTGATTTTCAACTTCGGGACAAGGTGGAACATTTCTACCAAAACCTAGCTCTGTGGAACCCTATTGTTGTAAATTATTCTAGCAAATCATTCAAAGCTGAATACTGTCAAATCCAGGTTGTCAAAAAAGACAAAACGTGACTTGGTGATAGGGACCTATAAGCGATAGTTTCTGACAATGACTAAGTCTGATTGGTCAATTAGGCTAGCGTCCATCTCGGAATTTCGGTGATTTTTTTAGGTATTCATAGCTATTCTTCTATAAAACCACGGCAAACCGAGTGAACTAAAATTTAAGAAATCTTCCTTAATCTTCACTATGGTCAGCCGTGAACCAAGTTTGATAGAAATAAGCCGATTGGCCGGTATCATTGGCGGGCATCTTGAATGACCTAGATTTCGTAAAAATTTCTTTGGCACAACTGCTAATATTCCATTTGATTTTTTAAACACCTTGATAGAGACATTCATCAACAATTTCAAGTTCGCTAGCCCCTATATTATAGTTTAGAGAATTATTTATTTTGCGATTAGAGAAAATCAAGCCCTTAGTTTTGTTGCTGTTAACTTGTAATCGTCTATCGAGGCAATATTGATGAAATGCATTTAATGCATTCTGCAAATCTACTGGTGAGTCAGCCATTATGACTGTATTATCCTCGTATAGCGGAATTATTAAGCAGAGGTTTTCTTCAGCTAGCTTATTTATAGAATTTAGACCAGAGATGTGATGTTCGTATAGGTACTCTTCAAGATCAGTGAGGAAAATTGAAAATAGAATGGGAGATCAATTTTCACCTTGTCTTACGCCTACGTTACTCATTATGAAATCTGAACTATTTTGATTATGACTGACAACGGATGTTATGCTTTTATACATGTCGCATACAATTTTAAAACATTTGTCTGTTATGTTGTTTTTCAATAACTTTTTCCCGGAGAGCGACCCGCCATACTTTGTTGAACGCTTGCTTAAAATCAATAAATGTACAGAACAGTGTTTTCTTCTGAGCAAATAGTAGTTCCTTACTCAGATAAATATAGATAATATTGTCACGGGTGGCCTTATTTTTTCTAAAGCCAGTTTGTGCCTCAGATATTATTTCGTATTTTTCTGAGTAGTTGACTTTATGTATACGTTATAAATTTGGTCAGCCCCACCCCATCTCTCTGCTTTCCCGTGTATTAGCTTATTAATGTTTCCAATGATTTCCTGGCGGGTTATAGATACATCAAGTTCTCTGCAGTCTGGTATGTCCACGTGTTGATTATCAGTTAGGTATTCGTTATATTCATCCGCGTTTATTGTTTTGAAATGAGGAAATAATGTATGCAGATCTATTTTGTCTTTATGTTTGTTTGTAGTTGGGTTGTCCTTAAATAATTTCCAGGAACCTTTAATATCCCATTTTTGTAGTTTCTTTAATTTGTCGTGAACTTGGCAACGTGCTGCTTGAGCATGCTTTTTGATTGTATGTTAGTATATTGTGCTTACCGTTTTTAATCTTTGTTTATTTATTACCTTCTGTTTTATTTGGCAAGAGTGGGCTATTTATCTGTATTCCTGGTGGTTGAGAGGGATAACATAGCCTATCCGTAACCGTAATCATATTATTAAATTTGGCCAACGTTTGTGGGTTTTGTTTACTGAAGGAATTATTCCATACACAATGTCAGCCTGTGCCACCACATACAAATAAATATTAGCGTATATTGGGGAAATACCTTCCTGGAAAGCATCGAGCATCCCAATTCCGGCTGGTAATTGCGATAGCCGACGCTCAAACAGCATTACTTTACTATGGGAATCAGATACAGTGCACTTTAAGCAGTGCATATATTTGAAAAAAATATGTTCAAAATATTCTTGTGGTCATACATCATTTGAAAGCTAAGCCAATTTTCTATGCATTTCTGTATTAGTTTTTATAGTCTTGTAAAATTTAATACAGTTGGTTGCAATTTTAAAATATCCACTATTGTCCACTTGATTTAATGAATCTACGTCGAATGGTGTATTTTATATACGCAAAAAACTCAATGAAAACATTACAAGAAAATAAAAAATAATGCATTAATGTTTCGGCAATTGAATGCGCTTTCCAATGATATATGATTTAAATATTATAATGATTTTAGTTTATCATAGGAACGGTTTAGATTGCGGTGTATTTTAGTGCAAAGATAACACAATGCGGATCAACAGCTTGTTTGCGGCTATAACCAGCCAGCAGTTTTGCTCTGAGCGTTGATTTAGGGAAATCCCGGCGTAATGACGTTAATATATGTGGGGAAGATGTGTTGTAATGACTTATGACGACCCGAACGCGGTCAAAAGAAGGGTATTGCATTCGTACGCGTATGCGTGTGAACGTGAGTGTGTGAGTGCGTGCGAGCAAGGTTGTGTACCCGCATGCACGTGTAGACTATATACGTGTGCGCGTGGCATGCGCGCGTGTGTGCACGTTAGCAAGTGCGTAAAGTGCGTATATAAAGTGCGTGCGTGCGCGCGTGCGTGTGTATACTGCATTGCAAGCGCCACTGCAGCCACTGTGTAGCATAGATAGACACTGAGTTATATAAATATTGAAAGCTTAGATTTTTATAACTCACTTTTGCCGAACCAATCACGGCTAGTGTCTCAAAATGAATGAATCTGATTGGTCAATTAGCTCGACGGCCATCTTGGATTTTTGACAATTTTTAGATTTCTAACGCTATTCGTAGGGTTTGGCGGCTATCTTGGTTGAGATAGATCTCACATAATTATACCCTCCTCCATAACTGCGGAATGGATGACGCCCAAAGCTGGGAAATATGTTTAGGGACTAAGGGCCAATCAAGCTTGTTCAAAAGAAGCTGATGCGTAAAAACATATGGGCGCCACAAGCCATACAAAATCAGGCATTCTGGCGGCCATATTGAATTATTTTGTTTTATTGATTTTAGTACAGGAATTTGGTCTATAAAGTGTTTTATGTACAGAATTCAAATTTGTCACTTTTACAATGTGGGATCGCTCCCTTACCAATCACGCCCGCCTCCTTAGCAACCAAAATTTTTAACATAGCAACCAGCATTACCGCAGGGGTTTTCGCAATGAAAGTGAATTTATATACGTTTTTTGGTGATTCTGAATATCACACTTTGGCAAGTATCCGCTCATTTCTTCAGCAAGCCCCTCTTAACAACCAATATAATGTCCAAAGCAACCAGGTAAGTACTGAGGATTTCGCAATAAAAATGGCGATATACAGGGTTTCGGGTTTGCCGTGATCGAATATCACACGTTCGAAAATGTAAAATCATTTCCTTATCTAACAAACCCGTTAACAACCAGGTAACTATTAGGATTCTCACGGCAAGCGTGGCTATATATAGATTTTTCGGTATGTCAATTTCGAATTTCACACTTTCGGAAGGGCCCGATAATTTGCTTACCAACCAGGCTAGCCCCTTAGCAACCGAGATGCTCTCCACATCAACCAAATAACTACTGGGAATTTTGCGATCGAATACCGAGTTAGGATATCTCACTTTCTGCTCATTTCCTTAGCAACCAGGCTAGCCACTCCACTCGGTTAGTAACCGACTTGTTCCATATAGCAACCATGTAACAATATAATTTTCACAAAATCTGCAGTCGTGCGGCAACTCACAGTATCTTGATTGTTAATGGACTGTCTGGGTGCTAAGGAAACGATCTGATACTCGAAAATATGTTATTCAAACTCCACATAGGTAAAAACATATATATATATATATATATATATATATATATATATATATATATATATATATATATATATATATATATATATATATATATATATATATATATATATATATATATATATATATATATATATATATATATATATATATATATATATATATATATATATATATATATATATATATATATATATATATATACACCTGTGCAAAAGTTAAGCACCAGCAAAAACAATAGAACGTAGAAACATGATGGTACAACTAGGCTGCCATACTTTTCGTCCCCGCGTTAGCTGACATAATTCCAAGTACGAAATGCACATGCATGCATGACTTCACGCCGCTTGATGTCCGTGCGTGGCGGGAAACAGCACACGTGTTCAGTTATGTAAAAGTCCAGTTTGAGGTGTAGAACATTACATACAGATTTAGGCGACAAGATTAGGAATTTTGTGTTCATGACCGTGGTTTATTTGTACAGAGAGAATTAGCTCTTGATTGTGAACCGCTATGGCAAGACGAAGGTTAAGTGATCGTGTGAAATGGCAAATCATAGGCATGCATACCACTGGTATGTCATGCAAAGAGATTGGCAGACAGCTGAACATTAACCATACTGTAATCAGTCGTTTGATTGCAAAACATGGGCAAACTAACGAGGTGAAGGACAGGCCTAGATCTGGAAGACCGAAGAAGACTACTGCCCGTGATGATCGAGCCCTAGTACGCCTTGTTAGGAGATCTCCATTCACCAACAGCAGAGTGCTCAGCCAGCAATGGGAAACGCGCAATAGAGTGTCAATGTCTACCGTCAAAAGGAGACTGTATGCTGCTGACATGAAAGCTAGGAGACCTGTCAGACGTCCTCTCCTCACTGCCCACCACAAAGAGGAGCGTCTGGGGTGGTGCAACGAAAGAAGACACTGGAACATGAGATCCTGGAGATGGGTACACTGGTCCGATGAAAGTCGGTTCCTGCTTCATGCCACAGATGGTCGAACTCGTGTATGGAGGTCCAGACGCACGGCGTACGACCAACGTAACATCATGGAAGAAGTTCCATTTGGTGGAGGTTCCGTTATGATATGGGGGTGCATCTCATTTGATTGTAAGCTGGATCTGTTGACTGTACCTGGAACACTAAATGGACAAAGATATCAAGATTCCATACTGGATAGAGTTGTGGTCCCTCATTTTGTAAATCATGCACCTGGAACCCACCCTATATTCATGGATGACAACGCCCGACCACATCGTGCTAGAGCTGTGCATGAATACCTCCGCCAGAATGCCATCGAAACCCTACCATGGCCAGCAAGGAGCCCTGACATGAACCCTATTGAGCATATCTGGGACATTCTGGGAAACATGGTGAGAAGGAGGGATCCTCCTGTGCAGAACCTACAGGAATTAACAGACGCACTCCATCTTGAATGGCAACGAATACCACAATGGCGTATCAGTCGGTTGGTGACCAGCATGAGACGTCGTGTCCAGGCCGTCATCCAGGCACAAGGTGGATATACCCGGTATTAATAATGACAGTCTCAAACTCGTGCACAGATGTTAAACTTCGTTTTCAGACACCATTAATGACAATCTAGCCACGTGTGTCAACTGTAGGGCAATAGTTGTCACTTGTGTCAACGTAACCATATTCAGGCCTCGTTTTCAAGTTCAAACAAAAACATACAGTATTTCCCCACCATCATAATCAGCATTCCTCTAGTTGCATTATTACCTCTTGCACTAAGATGGATGGGTACATAAATGTTTATGCTATTGCTTTCTTCATAGCACATGAATATACCCTCGCATGTGCGTAAAAATAGGGTGGTGCTTAACTTTTGCACATGTGTATATATATATATATATATATATATATATATATATATATATATATATATATATATATATATATATATATATATATATATATATATATATATATATATATTATATATATATATATATATATATATATTTATATATATATATATATATATATATATATATATATATATATATATATATATATATATATATATATATATATATATATATATATATATATATATATATATATATATATATATATATATATATATATATATATATATATATATATATATATTCTTTCTATATGGCTGCTAAAGCCTTTTACCTATGTGGAGTTTGAATAACATATTTTCGAGTGTCAGATCGTTTCCTTAGCAAACAGACAGTCCATTAACAATCAAGATACTGTGAGTTGCCGCACGACCGCAGATTTTGTGAGGCGATGTTTACGTTACGTTAGGTTCTGCTCAGTGGTGGATGTGGGGTGGATTATTGTTTTCTTACCGAATCTTTCTTCTTTCTTTCTTTCTTTTTCTCTGTAACAATTTTCTGGAACAGTTTTCATCCGATCAACTTCAAACTTGGTCAAAATATTTTTTCCAAAATGGCCGTCATGAAAATTTCTTTTGCAAAAATACCAGTTTTCGTTTTTTGCAAAAATGAACTCCGGATGAAAAATTGTAAGAAAAATCTTTTCTGAAAATTGTTTTTGGGGGAAATGGCGACCAGGAGAACTTTTTGGGGTCAAAATGCCAAAATGAGTTTTGCTCCGATCGTCTTGAAATTTGGTGAACTTCTAGCCTTGAATATATTGCCTTGATTTGGTATCAAATTTAAAGTTTAAAATTTAAAGACCAACAGTTTTCGAGAAAATTAGCTTTTGGTTTTCTAACATATTCCCATAGTAAACCTATGTGAGCAGTATTGGAACAGTGTTATCTCCTATAGTTTTCTTCCGATCCTCTTCAAACCCGCCCAGATTCTAGAACATTGAGAGATCTAAAAATGTTCTAATGAAAATTTTAATATCTCCCTTGAGGTTAAGGTCATTGACGGGTAAAGGTTTTCCAGTTTTCATGTTTGGCACAAGTTACCTGCCTTTCATCATGCAACTTCAAAGATCATGTTCGAAGACACACCTTGTGTCATCTCTTTATTAGAAGGGACTTTATACTATTTCTTCATGCCCAGTCATCGCAGATTTACAGTTACTTCAGTAAATGTTCTCTAGTTAATTCTGTACATTTAGTAGTAGGATTCGTTGAGTTTTCTATACTGCTTAGAAGAGCATGTGACAGTTTGTTTCAACCCTGTATCTGATTAGAAATAATGCTAATTTAAAGATGTCAGTTCTGGCATAAATTTGGTTGAAGTGGCTGTTGCGTGTTTTTTATTTTTCGAATTAGCATCTATAGACATCTTGATCAGGCCTTTGCTTGCAGTTTTGTTTCCTTCTGTCTTTCAATGGTGGAAGGTTTAGAGTTTCCATTATATGTTTCATACTGCCTGGTAGTTATAGTCTTAGGTGATAAATCTAGCTGTACATCTCTGCACAATTTTTAGTTTGTCCTGAAGAGATATTTGATGAGGGAGATAGCTTACTAGGTACAGGTTCATTTAAACTCCAATGTATCTTTACGCGTGGTGCCATAGTCTTCTTTAGAACATTGAAAGAACTTTCTACGTGCATTCATTTTGTCAGAGATGTTGCAGACGAGGGTGGCCATAACAACATCGTAGTAACTGAATTTGTCTGGTGACTGACTATTACTTAATTGGCCGGGTAATATTGTTGCTATTAAGTCTAAAGCGTTTCCTTCGCCTGTTGGGAAAGGTACTAGCTGTTCTATCTAATAAATTCACTAAAGATATCACTTAGGGTTTGGCCATCTGGATCTGATGAAGAAGCACCAATTCTGTGCTGAGTTTTCTTTGCCAATCAATTTTCCTATAGTTAAAGTCGCCAAGAATATGATTATTTGATAGGCGGTTTGCTTTGTTGTTTGATTTGATCATGACTAGATGATTTCCTAGGAGGTTAATGTGACCTGATGGTCGAAATGAGGTATGTAAAAACCACGATATTCAATACTATCTTCTGATATGTCGATTGCCCTTGTGTGATTAAGTGGAGTTAATTTCCGGCAAACCGAAAACTAATAACTTTGACCCTAAATGGGTAGCTGTGAGCTTTATCAACAAATCAACACACCTCTTCTGAAAAATAATACAATGGATCTTTCCAGTTTTAGCTATGCCCCGCCCACTCTATCTAAACTCCACTCACACATCGCTCGTGTTTGGATCGATCGATCTCTGAACTCTCTGACTATCAATTTCCAGAAAACTATACAGGTAAACTATTGAATATTTTGGAACCAATTTGTCTGGGCGCTGTTACTGCCTATGGCAGCAACAGCGTCCAGTCAAATTAGTTTCAAAATATTCACCAGTATGTTTATTAAATAGTAGAGACATGTAATTCGTACAACGTCACTATTAAGAGTTAAAGAGTAAAGACGGGCCAAATAGAATCATTCAATATGTAATGATTATGACATTATCCCACACGCCACTTGGCTGATTATGACGTCATATGACGTTAGATTGATAGCCGGATATTCAGGAAAGGTGAATTCCTATGGATCATTTTGATTTATGGAAGTGTAATCCCCAAAACAATTGGGTGAATCTAAAATAATGGCACAAGCAACAATACCTACTACAAGTTGTTCAAATGCTGAGGCGGGTAAAGGCTATATGAGGGAATACACAAACATTTTAACTTTAGGTGTATCCTCTAGGTACTCACATTTTCTAAGAATAACATAACGACATACGACCGTGAATGGTACCATTGATGTTCCCAGAATTCCCGATAAAAATGGCGGTGTACGAGAAGGTAGACTGGCGTACACCAACAGAAGCATATGAAGCGCGTACATTAATCCCAGCAGAAGACAGGAGCCATATTTACCATTAAGTTTCCACTTAACACCGCCATCATAGCAAGCATTCTGACAGACAAGAATGGCCGAGTAGAAAACTGGATACCACATGGCATTGACGATTAATCCAAAATACATATCACTTCCGGCAAGTTCTATTGCTTTTAGGTAAACAGGAAGCGACGTGGTACTCACAAATTTACATATGACTGTGAATACTGAGAGGAGGATTGCCAATCCGACAGCGGGAAGTTTGTACCCATAAACGTCGATGAAAGTGTGTTCACCTGGTAAGTCAGTTTTGATCCTTTCTGTATCCAATGGGTCTCGGTCTGTTTCATAGTTCAAGCTGGCATAGGCCAACCTCTTTGTTGATCTCTCTGTCAGTAATGTCTTATCCTCACCAGACGCCATTGTTTTCCTAGATGCGGAGTCACGCTTTAACGCAAGATGGTCATCAAGCTTATCACTGAGCCATCTTTGACTATCTGGAACATGACAGTCTATCAGATTTGCATTCCCCAGCAGCTGTCACCTCGGTAGTAGTAGTAGTAGTAGTAGTAGTAGTAGTAGTAGTAGTAGTAGTAGTAGTAGTAGTAGTAGTAGTAGTAGTAGTAGTAGTAGCAGCAGCAGCAGCAGCAGCGGCGGCAGTTACTTTTGCTGTTGCCTTTCTCATTGACGCCGATCCATGTGAACTATAACTAATTAAATTTGTCCTTATTTTATTAACATGACCTAGTGACCTAATATATTAACATGACCTAGTGACCTCATATATTAACATAGACCTCGTGACCTAATATATTAACATGACCTATTGACCTAATATATTAACATGACCTAGTGACCTCATATATTAACATAGACCTCGTGACCTAATATATTAACATGACCTAGTGACCTAATATATTAACATGACCTAGTTGCCTAATATATTAACATGATCTAGTGACCTAATATATTAACATGACCTAGTGACCTAATATATTAACATAGACCTAGTGACCTAATATATGTACATGACCTAGAGACCTAATATATTAACATGACCTAGTGACATAATATATTAACATGATCTAGTGACCTAATATATTAACATAGACCTAGTTACCTAATATATTAACATGACCTATTGACCTAATATATTAACATAGTCGTCGTGACCTAATATATTAACATGACCTAGTGACCTAATATTGAAAATCACTGATATTTACAATTTAAGCCTTAAACCTTTTCAAGAAAATATCCATTTGCAGACCAAGAGGAGACAATTTTTGAACATTTACCGGCCCAGTCATTCTAGTTGTAAATTTTCAAAATTGTCTTCTCTTGGTCTGCATATGGACATTTCTCAAGACCACTGCAAAGGCCTATTTTGGCTGATATGAGTGTTAAAGGGTTGATGCGGGAGCATTAAATGTCATTGATAAATATACGCATGTGTGGCGTACGTCCTCAATTATCAGCTTTCACTTCACCAGTGTTCTTCTTTCATGCTCCTTATAGACTTCCGGATGTCAAATTGCGATTCTAGGGGTAACCGTACACGGGCGTCCACGCGACATTTTTGCGGTTTTCGTATGCTTAATGACGTCATCGTGTCACCATTGCGCATTAAAAAAAGCGGCGTTTCCATAAATAATGCGGAAAATAAGAAATATATGGTTTATATAATATCTTTGTAAGTATTAATCATAATTTCAAAAATCTAACGTCTACTCCTATATTTTAAGGAGTTGAGATTACGTTGATATTACTATGAACGTGGTCATATGGATAGTTTATTTCAAAATATACAAAAAAATTAGGAAAATGTGTCAATATTTAAGATCGCATTTTAACGAATTTTATTTTACATTATCTGTGCATATTAAACGAAATAAATATCTGTGCTATGCACTCGTGAGGTTGTGCCAAGGAGCATTTGACAGCATGTGAAAATGAGCATGAATTTTATATTAATAACAGTCAATAGTTTAAAAAGAAATCACACCAGGATCTTTTTAGCTCACATAATTTGCATTGCAGTTTAATTTTCATACACATTTATCGCATTTTATTGACTTGGATTACAAAAGTGGCGAGATATTGATCCGAGTTACCTTATGAAGCATGACTGAGCTGGTGCCAGTCGTCATCTCCATGTTTGATGACAAAGACAACTTGAGAATTACAACAGCCAAGTCTGTGCCTAGGACTAAAATTAAAGTCTGTGTTTCGTCTATGCTATGTTAGGTTCTAGATGTTACACCTCATTGACGGATGTGCTAATTGGTAATTCACTGGCCTAATAAAGGAACTGTTAATAGGGTCTTTTTACAAAGAACGTATGCAATTACATTTTTCAAGAGTCAGACAAGAGCGATGTTTATCTGGTCTTCCATAAAGACTTTCTCCGTGATATTGAAATGATTTGCGCATGCAGGACCACTACAACAGGACTAGAATATCATACAAACAAGCTGGCGTCAAATGCAGTCACAATGGACCTTTCCACTTTTATCTAAGCCCCGCCCATCTCAATCTAAGTTCCACCCACACCATGTCCGTGTTGAGATCGATCGATCTCTGAACTCCCTGACTATCATTTTATAGAAAACTATACATGTAAGCTGTTGAATATTTTGAAACTAATTTGACTGGGTGCTGTTGCTGCCTATAGCAGCAACAGCGCCCAGTCAAATTAGTTTCAAAATATTCGACAGAATGTGTATTAAATAGTAAATACATACAATTCGTACAACGTGTCAGACTATTAAGCGTTAAAGACGGACTATATAAACTCATTCATGACGTCACGATTCTGACCTCAGCCTACACTTCCGGTAGTTGATTATAACATCATATAATTGAGTGAGGAATTGGATTGATGACTTCCCACTTCCACCTCTGCATGCCCATTTTCATGCGCAGCCACACCTGACTAACTTGAGGACGTGTTCGGGAGCGTAGGGTACTCCATCTTCCAAGTTTCATGGGATTACCTAAATTGGGCATTTGGGTGTTTTTTGTTATCCGCATTTAATCCACAGTGTACTGCACTGAGAGGAGGTGGATCTATAATCATGGCACTGTGCCCCAGAGCGAGCTGATGATGTTCTCTGTGAACGCTGTGCTCAAATGCTTCAGTTCTTGGGGGGAAAACTACACAGCTTTGGCACACATCGTGTTTCCCAGTCGTCTGTGGTCATTGCCGCTTGTAGTACTCCGTAATGGATGAACATTGTGTCTTGATGCCGTAGCACGTTGTCATGAAACATGCCGCTTTCTCGGTGACTTTGGCAATATGTGCCATTAGTTGGCCAACCTGATTCTATGTATAGCTTTTCGAGCCGCAACGATTGCTGTTGTTTTTTCAATCTGGCCGTCTCCACAACTGAATTACAAACACTTAAAGAATGGAGCGCCAATATTTCAGGCATGATCATAACATGCCAGCAAGAAGTTTCATTCATGTCAATGCGAGAACGATCTTGGATTAGTGACTGAATTGGCAGGGCAGACTGGAGCTTGTTGCTCGAGTAGGAGAAGTGTAGTAAAGCGAACACGTTCGTGTCATCATACACCATACAACTCGTGGATCGACAACTTCTTTTGCAAGGGGGATGGCTTTTTGAGTAGTAACTATATCCGCTTCTTCGTGTATCGAGGCAAGATCCAGATGAGGTGTTTTGCGTAGCTTAGACACCTGGTTCGGTACTGTGCTGTCTCCCTGTAACCACCAACCTGTGATATTGCACCACATTGTGTAGGAACACTTTGTCAATTGAGATCTGTTCCCAAATGAGTGATTTCAGCGCTGCCTTGTTAGCGGTGTTTTTTAACCCTGCGTTCCGAGCAGGCAGATGGGGTTTTAAGACCGAGCTGGTGGACACAGCTAGTGCTTGTTCGAGCGCAACTTATGCTACTGTGGAACACCGATGGTGGCTAAGCGATCAGTTCCGTGACGAGCACAGCCACTTGTTGCAGGTCGAGGTCACATTGACTTACTAGAATGGCGATCACACGAACGTAGACCCCGCACTACTGCCTGCCTATTACATTACGTACAACACGCGAGACCCACACTATTTCCTGACTATTATGGCATGTGCAACACGCGAGACACGCACTACTTCCTGGCTATTACATCAGGTACAACACGCGAGACACGCACTACTTCCTGACTATTACGTCATGTACAACACGCGAGACACGCACTACTTCCTGACTATTACATCACGTACAACACGCGAAAATCGCACTACTTCCTGACTATTACATCATGTACAACACGCGAAACTCGCACTACTCCCTGACTATTACATCATGTACAACACGCGAAACTCGCACTACTTCCTGACGATTACGTCATGTACAACACGCGAAACTCGCACTACTTCCTGACGATTACGTCATGTACAACACGCTAAACCCACACTACTTCCTGACTATTACATCACGTACAACACGCGAAACTCTCACTACTTCCTGACTATTACATCATGTACAACACGCGAGACACGCACTACCACCTGACTATTACATCACATACAACACACGAGACACGCACTACTTCCTGACTATTACGTCATCTACAACACGCGAAACTCGCACTACTTACTGACTATTACATCACGTACAACACGCGAAACTCGCACTACTTCCTGACTATTACGTCATGTACAACACGCGAGACACGCACTGCCACCTGACTATTACATCACGTACAACACGCGAAACCCGCACTACTTCCTGACTATTACATCACGTACAACACGCGAAACTCGCTCTACTTCCTGACTATTACATCACGTACAACACGCGAAACTCGCTCTACTTCCTGACTATTACGTCATGTACAACACGCGAGACACGCACTGCCACCTGACTATTACATCACATACAACACGCGAGACACGCACTACTAACGCTCATTCCTCTGAGGATGCGTGTATTCACATACATGGACGAGAATAGAACCCACAGAAAACTGTGGGTTCGAAGCAACATAAACCGTAAAGATAATACTCGAAAACAAAATGAAATTGTGAACGAAAATATGGTTAATATGACAATAGCTTGCCTGAAAAGAAGCAATCACATCACTGTAGTAAACCTAGATTATTCGTTTTAATGTTAGCAGTTAATCTATAGAGACATATAAATAATATGGATTCCGAAACTGTTTTGCCACTATATAAATTGTATAATGTTTATACCCCATGTATCACATGTATGATCTGAGAGTAATAAATAAATTTGAAATCTGAATCACTGTGACCATATGCGGTAATTCATTTATGCGCTATTTTCCAGCGCAGACAGACGGTAATAGGTTAACCAGCTGTGACGTCTAATCGGTTTATCAGTTAACCATCATATCTGCCAAAAACGACTTTTGCAGTAGGCTTGAGAAATGTTCCTCTGCAGACCATGAGAACACTATTTTTGAAGATTTACCACTGGAATCACTGGCTCGATAACCGAGCCAGTCATTCCAGTGGTAAATTTTCAAAAACAGTCTTCTCTTGGTCTCCAAATGGACATTTTCTTTGAGAAAATAGAAATATTTTGGTACAAATTTAAGGATCAAGTGGTTAAATATGATTACTAATTCAATGCTAGATCACTATGTCCATTAACCTCGTTATCATTTAAATGACAGTGTCTGAATTTCGAGATAGCTAGGTGTATACGAATTCGACTGAGAGTTGTCGCTACGATAGCCAAATTCGTTTCTAAATATTCAACAGAATGTTCGTTATATTCGTTACATAGTAGAGTCCGTGTTTTTGGCCTGTTCGTATTAACGGTTTAGCGTCAGTCATAGCTATGGGGCGTTAACCCTTTAACGCTTATATCAGCCAAAAACGTCTTCTACAGAGGTCTTGAGAAATGTCCATTTGCAGACCAAGAGAAGACCATTTTTGAAAATTTACCACTGGAAAGACTGGCTCGATAACCGGAGAAGTCATTTCATTGGTAAATTTTCTAAAAGTCTTCTCTTGATCTGCAAATGGACATTTTCTGTGAGAAAATTAAAAATGTCCTGACCAAATTAGAGGGTTAAAGGGTTAATCATGCCGAGCACGCGCATATTCTCGTAATTATTTTGAAAGTAATAGGAAAATATTATGCAGCAACATCTTTAAGAGAGATCGCTGTTCATAAGTAGTTCATTCTTGTCTTCAAGAACCGGGCATGCTTCGGCATAAAAGCTATTCACCACACGCATGCGCGAGCTGTATTAAGCGCCTCCCTATCTTTAGTGAGCACGTATAATAGGCATAAGGTCTACCATGTCCTCAGGGTTGACATGTAGCCTAATCTAAATACGTTATGTAACCACAATCGTGACGACAGCATTGAAAACACTGATCGATAGTCGCTGCCGCCAAATTATTAGCTATTTAATTGTACGCCATGTTGCCATTTTTAGTAGTGGCGCGGTAACGCATTTTGAGGTGTCCGTCGGAGTGGGGCGGGGGCGGAGACGATTCTGGACAAAAACGGACCGTTTTAAGCATACTGATCATTAGGACATTAGTCATGTAGTGATGGTTTGTTTATAAAACCCACGCGGTGCATCATATTTTGATCTGATATATATGGCATATATAGCCTGCGGACATTGGCTGCTGGTGAACGTGGAGGAGACTATTATTGGCCGCGGTGTTAGCGTGATCGACTGGTAGCTCGCCAGATAGCCGCCAATCAAATCAATAACTTCTTGCTTCTTGTGATCAAAATATGGCTGCCCTCTAAGACCAACTGACTTAGGATACCAGTGCGTACGTGCGTGCGCATGTGTATGCATGCCAGCGCGGGATGTGCGTGCGTGCGTGCGTGTGTGCGTGCGTAGTGGACGCATGTAAGCCCCATTATAGACTGATATATCTATATATGAATGTTTGTCATAGTCATATGTTACCACATCCATATAATATATATTGGCACACGGTAAATTCTATCCTTTTCTCCCTTCACCATAACTCCGGCGTTCATCCATCCGTTCGTCTATCGTATCGACTTTTCTATTTTCGTGACGGAGCATCGTCGTTTTGCTTGTGACGTCAGCTAACATATGACGTATTGAGTATGACGTGAGATACTTGAGTAACAGGACGGATGTCCCCATTATTGATTATATACTTGGTGAATCCATTGTACCTATCTTTACCTATAGATAGATATTATTGGATTAACCACACCACTAGCTGATCATTGAAGACCAAGTGTCGAGAGAAACAAGTCACATATGAATTCAACTACCGCTGCTGACCCACCGCCACCCCACACCCACACCCACCCCGCCCCACCTCTTCATCATTTAAGCAGCAATGTCTTCCAATCCAATTATGTTCAAAGGATCGCACACGCACCCTGACACACGCACGCACACTCGCACGCACTCAAGCAAGCAAGCACGCTCGCTCGCTCGCTCTCCCGCCACGCAATCACGCACGCAAGCTCGCTCGCTCGCACGCACGCACGCACGCGCGTACGCACGCACGCGCACACTCACGCACGCACGCATGCACTCTCGCTCACTCAATAACAAACTAATTGCATACATGTATTATATACATATTGTAAATTTGTTTTACTATTTTTATTCAGATAAAATTTATACAATCTCACGTGTTCGCTTCATTTTACTATTTTTAAATATAGATTCGCTCATATGCTGAAAATAACATCTTCAGATAAAGAATTTAACCTTTGTCCTCCTTCGCGTGTGTTTCTTCCTCTTTTGGTTATGAATGCGGGGTGGACTTATACAGCTCCGGAGATAGTATATATTGGGCTGCTTTGGACGAGAATAATCTTTGTTCCTCCCACTCTGTCCCTTGTTCTTTTGGGACCGCCGACCAGCTGGGCAAATCTGAATATTAGACAGATAAAATATTAACCCACAAGAAATGTTCTCACAAAACACAGAATTCAACAAAGAGGTTACTATTACCGGTACTAAAACTCGTTTCGCGTTAGCGCGTAGGAATATGCCGTTCTTCACATACAGATTTTAGTGAAAATAGTACTACATGTTAAGACTGCTGAGACTTCTCCGTCCAACCACACCGCATATAACTAACGCGGGCACGTGCGTACATGCGTGCATTCGCGCGGGCGCGTTCACGTACACATGCACGGGCGTACACGCACACAGGCTCAGACGTGCCTTCACCCACGCGTGCACGCGCGCACGCACGCGTGGACTCACGCACACATCCACGCGCGCACGCGCAAAAATCTATCCATAACGCAGGCACGCACGTACAACCTACACACAAGAAACCCACGAACGCACTAACGCTCACCGTACCTATAGGCACTGACATAAACTGCTAAAGCCTACCTGTATGGCGCTTGTGTTTATAGAGACGAGTTTAGTGTGTGGTGACGGCCGCCACTTTTTGGGAATATAATACATCCATCGATTCCATTTTGGTACGGCTATGTTAAAAACACAGAGCGTTACATGTATATGCAAATGGTCTGTCTGAGATACAACACTTCTCAGCAACGCCTATAAATATTACACACAATAACTTTCTTACATAGTTCTGACTTGGGAGATTGAAATAATGAAATCATTCTTTGGACCTCTTGATTACGTGATCTCAAATAGAGGGATCCATTTCTAGTTATGCCCCGCCCATTTCTAGGTACGCTCCGCCCACTTTATGCGTGTTTGAATCGACGTGAAATAGTTTGAACCTTGAATTCCCAGAACCTCAATTTCAAGGTAACTGTACGTGAAGGGACGCTATCTTATGAATATTTTGAAACTAATCTGACTGCTTGTTGGTTCTGCCTATGGCAGCAACAGCTCCTAATCAAATTAGTTTCAAAATATTCCGCAGAATATGTATTAAATTATAAATTCATCAGAAACGTACACTTCGTAGGCACCTCGTGACCGGCTTCTCGATTTTAGTGACGAAGATATACACCATTTTGATTGTGACGTCAGCTAGCGTGTGCCATATTTGGTCATGACGTCAGATAACAGTGATAGACTGGATCCCTCCATTCTCAATACTAGCCGGGCGTATTGATGCTTTTTTTCGAATAGTGCGCTCAATAGGAAAAAGGCGGCACTCATGATACCAGTCACCATTATCCTGCTTCATATTGATCAGGAAATCACACGTTTATGAAAGTCAAACAAAGAACATTGGCTGGATTCAAAATAATGGAATTAAATATTCAGAAAGTTTGATTAAAAAAATATATATATAGTCGGATTTCTGTTAGATCTTTACTAAAAATATTCCTGTAACCGCCCATGCTTCTGACACGTGGTCTTTCAGCCACCTGCTTAGTGTATTGGACAGGTGCGTAAACTTACGTCTTGGGTTCCTCGGAACGGGAAGCGAGTCTGGGTCTATGATGCTGGCCATGGGACGAGGCAAATCTAAGCAGTCAGATAACGAGGCTGGCGTTAAATCTGGCTGCTGCTGCTGCTGCGGCTGTGGCTGCGGCTGCTCTCGTTGTTTTTGCAACAGCTGTTGCTAATAATAATAATAATAATAATAATAATAATAATAATAATAATAATAATACCGGCAATAAAATAATGATCTTGGGCAGTCGTCGTCGTCGTCATCGTCGTGGTCGTCGTCAGCCGCCGTCCTCGTCGTGCTAAGTGACGACGACGACGGTGGCGGCGGTGGTGGTGGTGGTAGTGGTGGCGGTGGTGGTGGTGGTGGTGGTGGTGGTGGGGGTGGTGGTGGTGGTGGCGGCGGCGAAGGCAGCGGCAGCGGCAGCGATAGCGGTGGTGGTAGCGGAGGGTGTGGTGTTGTTGTTGTTGTTGTTGTTGTTGGTGGTGGTGGTGGTGGTGGTGGTGGTGGTGGTGGTGGTGGTGGTGGTGGTTGTGAAGGTGGTGGTGGTGATGGTGGCTGTGGTGGTAGTGGTAGTGGTGAGGTGATGGTGGTGGTGGTGGTGGTTATATAATTAAACGCACTGGCTCAGGATCTCCCAAGGTTGGGAGATATTTTTTATTTATTTTATTGTCTGAGATTTGTTATGTTTGTTTGATAGAGGCGGTATGGCCTATAAAATATGAATAATATATATCATTCATTCTGAAGGTTTTTGAAGAGTTAATTTCGAATTAACCAAGATGTCACGTAGATTGGAGTTTTTCTTAAAGGCTATCACTGGACGCAAATTGAGAGGTTTTTTCATTTTATCCTGCAATTTATGATATTCATCTTTCAAAATTTCAGAAATTTCAACATTTTTTCGATTGTATGTTAAAGTGAATGGAATAATTTCACGTTGATCAGCAAGACCAGGGTCCACGTTTATGCCACTCGGCCATTTTGTTTTAAGTTGCTTAATCCAAAATGATTCTCGAAGTTTTCTTTGTTTATCAGTCTCTTCGGCCGTAGCAGAAAGAGGCAGTTGCTCAATAGGCATAATTTCAAAGTGTCTATCGACAGAATGACCAGGAAGATTGAAATGTTGAGCTACGTTGGTGTCCTCGTCGTGTCTAATATCGCAAAGGTGTCTAGTTGCTCGCCATCTGAAAGGGCATTTTGTTTCACCGACATACTGCTTTTGGCATAATTTGCAAGATATTAAATAGATAACATTTTTAGAATCGCAATCTAAATTAGACTGAAGTTGGAATTTGCTTTTGTTCTGATAACTGACAAATGTTGACTGATTAGGTAGATAGAGGTCTAATTTACACCTCTTCTTTCCACATTTCTGAGATTGTCCTACGCCTATAATCGGACGATTGTGACGAATTTTGGTAGGCTTTTGATCGGCAGCCTTATCAGTAATAGTTTCCAAATCATGTAAAGTTTCGGATTTTATTTTGCGCAAAAATCGTGTTGAATATCCCCTCGGTTTGAGGGCTTTAAATAAGGTGGAACACGCAGATTCAAAATTCTTTCTATCACTAGAATTTCGGTGAAATCGGATAATCTGTGATTTGATAATACCTTTAAAAGTATGAGGTGGATGGAAAGATTTCTTATGCAGTAGTTGATGGGAATCGGTGGGCTTAAAGAATACTTTGTAATCAAGAAGCCCACTCGTGTTATAATTTACACCTTTGTAGAGAGTAACGTCCAAAAAGTCTACCGACGACTGGTCGATGTTGGCTTTAAGTTTGATGTTAGGATCGTGATTGTTCAAAATAGTGAAAAATTCATCAAACTCTTCCCTCGAATGATTCCAGATCATAAAAATATCATCGAGGTAACGGCGGTAAAATAAGGGCTGCTTAGGACATTTGTTAAGCGCATCTTCTTCCCACTCAGCTACATAGATGTTGGCAAAACTAGGACTAAAACGTTTACCCATAGCGCATCCACAGATTTGTTGGTAGATTTCGCCAGCGAATTCGAAATCATTGCCCTTTAAACTCAGCTCCAGGAGAGCTAATATTTCGCTAGTGGGCCTATTGTTATCAGGATATTTATCAAATGCTCTGCGAACAGAAGTCAAACCCCTTTCGATGTCAATGTTTGTGTACATAGCATCGATGTCGAGGGTTATCAAGAGTGAGTTTGGAGGAACAGAAATTTTGGAGACCTCGGATAGGAAATCCTCAGTGTTGTTCAAAAAGCTGAAATGTCTATTCGCAATTGGTTGTAGGTGGTAATCAATAATTTCACTAATTCGATAAGATTCAGAGCCGCAATCAGAGATAATAGGTCGACCCGGTGGTATCATAGGGTCGGACCATGACTCAATAGGTTTATGAATTTTTGGCAAAAGGTAAAACGTACGTGGATTTGAATCTCGTTTAGCAGTAAGGTATTTAAACTGCTTTTTCGTTATGGCCTTGTTGTCAGCCATTTCTTTAAGGATTCCATTAAATTTATCACAATTATTTTGCCAGAGTGGTTCGTCTAATTTGCGGTAGTGTTTCAGATTACTGAGTTGCCGATGCGCTTCACGAATATAATTATCCTTACGCATTATTACAGTAGCAGATCCCTTGTCAGCAGGCTTTATAATGATGTCATTGTTTTTACGCAAACCTGTTAAGGCTAAACGTTCTTGATATGACAAATTTTGATGATTTTTAGGAAATTCTAAATTTTCAACACGCTCCTTGATAGCTTTTATACTATCAGGGATCGCAGGGTCAACCAACTTCGAGTTAGGTGCCCATCCAGTTTTTTCAACAAAAGGTAGAAAGTTGTTTTTCTTGGAATTTCGAAAAAAGTCTGCTAATTTTACACGGTGAGAAAATTCTTCAATTTCCCATAAGCCATTATCTAAAAGGGCATCTATGTCGACTTTGGGCCGTGGTGTTGGTACATATGTTAGACCCAGATTTAGCAACGATCTTTCTGCTTCAGACAATGTAGAACCAGTTAGGTTAATGATATTACAACCTAGGCCAATTTCTGGGTGGTTAGTACCCTGACCCATAGTTAGTTTAAATTAAGGTGCGATAACCAACTATTATACATCCTATTTGCAGTGCACTCAGTCCAGTGGATGTTGTCCTCAACCACCTGAAATTCAGACACGGGGAGGCTGGGCAGGATAGGGACCTTGGCCCTTAAGGCCTCGACACGGCTATTAACGAATTGTATGTTTCGTTTCTGGGTTGTAGTCAGGTGCTTCGAATAATTTAGTTTGGCAAAGTGAACTTTAGCCTTTGGAAATTTAGAACGCATGGTACTAAACAGATTCTCAATTCTTTGGGAGGTGTCATGCTGAAGTTCGTCCTTATCATTAATTCCGATGTTAAGGATGATACGCTGAGGTTGGAAGACCTCATTGTGTTTTCTAACCATATTCCTAATGTGGTTTATCTTAGCACCTGGATAAATTGCTACCTGCATATCTGGATGAGGTGTCTGATTGATACGAGCTAAATTTGAAGACCCAATCAGCAGAATCTTCTTGTTCAGAGTAGGAAGGCGCCATTCATTCTTGTTATCCCACGCGGTGCATCATATTTTGATCTGATATATATGGCATATATAGCCTGCGGACATTGGCTGCTGGTGAACGTGGAGGAGACTATTATTGGCCGCGGTGTTAGCGTGATCGACTGGTAGCTCGCCAGATAGCCGCCAATCAAATCAATAACTTCTTGCTTCTTGTGATCAAAATATGGCTGCCCTCTAAGACCAACTGACTTAGGATACCAGTGCGTACGTGCGTGCGCATGTGTATGCATGCCAGCGCGGGATGTGCGTGCGTGCGTGCGTGTGTGCGTGCGTAGTGGACGCATGTAAGCCCCATTATAGACTGATATATCTATATATGAATGTTTGTCATAGTCATATGTTACCACATCCATATAATATATATTGGCACACGGTAAATTCTATCCTTTTCTCCCTTCACCATAACTCCGGCGTTCATCCATCCGTTCGTCTATCGTATCGACTTTTCTATTTTCGTGACGGAGCATCGTCGTTTTGCTTGTGACGTCAGCTAACATATGACGTATTGAGTATGACGTGAGATACTTGAGTAACAGGACGGATGTCCCCATTATTGATTATATACTTGGTGAATCCATTGTACCTATCTTTACCTATAGATAGATATTATTGGATTAACCACACCACTAGCTGATCATTGAAGACCAAGTGTCGAGAGAAACAAGTCACATATGAATTCAACTACCGCTGCTGACCCACCGCCACCCCACACCCACACCCACCCCGCCCCACCTCTTCATCATTTAAGCAGCAATGTCTTCCAATCCAATTATGTTCAAAGGATCGCACACGCACCCTGACACACGCACGCACACTCGCACGCACTCAAGCAAGCAAGCACGCTCGCTCGCTCGCTCTCCCGCCACGCAATCACGCACGCAAGCTCGCTCGCTCGCACGCACGCACGCACGCACGCGCGTACGCACGCACGCGCACACTCACGCACGCACGCATGCACTCTCGCTCACTCAATAACAAACTAATTGCATACATGTATTATATACATATTGTAAATTTGTTTTACTATTTTTATTCAGATAAAATTTATACAATCTCACGTGTTCGCTTCATTTTACTATTTTTAAATATAGATTCGCTCATATGCTGAAAATAACATCTTCAGATAAAGAATTTAACCTTTGTCCTCCTTCGCGTGTGTTTCTTCCTCTTTTGGTTATGAATGCGGGGTGGACTTATACAGCTCCGGAGATAGTATATATTGGGCTGCTTTGGACGAGAATAATCTTTGTTCCTCCCACTCTGTCCCTTGTTCTTTTGGGACCGCCGGCCAGCTGGGCAAATCTGAATATTAGACAGATAAAATATTAACCCACAAGAAATGTTCTCACAAAACACAGAATTCAACAAAGAGGTTACTATTACCGGTACTAAAACTCGTTTCGCGTTAGCGCGTAGGAATATGCCGTTCTTCACATACAGATTTTAGTGAAAATAGTACTACATGTTAAGACTGCTGAGACTTCTCCGTCCAACCACACCGCATATAACTAACGCGGGCACGTGCGTACATGCGTGCATTCGCGCGGGCGCGTTCACGTACACATGCACGGGCGTACACAGGCTCAGACGTGCCTTCACCCACGCGTGCACGCGCGCACGCACGCGTGGACTCACGCACACATCCACGCGCGCACGCGCAAAAATCTATCCATAACGCAGGCACGCACGTACAACCTACACACAAGAAACCCACGAACGCACTAACGCTCACCGTACCTATAGGCACTGACATAAACTGCTAAAGCCTACCTGTATGGCGCTTGTGTTTATAGAGACGAGTTTAGTGTGTGGTGACGGCCGCCACTTTTTGGGAATATAATACATCCATCGATTCCATTTTGGTACGGCTATGTTAAAAACACAGAGCGTTACATGTATATGCAAATGGTCTGTCTGAGATACAACACTTCTCAGCAACGCCTATAAATATTACACACAATAACTTTCTTACATAGTTCTGACTTGGGAGATTGAAATAATGAAATCATTCTTTGGACCTCTTGATTACGTGATCTCAAATAGAGGGATCCATTTCTAGTTATGCCCCGCCCATTTCTAGGTACGCTCCGCCCACTTTATGCGTGTTTGAATCGACGTGAAATAGTTTGAACCTTGAATTCCCAGAACCTCAATTTCAAGGTAACTGTACGTGAAGGGACGCTATCTTATGAATATTTTGAAACTAATCTGACTGCTTGTTGGTTCTGCCTATGGCAGCAACAGCTCCTAATCAAATTAGTTTCAAAATATTCCGCAGAATATGTATTAAATTATAAATTCATCAGAAACGTACACTTCGTAGGCACCTCGTGACCGGCTTCTCGATTTTAGTGACGAAGATATACACCATTTTGATTGTGACGTCAGCTAGCGTGTGCCATATTTGGTCATGACGTCAGATAACAGTGATAGACTGGATCCCTCCATTCTCAATACTAGCCGGGCGTATTGATGCTTTTTTTCGAATAGTGCGCTCAATAGGAAAAAGGCGGCACTCATGATACCAGTCACCATTATCCTGCTTCATATTGATCAGGAAATCACACGTTTATGAAAGTCAAACAAAGAACATTGGCTGGATTCAAAATAATGGAATTAAATATTCAGAAAGTTTGATTAAAAAAATATATATATAGTCGGATTTCTGTTAGATCTTTACTAAAAATATTCCTGTAACCGCCCATGCTTCTGACACGTGGTCTTTCAGCCACCTGCTTAGTGTATTGGACAGGTGCGTAAACTTACGTCTTGGGTTCCTCGGAACGGGAAGCGAGTCTGGGTCTATGATGCTGGCCATGGGACGAGGCAAATCTAAGCAGTCAGATAACGAGGCTGGCGTTAAATCTGGCTGCTGCTGCTGCTGCGGCTGTGGCTGCGGCTGCTCTCGTTGTTTTTGCAACAGCTGTTGCTAATAATAATAATAATAATAATAATAATAATAATAATAATAATAATAATAATAATAATACCGGCAATAAAATAATGATCTTGGGCAGTCGTCGTCGTCGTCATCGTCGTGGTCGTCGTGGTCGTCGTCAGCCGCCGTCCTCGTCGTGCTAAGTGACGACGACGACGGTGGCGGCGGTGGTGGTGGTGGTAGTGGTGGCGGTGGTGGTGGTGGTGGTGGTGGTGGTGGGGGTGGTGGTGGTGGTGGCGGCGGCGAAGGCAGCGGCAGCGGCAGCGATAGCGGTGGTGGTAGCGGAGGGTGTGGTGTTGTTGTTGTTGTTGTTGTTGTTGGTGGTGGTGGTGGTGGTGGTGGTGGTGGTGGTGGTGGTGGTGGTGGTGGTGGTGGTTGTGAAGGTGGTGGTGGTGATGGTGGCTGTGGTGGTAGTGGTAGTGGTGAGGTGATGGTGGTGGTGGTGGTGGTGGTGGTTGTGAAGGTGGTGGTGGTGATGGTGGCTGTGGTGGTAGTGGTAGTGGTGAGGTGATGGTGGTGGTGGTGGTGGTGGTGGTGGTGGTGGTGGTTGTGAAGGTGGTGGTGGTGATGGTGGCTGTGGTGGTAGTGGTAGTGGTGAGGTGATGGTGGTGGTGGTGGTGGTGGTGGTGGTTGTGGTGATGGTGGGTTAGGTTCACCGATTCAAGCATTCGGTTATTTATTATGCTTGTCGTATTTTAAACCGTTCTCACTTTCAACCACAAAGTGTTGACGACGGAACCCTATCACCCTTACATCATCTCATAAAGATGAGACCGTATATAGATCAGTATTATTTAACCCTGTGAATGGCTGTGATGTTACTGGACTATATGCCTATGTATTCTCCTCATTAATCTCTTCTAGAATTGACGTGATCAATGTGTACACGCATTTCAGTTACCTGTTTAGTCTGCCTACGCGCCATTTTGCCCAACTGGCCGTCCTCGAGCACCCAGCCCCGTACCTGAAACATAACAGTGGGAAGGTAAAACTACTCGTTATCAAACCACTATGTCAAAGCTAGAAATGAAACGATTGCGGTTCGCTACAGATGGGATGCTCTGTATTGTTTTGTTTGTATGTATCTCTTCCTTTTTGTAACGTACTGTGATGTCTATATGTAAGGAATCCATCACCTTCAATAGGCAGTGACTTGGATGGACTGCATGTAGAATCTGCGTACGTGTAGGCTTACATAAATCATGAAATGATTAATGTTTAAATTGATCTTGCCGCGACCCGTCAGAACATGTTAAGAATTTGAGGGACAGAGAGACAGACGTGCATTCTGTAAATAAGTTTGCCGGTTTTTTAAGATAATCTGATAATGACATACATTTATTTAAGTTTTATTTACATAAAGGTTTTAAACTTCAACGGTTTGCTACTTCAATACTAGTTGACTGATGTGAAACTGTTATTGCTGAAGTTAGAGGCCCGAGGCCGGCTGTCAGATGTCCTTTCATTGTATCATTATATCATCATTAGGCCCTATTTCCTAAAGACTCACCTTAAAAAGTCGTAAAATATGACGCAATAAGATGAAAATCATCTTCAAATAATATAATGATGAAAATAAATGAATCAGTAATACGATTTCAGTTTAAGCAATTGCATATTGCAATAATATTTTCCATTTTCTTCCACAAAAAAACGTATTTTAAACAGCAAGAGAAACTATGTTCGATACATTCTCTACAAAGTCCACTCACTTGATAACCAGGTAGCCGTCACGCAAACACCGTTACTAATGGTTACCACATGGCGTCACACTTTGATTTTGTCGTCATAAACTTTGTGACGTTTATAGCAAGAAAATAATACGTCATAGTGTGTAAAATCTTTGCTGATTCTACGCATAATAACATCATCATCATAATTACTGAATCCTTAACGCCATAATTCATGACATCATGATGATTCAGATTCAGATTATTTATTGGCACGAAATATACATACATATAGATATAGCCATACATAGATAGTACATACGATATACAGTTGACAATAAGTAAAATATACATGATATATACAATACGCACACGCACACTCACGCACCCGCCGTGGCAAACTCACGCACGCACTCACGCACGCACACACACACACACATAAGATGACATCCACGAATTAAGGCTGATGGCTCTGTTATCAAATTAAGTGGTTATATTAATATATGAGCAGAGACTACATATCATTCATAGTGTAAATTTGAAGTTAATGTTGAGGTTAATGTTCTGCTAGGTACTGCGCATTAGTTACAGTGGAAACTTCACTGGCTGTTGCGTGAAACCTCTGCCAGGATCACCAAATAAAGAAGAAGCAGCATCACCACTCGCCATATCTCAATATCCCATGACAGTTTAATCACCATCAGATTTTATGACACAGAAGATAACGATGTCACCTCTTCAACCAGCCGTCATATAAAAGGGCGATAAGGATACATGTTATGTACCTCCAGCAAAATTTGATGCCGATCTGATCAGCTATATTGCAATTACTAGTCATGGCGGTGGGTTAGTGGATTGCATCGGAGCCAACGCATTCTGCCTTTTCATGAAACAATCAGTGACAAATTTTAGTACCGGTTTGCAGACGTCAGTGTCACCGTTATTGTAGGACATTATGAACACAAATTTATGCTGTTCACTGAGGGAAGCAAAATTTACAAAACATTAAAGTAATTAAATAGCGATTGTCTTTCACTGTGGTAAAACGGACATTTTAGAATAACATGTCCCTCATCCTCAACAGCTTGAATGTTACATAGCGAACATACTCTCTTTTCTACAGGAGTTTTGGGAATTGTATGTCTCCCCACTTCTATCTGGCGATCGTGTGCACTGACTTTGAGTTTGGCAAACAAATTTCGCTAAGACAAATCGTGTTCAGTTAGTAAATAATTCTCCATGTTAAAGTTGCTTTTAAATGTTTGATACGACCTAAGTTTAGAACCCTGTTGAGATGTACCAATTTGATCTGTGACACCTCTGTTTACACGGCCCAGTCAGTTTGATTTGTATCTAGACTCCATGGCATCAGTTAGTAATTTAGCACATGTCTTTTTATTTCTGGTGCTTTGGTTGGTCCAAATTTCTTCGAAGCTAAAGCTAGTCCATAGATTTTTTTTAATGGCTAGCCCAGTTATCTTCTTCTAATGAGGAATACGAATGCATATAAGGCTTGGTGAATAATAATATTTAATATATTGAATCCTACGCGATACTGGAAATCTTCTAATGCATTCGCAAGAATGAGCATTGTTTCCAGATTCGTAGAATCGCAATGACGTCATCACAATCAAATAATACCCTGGGAGCGACGCCATTTTTGGAGGGGTTAATTTAACATTATGAGCAACTGACCGTGAAACGTTAATTACATTTTCTTTACTATCTTGCAAAATTCAGTGATGATTTGATGTTTTCTGATACCTGGCGGGGTTATTACAAATTCTCAAGCACAGGATTTAAAGGTGTGAGCTTCATGGAAAATGCAAACAACGCGTTTCTATGGGAAGTCCTCCTAAGTTTGCCCCAACTTTAATGGCGGCCGATCTCAAGATGCCCGGATGTGCGAAGCTTTGAATTGTATCTTATAATAAATAATTGATTAGCATGGCTTCTGCTGTTAAAGGGGAACACACGCAAAGGGGAAGCACGCCAAGTGACGCTTGTGTATGTGATCATATCCATCTAACTAAAGCCTTTCCGAATTGCCTAATGTTTGCAGATGATCTAGCAATATTGTCTGAAACTCAGGATGGTCTACAAAATGCCTTAAACAAAATGAGCTTCTACTGCGACAGATGGAATCTACCTGTCAATCTAAACAAGACTAAAATAATCGTCTTCAATAAAAGCGGCCATCTCAAAGAAATACATGCATTCCTTTACCTACAAAGGTTCGCTAATTGAGGTTATAAAAGCCTATTGCTATCTTGATATTTTACATACTCCCTCTGGTAACTTCAGGGATGCCTGTGAAAGATTGGTTGAACAGGCTAAAAAGCATCGTTCAAACTTAAATCTGCCAATGTAAGAAACAATGTCTTAATGGCGTTTAAACTATTCCATTCCCTTATTCTACCAATATTGTCATATTGTGCAGAAGTTTGGGAGATAAGGTACATGTTGAGAAAGTCATTATCAATTTTTGTAAATATATACTAGGAGTTAACAGGACAACTACGAATACCGCTGTGAGGGGTGAACTATAGCAGCATGCCCTAATATTAACTCTCTTGTCCCAAGCAGTGAAGTTCTGGATAAGGTTATGTAACATTGACTCTGAGACAATAGTTCATCATGTCTATATGCATTTTTGCGCCTCATTAAGTGAAACAAATTGATAAACGCGTGTGAAAAATCTATGGACAAATTTTAACCTTCGGGAGATTTGGACAAATCAAATCACCGTAAATAAAAATGAATCTTCCAAACCACTAAAAGATAGCATGGAAATGGCGAACCATTTAAACACCCTTGTAAAGGAGGGTGGGGAGGGGGAATTTCTCTTGGAGGTGGGATGGGGGTGGAGGGCAGTCTGTGAAATTAAATCTAAGAACGAGAATCAGGCAAAAAGAATTTGAGATGAAAATGAAAGATAATACTATCAAATCGAAATTTCAGAGTTCGCAAATTATTACCACAATTATTGGCTGCCACTCATTCAATGATGAATAAAGTCTATTGGGCGACGTATGGACAAACGCTTTCATCTGCTGATTCGGCTTTCATAATAACATCACGATTCAGATTCTTTTGGTCGAGGTTATTGGTGCTACCTCTTATCTGTTGATTCATTTTCATAATGATTTTGACATGTACATCTTATTGTCTTCTAATAAATGCACAATCTGATTGGCCCATTGACATGTCATAATAATTTTGAGATTCGATTTGTATTGGCTGAGACAATATATGTCTCGGCCAATAACAATTGAATCTCAGAAATGTTATGCCACGTGACTCGACCAATCAGAATGTATATATATATATATATATATATATATATATATATATATATATATATATATATATATATATATATATATATATATATATATATATAGATAGTCCCATATGAATCGTCAGTGTGTCAGTATATCCGACATGTGAAAGCTGGTCGGCCAATCCTTGACTTTTAGCCTTGGTGCGGTGGTCCAGTGAAAAGATGCCTGGTTGCTGATGCTATGCGGAGTTGCAGAATGGCAGTTCGATCCCCCGACCGGGAGATGGTGATCAACAAATTAAACTAATGGGTGCATGACTGTCGGCTAAGTTAGCACATGGAAATTGAAGCCGCACGTTGCCAGTGCGTCAATAAAATAAAAATACATATACTGCCAGAGCCGTGCTGGAGTCAGAGTACAATAGGCGTAAAATCCTAGGATTGAATTGTGGCAGGTGCATCCACAGATAGTCCCATATGAATCGTCAGTGTGTCAGTATATCAGACATGTGAAAGCTGGTCGGCCAATCCTTGACTTTTAGTCTTGGTGCGGTGGTCCAGTGGAAAGATGCCTGGTTGCTGATGCTATGCGGAGTTGCAGAATGGCGTTCGATCCCCCGACCAGGAGATGGTGATCAACAAATTAAACTAATGGGTGCATGACTGTCGGCTAAGTTAGCACATGGAAATTGAAGCCGCACGTTGCCAGTGCGTCAATAAAATAAAAATACATATATATATATATATATATATATATATATATATATATGACTTACCAGACAGACTAACCTGCTCCTGTAAAATATGTACAGACTACACAAAGACATAGGGCAACCCAGCTACCAGTAAGACTCAGGACAACGTTATTATATGGTCGCATGTATAGCAACGATCCTTTAACACAGATAAAACGCATGTCTTACATTTCGGCAGGAATAACCCTCAAACTAAATACTATATGCCAGATACGCCTGATATGCATCCTGATTCAACATCAGAGGTAGAAAAAGACATAGAAGTACATATTGACAGAAACCTTTCCTTTGATATACCCTACATATAGGGAATATCGTATCCAAGGCGAACAGCACAATAGGACTAATCAAGAGAACCTTTACCACCATTGGCTCATATACTTCCACGCTCTTGTACCAGCCTCTCTTGAGACCTATTCTTAAAGACTGCAACTCGGCATGGTCGCCAAAATTTAAAAGGCAACCACAGCTATTAGAAAGAGTTCAACGCCGAGCAACAAAACCTGTCCCGCAAATCAGAAAGTATAGCTATATGGAAAGACTTGAAGCCTTAAATCTAATGTCACTGAAATAAAGCCGGTTTCGAGGAGATTTAATTGAAACGTTCATGCTCATCATGGATCTATATAATAGTGATAAAGACAACTTTTTTCGAATCACCCAGTATTACATAGATCAGAGGTCATAGGTTCAAGCTCAACATAAAACACAGCAATAAGATATTCGCAAGCACTTTTCCCTAATAAAGTGGTACCGGAGTGGAATTCAAAGCCAGCTAAAAAAAAGCTGAAGCGACAACAGTCGAATTATTCAAGAACAAACTAGATATCTATTTCAAAGAAAGACCATTTGAATTTGACGGAACTGTATTTCTGCCTACACGGTGGACTGATCTTGGAGTAGCCTGTGTATAGGCAAGACCATGCTCGGTAGCGATTCCAATTGCTGCCAGATAGGTCTCTGATTTTCACATCCACGCTTTTTGGTTGCATGAAGAGACACTGGCGTAGAGAAGGAGACTCGGATAGCCATAAGCACTGAAAGAGACAACAACAGCAAGACCAACTTCGGCCCCCACAAGTCAACATGTAATCAAATGCTAGGCAGAGCCATCAAATCAATTTAGCACCCTCTCCAATACATCACTACAAAGCCAGCTTCCGCCTGACTGTTTGAAGCATGTCCACACACCAATGCCAGACTGAACTAAACACAACAGGAGATCACATCATAATCAACCTTATTATTTTTATTATTATTATTATCCTCCATGACGCTGGTTGTTCATCTTTCTCACCGTCCTGTTTAGGCCTATAGGTGAATTCTCTCCCATTTATGAATTTATTTATTTATTTCAAAGATTAATTATTAAAGAAACTTTAACTCATTGTCGTCGTCTTGTCCCTTTTTTCAGAATCCTTCTTGTGCCGGTTGTAACCATTCCATCAAGCTTAGGTTTTCTCCTCACCTTTGTGTTAAAATAGGAAGAAAGTTTCCGTACACCGACTGAAAGTTAAGAACAACCCGTTTATCAGCGGGGGTTGTCGAATACGGATGAAGTTACATAACTAAGCTTAACGGTGCGGGGTACACCAGTTAGCTCTTAAGACGTACCGGGCAAAGTTTACTTGCTGCGGTCAAAAAGTTTGAATAAACCTACACGACATCAGTGCGGGTGCAGTTGAATAACCACTTTTTGAGGTGGCCGGCAGATCCGGCGAGTTATCCACCAAAGAACATCGCTGCCTCTACATATGTAGAATCACATTTTCAGGCCGGGAAAGGCCTCAACGCAAGATTTTGTTCCGAGTTGGTTCTTGATTCACACGTGAACAATATTGTCGAACGTTTCCAAAAATGCCCCCGAACAAATGTTCAGGAGTTCACAAAATTCTTAAGATGCGGTGGGTTGGGTGGCTGCCGCAGTGCTACAGGAGAGAAACTTTCCGAGACATAGGTGATTTGCTTAATAACTGTCCAGGCTGGTTGTAGCTGCTTACAGATCCAACCTGTTCGGCCCCTGGCCGAGGATGCTCTCGATTTCTGGATTCCATCTCCTTTTATACTACTCGTGACGTCATAGGCGCAGGCCTCAAACAATCATCGGCCGAGCGATAGCCGATCAGCGTGTAGCTAATAGTGACGCAGACGAATGTTCTAGAACATTCTAGAACTTCGGCGTGCACGTGGTTATGACGTCACGACAATATTTAGAAGATAATCAAAAGGGGTTTTCCGTGGATAACTCAGCCATTTCTTAACCGATTTTGAACTGGTTTACAGATTTGAAAAGCCCGTCGAATTCTGGTCTTGATTGATACCAGATTCGGTGGGAACAAGCAATTATAAAGAATTGCAATGTACCTACTCGGTACACTAAAGGCGCTACCCGCTCTTGGACGTGATATACGTGCTCTGTCAATGCAGTGGTAGGCGCGCGCTATGCGTTTTAACGAACTTAGTCATTTTTACGACGAAATCTCTCTTATAGGCTTTTATACGCGTATAGCTCTACTCAGGGGGCGTGTTCATGGAACGAATCCAGGACGGGCGGCGCGCACCCAGCTTAGCTGGTACGGCCAGCACCTGACCGGTCGATCCGAACTACAATATCTAAGAATTTATCATAAGTTTAAAACATATTCGAGTTAAAATAAAGTACAATTCTACTAGTTGATGCTTTGGTAGAATAAAAGCGCTAAGGCGTTAATCGGTTTCAACACAACACGAAAAGGTTTAGATGTCCAAAAAGAAATCTGGTATTAGTTAGTTGATTTATCACAAGTTTATATTGGTATTAAAAATAAGATCGTCAATTTCAACTGCTACATCTGGTAGTGTCAAGAAAAGATGCCATACATTCCTCTCGGACCAGGCATCCCAAGTGTGGAACGGTCGGAGTAATTCGACACAACACCTGCAGATGCATTGCTAAATCTATTTTGAGAACCATTATAGGCATAGGCTAATCATCCTGATATGGTGTTGAGAATATGAACTCTGCCGCAATATGTTGTAACAGAGATGTCTGCTGAGTAGTTCAACATTATACAGACGGTCAGAATTGGTAGTATCCCACAGGTGGGCAATGCAGTACAATCTATAATAAGTTGAGTAAGTATGATAAGGTCTCTACTAAAGATGTCCCAGTGATGGGAACCACAGCATTCGCTCACTACAGCTTTTATACCTTGTAAACTGTGTTTCCTATAGTTATGCAGAGCACCACATTGGATAAGGATGTGGGTATAGTTTTCGATTGCAATCTGACATAAAGGACAGGTTGGATCGACTTTGTTTTGATTAAATCTGCTTAGCTTTGACTGTACAATATATGTTCCAGTTAAGAAGCGAGCTTTAATGGCTGCCCTCTGTACATCTTTGACATTGTGGTCAGTGCTACTAACAGATAAATGTTGATGGCCAATTGAGAGATCACCAGTATTACAGTAGGCCAGAGTGCTTTTGTACTCGCAGTCGCTCAATAGTGTTTGAGTCCAGAATGCACAGCAGCTATCAGTTTATCGAAGTTTGGGAGATCATATTTTCGAAGTAGATTTTGATTTTAATGAACCAGCTATTAGAATCATCATCCTCCTTCATTATCAGCTGTCTTATCATAATGTTGGTTAGCGCTTTGTTGTTGCTTCTCAATATGCTGCCCAGTAGTGACAGCTGCCTACTATATAGTTCGGCAGGATCGGTCTAACACCAAGCAATAAGTAGATAATGCACTTAGCCATTCTAGTGGCCAATGACTGAGTCTTCCAAAGCATACTGAGATGAACGGTTTCCAGCTGTCTTACATGCTGTTTTCTAAGACTAAATAGCTCCAGTCCATAGATTAGACGTGGCATAACATATGTTGCTAGAATGCCTGAGCAGATGTTTGCTGATAAGCCATTAGATCCGTGCAGGCCGATTCCGGTAAGGCTGTAGAATGTTCGCCTTGCACATGATATTTGCTCTTCTATATTTAGCTTAGCCTCTCCTTTTGTTGCACGAATGTGGCTCAAGTGGGTAGCCTGACATGATACAGAAATCTCACGATCTCCCAACTTCCAATCTGACAGCATTACAGAGTGTCTTTTTGGTAGGGTGTTATATACAATAGAAGACTTCTCTGGATGTATAATGTATCTCTCCCGAGTATAATAGCGATATGTCAGATCTAACATAAGCTGCATCTCTAAGTCTGACATGCTGATTAAAGTGAGGTAATCTGCCACAGTTGGACAACCTGTGTACTGTGCGCCAATGTAGAATCCAGCTTGCACAGCTTCCAGTTGTATTAATAGGTTATTAATATACATTTGTATAGACCTGTTAACAAGATGCCTCCTTGTCTCACGTCTTGCTTAATGGAAAATGTGTCGCTAAGTAGGCCTTTCCATTTGCCTTTTGACGTCAGGTCAGTATAGAGTAGGTCGATGGCATGTAAATAATGCATGTTAAGGCAGTGAGTCATGGTCAACCACATCGAATGTTCAATTATATTGAGGAGGACGTGCTCAAAGATTTTACCAATGATGGATGTTACTGTGACTCCCCGATAATTATTTGGATTTGTTGCATCTTTCCCCTTTTTATGGATGGGGGTAATTACACCCGTTTTGAGGGATACATTTATTTTCTAGAATGAAGTTAAGTAGCTGCGTTAAGATTGATATTACAGACTGTCCAGCATAGACAAAGTGTTCAGCAACAAGACTGTATTCATCTGATGATTTTCGCATATGGAGTTTACCAATGGCTGCAGATACTTCATCAGTACTAATGATTGGGCATATGTCTGTATTTGTTTCATAAAACTTTGTATTAGTTGCAGATCTGTCGCAACGCATGCTTTATCGTTAGAGTCAAATTGTGAGTGGTTAGCAGGCACAGCAAGATTCAAGATTCAAGATTCAAGCTTATTTATTCAGTAGTAAAATATGTATAAATTATGAATTCAACTAGGTTGTCCGCCGAAGGCACTGCCTATTGTATTGGCGGACACCTTACACATATAAACATACATCTATACAAATAAATTAAACAGGACAGTAGCATACAAACACAGGACGTAGACAAGTTAAATAAAAAATTAATACATGTCTAAGTAGTAGTAGTAGTAGTAGTAGTAGTAGTAGTAGTAGTAGTAGTAGTAGTAGTAGTAGTAGTAGTAGTAGTAGTAGTAGTAGTAGTAGTAGTAGTAGTAGTAGTAGTAGTAGTAGTAGTAGTTGTAGTAGTGGTGATTTTACATTACAACACAACATTTATATTTTTGGTTGACTTCTTTGGTTATACAGTACATCTCGGAAATAACCAGTTCATCTCAATAGTAAAATAAAAACGTTCTGTTGCATGTGTTGAATATAATTGAATTGGAGGCCACTCTTGCCATAGGCAGCAATGTCCTCCGATCCACCTACATTCAAAACATACAAGAGAACATTTCTCACACTAATTTTTAAATTATTCTAACAACAAGGTACTGTTTTTGCTTAGAAGCATGTGAGGTCATCCCCGAGCTATGCTGCATTTGTGCAGTTGATAAGATGTTTACAGGATGCTGGCTAGTGGGGAGCATCCTTGGGCAAGGGTGGGGAGGGAGGGGAGGGGCACAGTGCTCATTCTCCTGCTCATCCAGTAGCTTGGTTTTATGGTTACTGAATACGAAAATTTGATAGTTGTTAGCAGGTTAAAACATTCAGTCGTGGTGGGTGGATTGGAGTGGGAAGGTAGTAGTAGTAGTAGTAGTAGTAGTAGTAGTAGTAGTAGTAGTAGTAGTAGTAGTAGTGGTAGTGGTAGTAGTAGTAGTAGTAGTAGTAGTAGTAGTAGTAGTAGTAGTAGTGGTAGGGGTAGGGGTAGTGGTAGTGGTAGTGGTAGTAGCACTAATACGTGTTAATTAAGTAATCCTTTATTATTTTCTTGAATGATTTTGTTGTCAGTATTTTGTCTTGGGTTTCCTATTTAGTGTTATTCCATAATTGAGTGGCTGTAATTGATATTCTATGTTTTCCCATGTCTGTATATTTCTCATGTAGTATGTGTCTGCTTATAGTGTTAGGTTGGTGGATGTTAATATTGTTCACAAAGAAGGGGGCTATGGATTTGGGTAGTGTGTTGTGATGGAAATTTTTCACAGTAGTTAACATTTGGGATTTACCTATGTCAATAAGTTTGAGTAGTTTTTCTTCTTTAAACATATCTTGGCCTTCTGCTGGTCGAGAAAATAATTTAATGCTCTTTTTTCGGAGGCTTTGAATTTTAAATATTTTTGTTTTATAGGTGTTAGTCCAAACGCCATTGCAGTATGTTAGGTGTGGAAGGATTAAGGTGCTTACAGTGTTTTAACCGTGTCATGTGTCATATATGGTTTTAATCTTTGGATGACACCTATTCCTCTTGCTACTTTCGCAGTAACTGTCTCAAGGTGTTTGACCCAGGTCAGATTTTTATCTAAATGTACTCCTAGAACCTCTTCAATATCTTTTTTGTTGATATAAGTTTTCGGAACATCCTTATTTATATGTTCTCTAGATTTTGAAAATAACATATAGTTTGTTTTATCCACATTTAATGACAGCTTATTTAACGAAAACCAGATCTTGAAGCAAGATCTTCATAGTAAGCTGCAAACCTATGACCCTGCTGTTCCGGATCTGTATCTACTTCTCCTCCAATGACAAGCGAATCTGTACGGTTTTGTCGAGCTTTGGATCGGCTGATCAATCTGTAGAACATATCAGAGCTATGTTCTTGCATAATATCATTACACAGTACTCTTCTCTCTGCCGCCACCTCAGAGCACTACTGTGAGCGTAGTGGTCTTTTCAGCACTAAACGCTCTATTGATAGTGGATGTTCAGGTCCAGGTTTACCACATGACATCCACTCAATATACAACAGGTTTCCCTTGGTCAAGAGCTGTCTCACTTTTGGGTATGCTTTCCACTTCTACGCGGGTGCTCCAATCTAGTGGAGGAATATACGGAAGCAAAACAGAACCGATTTTCTCTCAATTTCAGACAGAATTGTTGAAATATTTCCAAGTCCATTTAGCAATGCCTGCGTTCGGTATAAGAGAACGTGATTTAATGTATAGACTGGTAATCAGGTATACATCGTTAGCGTAAGGCACATCTATTTAATATGTGTGTTACCAGTTTTCGGGAAGCCGGGAACAACATCCACGGCGCTTTAATTTTAATTTACTTTTTTTTTTTTTGATTTAAACATATTTTATTGTAACAATTGTACAATGGGATCGGGCACAAGTTCTTACAATTTAGATTTGCCCTCTCCCTACAGAATTATTATAAGCAGCCAATGATTGAGAACACTAAACCGAGGTGAGAGAGAAACAATAAATTAAGTCGAGGTGAGAGAGAGAGAGAGATGTAGGGGAGAAAAACGATGTAAACAGATTAAAAAAGAATAGGAAAGAAAAGAACAGCTCCTTCAAATAGTGTCATTGTCGGATAGCAGTTAGCCATTAATATAATAGATTAAACAATACGAATAATTGAATTAACAGACCATATTCATGGTTATTCCAGACCGTCGTCATTTACCCCCGTTTACCCACCCCAACCCTTCCTCTCAACTCCCACCATGCTTTCACCAGGTCTTCTCTTCTCGTTTCTTACACGAAAACAGAAACGAGAAATGAGACCCAGTCACCTCCAACCCCGCCCACCCCACACATTCAAAATGGCTCCACTCCTGTGTATTTAGGTAAATCTGAACTTTTAACCTCCTCATAACTTGGAACGAAAAGTTTGAGGAGATTAACGGTTTAGCGAGCCTTTATTGCATCCCCATCATCCCCTCTCCTGTCGTCGTCGTCTGCGGCATCGCATTATCGTGGATGGCCCGAAAAGTCTTAGAAAACATCCATTAGCAGACCAAGAGAAGATGACTATTTTTGAAAATTTATCACTGGAGTGGCTGGCTCTTAACTAAGCCAGACATTCCAGTGGTAAATTATTAAAGATAGCCTTCTCTTGGTCTGCAAATGAACATTTTCTTGGATCAAAGGCGTGCTAATTGCTCAGTGCTGTATCCCTCATCCATATATGATATCTATGTGCTCTTTAACAGTTTACCCATAGTATGTGTGTGTATGAGTGTCAGTGCTATATATGTGATATTTTTGTAGTTTAAGTATGAAATTTACGTATGCATTGTTTTCTCATGTTTAACTGTGATATGATGTACAAAGTAGAACCAATTAAAAGCCTCAGGTGCTGAAAATAATTTTAAGTTTTTATTTTCCCCAAATGTCCATTATTAAAATGTCTTTAAATGACTATGGAAAATTTTTAATTTGGTCTGGAAAAATTATGGAAAAGGTATGGAAAAATATTCTCCCCAAGGTGTGGGAACCCTGAATGAGTTATGACTAATTAATTTACGACTTTCCTTGTTATTTTTCGTTTAGATATATGAAATCAGACGTTGCCTAGTGGGTGAGCGCAATGAGCTACGAAATCATTTTAAAACAATGTTCAAATGTCACGTGTATCCACACAGTGACACACACCCCACGGGCCAACCCCATATCCATGTGAGTAAGCGACGTCACAGAGTTCTTCACCTATCACATTTGAGGTCTATCACATCACTATGTTCAGATTCATTTATTTTGATATAAAATGTACAATTTGTAAATACACAACAGGTGGTCCACCAAAGGCAGAGCCTATATAGACGGTGGACCCCTACATAGAACAATATATATATATATATATATATATATATATATATATATATATATATATATATATACATATATATTATACATGAATGACTGACACCATAAAATATATGACACAATTAGTTCAGGTTTAACCTAGTCCTAAAAGACGAACAAGAGACATGGGGCATGGGACAGAAAGACAACATATTTACAGGTACATAGGTGTGCTTATCTTGCTAATTAAAATGATTATTATTATTATTTGTTTTGTTTTGGTGTCAAGTACAACTCGCTAACTATAATCATAACATAAAGTTAGTTAAAGTTAAGGTTAAAAATATTACTCACATGAATCCTCTTCTGACAGAAGGCATCAAATGGCCTCTGGCGTCAGTTCTGGGCTGCATATACTGGATGGCTGATTCAGTTGTAGTTTGTCACCACATTAATGGTTTGTTAGCATTTCTTTAAAGAAAGTGGGACGAAAGATTGAATCAGATTCGAAGTTGAATAGCAGTGGGTGTTTACTCCATAGTTGGTCTAATCTGGATTTAAAGGAGTTGATAGAAGGTGCATTGATAATGTGTTCAGGTAGTTTGTTCCATTGGTCTGTGCAGCGCAGTGGAAATGAAAACTTTCTGATATTTAACCTAGCTCTGATTTTTTAGGCTATAACCTCTTGTAATACTGTTATTGTCAAAAAGATTGATGAGGTTTGATGGAGGGTGATGTATGGCATGACGGGCTATTCAGAAAACTAGCTTTAATCGGTATTGTTCCTGCTCTTTGGACAGTCATGCGTGATTGGTACACTAGCTTCACAAGCAGAGTAAAATGGATGGGACAGCTTTCAAGGCCATATAAAATTCTTAGTACAATGCAAGGTGACGGTCTGTCACCAGATTTATTTAAGATTGACAGCAACTGCTTCTTACAAGATGTCACAGGCCGTCACCTTGGCACGAAGATAGGTACAGTCTGCTGCAGTGTTCCTACTGTGGTGGATGATATAGCCATAGCAGCAAGTACAAGTTCCAATGATGCTCAAAGGATATTATCCATTGTCTCCAGTCACATCAGCTCTGATAGAAGGTGCTGCAATACTGACAAGTCTGGTGCTATATTTTATGAACCTGAGAGGAAAAGAGAATGTGTTCAGCTTACTCTGAATGATGTTAGCATCCCAGGTGAAAATGGAATGGTGCATCTTGGTACACTTCACGGTGCATCATCAGCGATCAATGAACGTAGAGTGGATCGGAACATAAAAATAGCCACCAGTACCCTTTATGCACTTATGGGAGCGGGGCTCCATGCCTGAAATGGCCTATCACCAGCTATTTCATGTGGACTGCTTGGTGTCCTTCCGATTGAAGCTGAAGTCAATAAACATATGTTCTCCTTCTATAGAAATCTGGTCGCGGATCCCGACTGTGTTGAATATCATATTGCATTACAGCAGCTTGCAATGAAGGACATTGACTCAGAAAGCTGGTTTATGCATCTGGAGAAAATCCTAGAAAAGTATCAGTTACCTAGTGCATTCTCAGTTCTACAAACAACACCAACCAAGAGTCAATGGAAACGAGATGTAAGTGGTGCAGTAGTTAAATTTTGGACTGCCAAAACGAGTGCAGAATCACAGGCTTTACCTCCAGTTAGATATATGTCAACAGGATCTCTAAGTCATACCTCTGTCGCTCTTGTGTGGAACACGGGAGTATCATCACTGCATGAGACCAAGAAGTCTTTTGTGAAAGCAAAACTCCTGACAGGAAGCTATAAGTTTCAGGCACACGATGCACTCTTTCGTCGAAATAAGCATGCTGCTGCCTCAACATGTTATTTATGTAAAGCTGAGACAGAAGACAGGAAACACTTTTTACTGCGGTGTACTGCTCTCGAAGCTTACAGACAGACACCAAGACAGAAGTTATCCAGATGTCTCTCCACTGTGGGGTTAGAGCACCTCTTAGAAGACGAAGAAATAACAATTCACATCATCTTGGATGCATCCCATGAAAATGTACCGGAAGAGATTAGCCTGAATTATGACATTCTTCAGGAAATCGAGGAAATATCTCGGGAATGGGTCTACACACTACATGTCAATCGTTGGCGCATCCTGCACTCAGAGGTGTGATGGCGTTGTCAACCCATTATTAAAAAACAAAAACAAACTGAGTCTCATTTACCTGTTGTGCCAAAATAATATAACTGAACTTTTACACACACTCAAGTCATGTTCCTGTATAAATTCAGCTTCCATATGAACTTTCATTTATCGGCGACTTGCGGATTTTATCTACATACTTTAAGTACGGAATATTAGCGACTAATAGTAGGGTGTTCACCTCTGAGACTTTAATCAGTTGGATACAACAAATACCGGAAAGGATCTTCAATATCGCGTGTGATTGTTCGATTCATGACCAACACTTCTGCTGACGACGAGCTTACTGTCGGTGCCTCACATGAGGGAATCTCCAATACAAGAAGAAGAAGATCATATTTGTTGTGAAGTATTTTATATATCTCAATCATATCACCTCGAGTCATCTGAATGTGAGAGATGGTAAGTTGAGTTCTTTTAGTCTTTCGTTGTATGGTAGGTTACACATTCCTGGGATAAGTTTTGTGGCACGCCTTTGAACATTTTCAATCGCATTTATATGTTTTTTGAGGAAAAGCGCCCAGACTATGAGGCCTGACAAGGGATTTAAAGAGGTGCTTGAAGTTGTCTTTATCTATGTAGGTAAACGTGCGTCTAATTGGTCCCATGATTTGGTTGGCTTTGTTTATATTTTCATTTATGTGTTGGTTGAAACTTAATTTTTCATCAATTACGACCCCAATGTCTTTTTCAGTGTGGGAATACTCTAGAGTATGGTGGTTAGAGTCCATTGTGTAAACATGGGGAACTGTGGTTCTTGAAGAAATTCTCATACTTTTACATTTGTCTGGATGGAGATTTAGGAGTGAGTTTCAGTCCACAGGTACATAGAGTCTATATGTTGCTGCAGGGTCATTCCATCTCATATCACCCAAGGGCGGAAATGGCACCGACACCAATATTGACTAAATTTTGTCTATATATTATGTCTGTCACAAGAAACAAAAATATTAATTTTTATCGCGATCTGCCCAACCATTCAAGAGTTATGGCCCTTTAAAAGTTGTGAAAAATCACAAAAAACGTAAAAAATGTCCGAACAGCAAAACTTCAAACAACTATATCTTTTGAACTAGTGGACCGAATTGGTTGTAATTTGTGTCATTTGAAAGGGAATAACACAAGGATTCTAAATATGTGATCAGAATGAGAATAGGACTAGGTTTATATATGATGACCTTTGATTGACCTTGAATTTGACCTTGTGGGCAACCTGCGAATAAAAAATTTGATATGACAAATTACACCTATACATGTTTTGTACATTATGTTAAAATTTAACAGGTATAATGTTCCTAGTTTTTGCACATTTTATTTATGAAAATGGCATGCACCAGTAAAAGAACAAAAACACATTCATTTTTGTTCTTTTACTGGTGCATGCCATTTTCATAAATAAAATGTGCAAAAACTAGGAACATTATACCTGTTAAATTTTAACATAATGTACAAAACATGTATAGGTGTAATTTGTCATATCAAATTTTTTATTCGCAGGTTGCCCACAAGGTCAAATTCAAGGTCAATCAAAGGTCAAAAGGTCATCATATATAAACCTAGTCCTATTCTCATTCTGATCACATATTTAGAATCCTTGTGTTATTCCCTTTCAAATGACACAAATTACAACCAATTCGGTCCACTAGTTCAAAAGATATAGTTGTTTGAAGTTTTGCTGTTCGGACATTTTTTACGTTTTTTGTGATTTTTCACAACTTTTAAAGGGCCATAACTCTTGAATGGTTGGGCAGATCGCGATAAAAATTAATATTTTTGTTTCTTGTGACAGACATAATATATAGACAAAATTTAGTCAATATTGGTGTCGGTGCCATTTCCGCCCTTGGGTGATATGAGATGGAATGACCCTGCAGCGTAAAATCATTTATATACAATATAAAGAGAAGTGGGCCAAGGACTGAGCCTTGCGGTATGCTGCTGGTCACATTTGGTAATTTGGAGTATGTTCCATTAATGACGACTTGTTGCTTCCTCCCGATTAGAAATGATTGGATCCACTGTAATAGCTTTCCGTCAATGCCATATGTGGTTAGTTTTTTAAGAAGACGTTTGTGTGGGACTTTATCAAATGCTTTCATAAAGTCAAAGTAAATGACATCGAACATCCCTCCATTATCCAATGCCTCCATCCATTTTTGTAGTACTGTTAATAGTTGAAGCACAGTAGACTGGCCACTTATAAAGCCAAATTGGTTATCTGACAACATACAGTTGTCGGTTAGGTGTTTCATAATTGAGTCTTTTACAACTGATTCCATTACTTTGCACACTACTGAAGTGAGACTGATAGGGCGGTAGTTATCAGGCTTTCGTTTGTCACCTTTTTTGAGGATAGCAGAGATATTAATTAGCATTAGCCCAACTTTCTGGTATTTTGCCTAAATCTAATGATGCGTTAAAGAGAGTGGATAATGAGTTACTAAGAACATTACGTAACTCATATAATAATCTGGGGTGGATTTTGTCAGGTCCTGGAGATTTAGAGGTTTTAATTTTGGACAGTTTATTGTGTACAATATCAGGTGTGATGCATACAGAGTTTAGTTGATTCTGGTAATTCCTACTAGGGAATGATGGAGCTTCACCATCCGGTTCTATTGTATACACAGATTGGAAATATTCTGCTAAATCTTCTACTTTCTCATTGTCATTATTTGTGAATTTTATTTCTTCAGCGTTGCCAGGTACTTGTAAGTCTGGGATCCCAGACCTCGTTTTTGTCTTGGATTGGCCATAATTCCAAAAATTTTGAGTGTTTTTCTTGGCACTTTTGGAGATATTATTTTCATATAGTTTCAGTGGCTTTCTGGTAGCCTGTCAGACCTGGTTTCTTGTCCAGCAGTGTTCTTCATATGTGGTCTGACTATTGTTTTCTAAGTATTTTTTCCAGAGTCGCTTCTTTTTATTTATCTTGGATCTTGTCGTCCTGTCGAGGGGAAATTTGTGTTTCTTATTTTTTATTTATCTCACCGGGATGTGTCTTGTCAACTGCCAGACGTTTTCTACAGATTATATCATACATATCGTCAAAGTCAATACAACCTTCTAGTTGTTTCGTTCAGTTTATGTTCATCGATACTGCCATAGTTTCGTAGTTACCTCTGTCATAGCAGAATCTAGTTTTTGGCTTGGCATTGGTGTCTCCATCTAGGTGGATGGTTGTTTCAATTACAGAATGGTCGCTTTTACCAAGTGGTGCAGCATGATGGATATCATCTATTAGGTTGGGGTAATTTGTGAACAATAGGTCTAGAATTGAGGGCTTGTGAGATCCACGCCCTCGAGTTGGCTTGTTTATTATTTGTTCCATGAAGCAGTCACGTACAACTTCAATACAATCATGTGTAAATTCAGAGTTAAGAGTGGTGTTATGACTAGTGAATGTATATGATGACCAATTGATGTGTGGCATATTGAAGTCACCTAATATAACTGTGTGTATATTAGTGGCACACACTTCTTGAAATAGCTTAGAGAGATCTATGTTGTTTTGACTGTTAGAATTTGGGCTCCTACATACCACCACCACCAATCTCAATGTTTCGAGCTCAGATCGTATGTCACATATGATACATTCTTCAAATGTTTGGGTGGTAGTTACCAGTCTGTATGATAGGGATTTTTTTAATATAAAAAAGGATGCCTCTGCCTTTAGTAGTAGTGATATTTGTTGCTTCAGTAATATAACCATCCATAATGTAGTCTGATAAATTGGGTTGATATTTGTAATTTTTATGTTTAACCTCAGTGATGGCTATAACATGCAGGGATTTATCCTGAGTTAGACGCACAAGTTCAGTTTTCTTTTCGGGTGTGAACACATCAGCATTTGTATAGAAGACTAAAATATTGTTTTCGGATTCAGTTTCGGTGTGAACTAACTTGTCAGGCATCTGTTCGTTTAGTTTCTTAGGATTATGACCTAAGAAGGGTGAGAAAGTATTTACATTTTTACCTGTACAAACAGAGACATCTTGCAAAACTGTATAGTGCTTATCCTTTGCTAATCTTTTGCCTTTATTTGGGTTTGTTGTTTTAATATTTGATTGGGGATCAGATTGGAACATATATTGGCCATCATCAGTGTGTGTACATTCATCTCGAAGTACAGAAAATGCATTTTCAGTTGGTATGGCTGAAATTGTGTCTAGTTTAATTAGGCATGGGGAACTATTTACATTCATGTGTTGATACAGTGGATTGGTATCTCGTTCTGCTAGGCTAGAAAAACTATTTACATTTATATATTTACAAACAGACTTGTCTGGGAAAAGTATACAATAATAATTGTCTTTTGTTAATTGTGATATGATGTACTCATCCTGTGTATCCTCCCATTGTAAAAATGTGGATCAGCGGGCTGGAAGTAGGCTGGATAAGTATGTGGATGGGTAGGTTTGTGTCTGTATTGTGAAAGGTTTAGTGAGGAGCTTAGATAGTTCATTATATTCTCAGATAAGAGCCTGGTGCCAATTACATTTGGATGAATATGGTCCCAGAACAAATCCCTGATAACTTCACCACTCAGGTTGTTGAAGAGCTGAGAGTGGTCCACAAATGTTACGTTTAAGGTTTCAGAAAGGGTATATTGCAGCGTGAGGTTGTGGTGATACTCATTCTGTGGCGAGGTAAGAGAGATGAGACAAAGATTTGTATGTGGGGTGAAATAGCTCGAATGTGTTGGATCAGGGTTGTATAATCTTCTATGATGTTTTCCAGGTTTCTGTTTGATATGTCATTGCTTTACTTGTATTACTTTGGAAATTGTGCCTAGTAGCAGCTGGATATGACAGTAGCTGTGTTGAGGCTTTGGGTTGGGTATATCCTGAAGTTTGCTTGCAGAGAGCTGTATTTTGCAGTGCTGTTGTAATGCTGCCCCCTCTAGTTAGTACTGATATTGACCTACTATCAGTCGGTGGGACAGTGGAACTCTTGTTCGCATGGTTAGGTATTTTTCTGGATGATTGCTGGTTTGTTTTAGTATGCCAGCTGACCTGATTGTTGCACACTGCATCACATTATGAGGTAGTTGTCTGTGTGTGATCAGGTTGTACATTTGAGTGTAGGTAGTTTAATTTATTTTGCATTGTTTCGAATTGAAGCTGCATGTGCTTCATCTGTGTTGTTAGGTCTTGCAACATAGATGAGTGAGATGTGGGTGCTGTGGATTGGCTGGTGCGCTCAGCAAGGGAGCAGGTGGTGTGTTTGTCGGGTTGGCTGAGGTCACCTTAAGTAGATTGTCATGCACTTTGTTATGTAAAGCTGAGGTAGATGTATGGGGGATGTGTAAATCATTGTGTTCTGATGTTGTTCTGGGTGCTGTTTCCTTGGTAGATATCGGGTTTGGAGCTGCAGTAGCAGTAGAGGAGGCTAGGGTTGTATCACATTCCGATTCATTGTTAGGTTGTTTAGGGTCAACAGCCGTAGCAACAGCTACGGTTGTGTCATTTTGATTTACAATATTAATTGTTTGGTTAGGAAATACCCATTCTAGATATTCTTCTATGTGTTTTGTTACAGCTGTGCAAGCACAGCAGCTTTATCTACATCATGTACTGGTTAGACTTGAAAGTATGTACAGTGGGAGTTTAGTACAAGCATAATGCTGCCAGTTTTTGCAGGTGTGGCACATTAGAATATACTTGTCTTCTTCTTTTCATTCGCTGATCATACCGCCAGTCCTAAGTGACTATCGACATGATCATAAGCGTTAAGTGCGTGGATCCATGGTTTATTAGAGTGCACCGTGTGGCCTGGAACCTCCGTCTTCAGCACTCGAGGTTTCTGTCAGGGTTACCCCACCCTTACCTCCTTTAGTCGCCTCTTACGACACGCAGCGGATACGGAAGGTGTGTTCTAAGCCCCACCTACAGGGCAAAGCATATACTTGTTATTTGGAGTCTCACATGTACATAGAATGCGACTACTGGAAAAATCGCAATCCTGATTATCATCTGCTATGTCTAGGTTAGGCGTGTCTACTAAAGTGATGTCATTAAGTGCAGGTTTTGCCATGTTGTCTTGAGTGAATGCGCCTGTTGGGGAAATAGTGATGGATAGGTTGGCTCTTTTTGGCGATGTTGTTTGTGTTGGAGTGCTAACTGGTGGGGGTCTTGGCTCTTCATTACTTGTGGCTACAGTGGCACAAGTGGCTGGTGTGGGCCTACTTGATGGGTGGCATTTTTCACAACACTCATGACAAAGCATTTATTCACTTGGACTGTTTGATACAGCTTTTTTTTAAGGCAGTCATCGCAGTAGCTAATGGCCCTCTTTTGCAAAATTATTTTGTCATTTTATCTGTGTATACTTTATTATATAAATACCATACACGGTATAGAAGTCGGAATGTCGCGTTGTTTTTGAAAATTAGCTTGTCTGTTTGGATTGTGTGTCTTTGGTTTGTTTATTTAAGTGCAGGACACCACAAAACGGATAGAGCCCTATTTGTTAGTAGTGATTTCGTAGTATTATGCCTTTGCCCTGCGGCGACTCAGGGAAAACGGAAACATAGGGGGCCGGAAAGAAAGACAGCACATTTATACAGGTTGTTAGAATAGATATTGAGGGGTGTAAAAGTGCAACAAAATACACAGAACTCGACTAATAAATAAGCAAACAAAGGTGAAATGAGGGTTAGAATTAAAAATAAATGAATGAACAGACAAATCTGACTAACAAGGCTGCGCTTTAGGGTTTTAGCGTTTCAGTGTGTTGTCCTATATTAACTATGTGACACAGGACGGAATCAAAAATAGGTTCTTTTGCATCAGCATGGTAGGTGTAAGGATAATATAGATCATAAATTGTTCACGTATATAGCTAATTAGATTTTATAACTACGCTAGTTGGCTTGCATGTGGATATACTCTATCCGATTTTAGTGATAACAATGGCCGTTGCTATAGGCAACGTCGTTACGATCGTATACAGTGAGCGAAAATAGGTATCATAATGTTTTCTGTTTTAGTAACTTGTTGTATGGGCTAGAAACAGATTAGATATGATTAGTATTTGAATTGTTAGTCATAATTGCACAGAAATTATTAGAAATAGCAATTAGAAATTACAGAACGCAGGCAATTCCTTTATGTTCTGCTCCATGTCAGAACGGTTATACAGATATGTGTATATGCAAATATAACTGTACAGATTTCCTTTAACAAAACATACAACTGACAGAAGACCCTATACAAGCTACTGTACATATTATACTGCACACATGTATAACTTCCGCAAGCTACCGGTGATCTGGAGATAACGCTAAGCTCCTTGACTAGAATATATATATATATATATATATATATATATATATATATATATATATATATATATATATATATATATATATATATTAGACTAGGCCAGTATGTATCAAAATTTATATTTTTGCAATAGGCCCTGAACCCGTGCCCCATCTCTATTGATACATTATAAAATGCATGACCTATACTCAGAGATACCCTGGCGTATATAATATTATCTAGACAGGCACAGAACCCATGCACCATCCAGAAATGCAAATTACAGTAATATTGCACGCAACATATCCTAATATATTAGTTGGACAGGCACATAACCCATATGCCGTCCATAATATCAAATTACAGTAGATAGTTAGATTACAATCAATAGACAGGCACAGAACCCATGCCCCATCCACAATTGCAAAATACAATAATAATTGCATAACAAGTAGGTTTGTAGGACATTGCATAGTCAGTTTGCTGGTTTACTGAACATGCGCAGTTGCTATGCCCAGTCAGATGCTAAATAATTAACTATAGTTTGTTGGTACCCGGTTTCCCCTTGAATTACTATTGCAGAAAATTTGGATCCGGGTACCAGTCTCCATTAACCCTTTCTGTCATCTGTTTTAATGGCCTACAAAAATTGGCTATTCTTGTCTGCTAAGACGTCAAAAAGCATCCATATGGCATAAAATGGGATGGAATAGGCATTTTGGAACATTAACATACCGGTACAATGAGAGCATAATTTCATCAAACCTAAGTTATTTAATGAAATATTCACACTTTTATATGCATCTATTCATGGCTAGCGATCAGTGTCCGCCATTTTGAAATTTACGCAAATTTCGCACTAACCATCTGAACTGAGGTCGAGTGCTCGGTCGACTATAGTTGACTTTCTAGTTACATGTAACTATTTGAAGTTTGCCTGGGAATCTAATTAGCTTATATAGCTAACTATGGTTAGGGGTCGAACTTGGCCTAAACTACTTTCAGGTCTACCACACCACTTTGGGAGGTTTGCCTGGTAGATCTACGTGTATGATGTATCTGAGGGACATTTATCAGAGTAGTGAAATTACAAACCAGTTTTGTAAAACCGAAACCATTAATTAATGTGTCTGTGGGATGGGTTTTACAGAACAGAACTAGTGACATGGCACGAGTTCTAAATTATATACTAATAACTACTCACAATCTATTTTCATTGTGTTTCTATGCTACCGATGCATGTCGAGTTCTTACATCATAAAAATCTTGATTTTAAAAATAACCAAACTTACGATTAATTCGAAAAATCATGCAAGCCTATGCTCAGCCACTAGCGAGTCCATCGTAGTCCCTGTGTGGAGTCTGTGGACTATATAAGAATAAGAATGGTTCCAGTAGCAATCTATGCATATACTAATCATGTTTCTCCCCCGTCTTGAACTTGTAAGCATTTGGGCAATAGAGATACGCCATATGGAAAAAGCTGCATGTTAAATATGAAAGTCAGATCAGAACATTAATTAATTACAGTGAAGCAGAAGCAACTAGTAGTACAGTTAGTATCAGAAGACTCGGCGAAAACGTCCTGCGCTGTAGATTGTCCCAGGTCGGTTTTTCTGTTTGATTGGCCCAGGAACGACACTGGAACCCACACAAGACTGTGTTCCGATAAACACATGCGACCAAAACAGAATTCTGAGACCGAGCTGTAGTTCCTCATACACTTGTGCTCAGAAGATATTTACAGAATCTATGTGCACGATATTTACACACAATAACATTCGCAATCATCAGTAGCAATGCCCTTACATGCACAAAACATCAAATACATCTTCAAAACAACCAAACTCGCAAAACTGTCTCAACCTTTTCGAATATTGTTAACCATGCACAAATCTCCATGAGAAACTCCCAGAATTCCATTCGTTTCCACCCGACTACCTTTACGGACTCTAAAATGCAGATTCTGGACCAAATGTTTATATTACAATAAGTCAGAATCCAAGCAATGAAACTCACAATAATCAACAGTTAAATGCTTCCTGTGTACCAATCGTGTTTCTCCTCCGTCAGAATCAATAGCATTGACACTAATAAACTTCTCTTATTTAACATGCTGCTTTTTTCGTACGGCGTATCTGACCATACTCGAGCAAAGTTCAGAATGTCACTCGGCGTTAGAATGTTATTAGCTGCGATTTATATAATATAAATTGTGATTCTCCAGAATTATTCTTCAAACCTGTCAAACAATCATTTTTACAGCATTTGATTAATATAGATGTATGTCAATCGAAAAAAGCTGCATGTTAGTGGTGAATTATGTTTAGTCCTATGAAATTAACAGTTTCATAAATCACTGACGGGGAAGAATGCCGGTTATTATAAGAATGCTTCTAGCTAGTTGAACTTTTCATCTGTAAGACAAACCTGGTCAGAACGATGATCTAGAGCTTCATTCCTTTATAATATGTGGCTCATCTTGCCCGAAGATGTACCCTGGCGCTATGCTGGCATGCAAACTACTGAGCTGCCGTAAGAGAGTCCACACTTGGTCTATGGGATGTAGAGTGTAAGCATCCTTCTTGCTTAGGGTGTCTGCCAGTGGCTGGTATGCAGAAGTGTATTGACCCATCTTTCTCGACAGACCCATGTTGATGCAGAGAGTTATATGATGTCAGTGGTAGTCCATGCAGAAGCGTATTGACCCATCTTTCTCGACATACCCATGTTGATACAGAAGGTTATATGATGCCAGTGGTAGTCCATGCAGAAGCATATTTATCCGTCGTTCTCGACAGACCCATGTTGATGTAGAGAGTTACATGTATGTGATGCCAGTGGTAGTCCATGCAGAAGCGTATTGACCCGTCTCTCGACAGACCCATGTTGATGCAGAGGGTTATATGATGTACACAATCTAAATCATGATATAGATTATGTGTCCCAATGATGGAAGAGAGCGTAGTTGATGGTGTGATATGGGTCGCGACACCTACACATAGCGTCAATGAAAACCAGCGTCGCCTATACACAGCATCAATGAAAACCACAATTTATCAAAATATCAAGCAATTGTCCATCAGTATCATAATGAATCTGCTACATTCAATGTTTGTGTATTGTATTTTCAGCCAGCTGTACTATGATGGGTACGCTACCCTGGCACAGTCACTGATTGGCTCTGTCAACCCGAGCACCATGTGCCCTCCTTCAGACAGACTCTCGAAGGTTTTGAGCCTTGGTTTGAAGATAGAAGGTATGTGTCATAGATGTATATATTTCCATGCATTCTAACTCCGTGACCCTTAGCCCTTTAATGGTCATGCCGGCCAAAACCGGCCTCTGTCATGGTCATGTGGAATGTCCATTTACAGATCAAGAAAATACAATTTTTGAAAATTTACCACTGAGATGACTAGCTCGATAACCGAGCCAGCCATTCCTGTGGTTAATTTTCAAAAATTATATTCCCTTAGCCTGTAAATGGACATTCAATAGGCAGATATTTAAATTTTCTCGACCAGATTCGACCATTAAAGGGTTACATCTTCATCACACCATCCTTCCATCACGTATAATAAACTGAAAATACCAAGCCTATCAGAATAAACCAGGATTTAATGGAGAGATTCCATCAGTCACTCAAGTATATGATGTCATAATCAATTACATGTACGTCACATGTAGGCTAATGTCACAATCAAAGTGCATAATGAATGACGTATCTGGCTTCATCATGAACATTTAAATTGTTGTCAAGTTTACAAATCGTATGTCTTTGATGAATTTACTATTTAATACGCATTCTGTTGAATATTTTGAAATTAATTTAACTGGGCGCTGTTAATGGCACCCAGTAAAATTGGTTTCAAAATATTCTACAGCTTACATGTACCTGTATTTCTAGCTTGAAATTGTGATTCTGGGAATTCAGGTTCAAAGTATATACATGTAATATATACATGTAAATGGATACGAAGACGTGAAAACCATTGGCTAGGTTTAGCTAGAAATGGGCTGTGCATAGCTAGAAATGGGCATGGCATAGCTAGAAATGGGTGAGGCATAACTAGAAATGGGCTGAGCATAGCTAGAAATAGATCCCTCTAATCGATAGATGATTATTAACCATTTCAATGGCAGATCCCGGAAAACGTAATTTCTTTGCGATTTATAGCATTTTCTGAATATTTTGAAATTAATATGACTGACTGGAAGACATTGCTACCTACGGGTCATTGCTGCCTAAGGCAGCAACAGCTTCCAATCATATTAATTTCAAAATATTCAACAGCCCTGTTATTGTCTTGAAATTGAGATGATGAGGAATTGATGAATGAAAGTGTTAATGTTGTTGTTGACTTATCTTCCACAGCTCACAATGGCAAGTCGGACTTCCCTCCTGATGCAATAGCTCCTGGTACAGGCATTGATCTGGAGTTTGAAACTGATGGTACGAAATCCTGGACAAATATTGCACCCTTAAAGAGGCATATTCACACCAGCATGATTGTGAAGAAATTTGTTTGAATTGGATACTTTTAATTAAAGTCTTAGGTTGTCTACCTCAATGTAATGAAAGAAAAGCAATCTTAACATATGATCTTAAGTGTGGTCACTAAATACAGGTAAAGTTTAATTTCACTTCAAGAGATATACTTGCTCCCTAACACTATGATATTTCCTAAATATCGACCTTCACTCAATAACCCCAGATTAAAAAAGATATGTGCCCTTACTGGGCAGGTAGACAGGTGACAGTATGCCGGATGCCGGCCCCAACCTCGCGCATGCGCAGACTAACGCTGCCTCTTTCTTGACTATTGGCCTGAACCGCATGCTTATGTTTATCTACTACTTGCTAAGTTTCTGCTCAATTATCTGTCAAAAGTAGTTTTAGAGTGTTGATTATCATGGCTGATCATCATAATTCATCTCGGGCCACTTCAGGACCGAGTTATCAGGTGATCTCTATTACAATTATGTCTTAATTACGCAGTGTCACCTATTTCTGTGATGTGATATAGACGTTATAGGTGCACAGAAAACGGGTAACTTTATTATCTGGCGCCATAAAATGTTAATCTCTCTTTATACTTGTGTCCACAGGTTCCTGTAAGGAGGTTTTGTACACATCTAAGACGGTTTGTCTCCACTACTTCCCTATAAAATGTTAGGAAAAAAGACTGGCCAGAGTGATATAGGCTCCCATAAGAGAGCTTGTCATTCTGCCCTCTGGTCCCACCCCTCCCTTTTTAAGTAAGTGAGTGGTGATGAAGAGTGGTTGGCTGGTGGAGCTTCCAAGAGCAGGACATGGTGGTATGCCTTTGCTAAAGACGCAGGTACTCTAGTTATGCTTTATCGCACTGTAAAATAGTTGAAAATATTTGTGATTATTTGCTGCCAATATTTTTTCAGTCATACTGTTTATCTGTATCATTATCTGTATTATTACTGTGTTCACTTACTGTTTTGTGTGCTCTTGTATTAATACAATTCGTCTTACACCTGGATGTTGTTCATCTGTTTCTATTTATGGAAATTATGACATCATAATCAACCTTATTATTTTTATTATTATTATCCTCCATGAGGCTGGTTGTTCATCTTTCTCACCGTCCTGTTTAGGCCTATAGGTGAATTCTCTCTCCTTTATGAATTAATTTATTTATTTCAAAGATTAATTATTAAAGAAACTTTAACTCATTGTCGTCTTGTCCCTCTTTTCAGAATCCTTCTTGTGCCGGTTGTAACCATTCCATCAAGCTTAAGCTTTCTCCTCACTTTTGTGTTAAATGTTCAACTTACGGTCTATTATTGAAATGTGATGTCTGTAAACAGTTGGGGTGTGGGAGACTTATTCTCTGAATTTCTGTCGTTACAGGCGAAGGATAGGGCATCGGAGGAGAAGTGTGCGAAGAATAGTGTAAGTGGCACGGGTAAGAGAAAGGCCTCTGTTTCTTCGGAAATGGAGTCTTTCAGGTTAGAAATGATGGGGGAGTTGAAAAAGACAATAAAAGATTTGGTACCAGAGCTGCTTCGCAGCATACTCCCTGGAGCGAGTACTTTATTGTCTTCTTCATCTGCCCCCGAGCAGAAAATCCCCACCGCTAATTCTGGTGTCCGCCATGGTCCGAAAATGTTTCGGAATCAGTGATGGCTTAAGTAGATCTTGGAAGGCCCGCCGCCTTGCCAATGGATCCTGGAGCAGCCCAATATGATTATGGCAGCAGGCTTGCCGCGCCGTTAGATCTTGGGCCGGGCTCGTTGGACACAGACTCGTGCCTAGAGTGTCCATGCCCGAAAGGTTCCACCACCTTTTACGGTACCTTCCCTGACCAGTCCGGTTTAGCGACTACTCCTGCAAGGGTAGTCATCACAGCTCAAAGGGTGGCCCGGGTTGGAGCGGATGACAGCCGTTACAGTATACCCCGGCTTGCCGAGGATATGACGGCGGCTGGTCCGGGCCATGGTGTGGTGAATTACACCCCCTGCACGCTTCCATGGCGCCAGTTCCTGGCTTTCCAACCGTGGCGCAAGACATGCCTGCTCTCTCAGGCCCGCATGTTTTCCATGGCCTGCCAGGCGTATCCATGGCTCCAGCCACATTTATGCCTGCGAGTGCTGTAGAGGATGACGAAGACCCGTGCCTTGTCGAGCACTCACAGGTGGTCACAGAGGATGACGGCTCTGACGCATGCCGATAGCTGATAAGCGTTAGGCCAGAGATCTGTGTAGAACAGTCGGCAAGCCAGCAGGACCAGCGCCCGTGGTTGGCTGTAAAGCCGGCAGTTACCGCTATACCATCTCTGCCGTTAGCAGAAGATATAGTTGAGATGTTCATTAAGCCTAATGGATGGCTTGCGAATCCCCCCCACCCTCCCCCGCGAGGTGGTGTCGTATCATTGATAGCCAATACCAGAAGTACGGTACAGTGCCTAAGCCATGCGCTGATGATCTCGCAGCGCTTGGCGAGGACATGCGACCAGGCTCCCGGTCTGACACGGCAGCGCTGTGCTCAACAAACACCGCGTTGCACGATGCAGAGGAGAGCTCTAGAGCGTCCATAGCGGCGCTCTCGCATGTCTCCCAGCTGTTACAGGTTGTAGTAACAGCGGCTGCATCGTGCCAAGCAAGCCCTGTCTCAGGTCAGAGAGCTATCCAAGATGGTATTAACCTGGCTCTGGACTGTATGACTAGGACGGTGACTAGAAGTGGCAGGGCGAGACACACATTTGCACTAGACAATTTGTGTCCATCCCAGGATTTGTACAACAGGCTGCTGCGGATGCCTATGTCAGGTCCAGGTCTCTTTGTGGGTGAGGGATGTAGACCCCTCCAAGAGACAGTCACTCTAGTCAACAATCAGAGGGCGCTATGCGAACAATTTGAGGTGCTTCGTAGGTAGCACGTTCGAGTGCCCCCTGCGTACCGTCCACAGCAGGCCCGAGCTGGCGCTGGTCATGTCAGAGGCCAACAACTGGCGCAGCATAGGCCATGGCCGCGCCTGCACTGGCCTGCAGTGGGGGAGTGGTTGCGCAGGCTCCTCAAGCACAGGCAGCCGAGGTATGTGGGGCGCGGACGGTGCGTGAGGATCTGGTCGTGGTAATCGTGCCGGATGGGCCGATTTCCACAAGAACCAAACCAATGCTAGAACCAGAGACAGTCCCACTCTTTCACTACTTATGTCCACCTCTACCTAGGTGGACCCGTGGGAGGTCGATTGGCCCTCCACAAGCAGGAGTCGGAGCGGTTAACACAGGACCGCTTAGTCTTGCGATGGCTTTCAGCCGGGTACCGGCCCGACTGGGCAATAGGCCCACCATCGCACCTGTCTCTGGGTCCGATCTGGACTCAAATTCCATGAGATCCAGATCAACGGTTGTGTAGAGGAAGAGATAAATTCCTCATACAAAAAGGAGCAATTCAACCAGCACAAAATTGCCCGGGATTATATGGCTGCTCTCTCACATGGATGCACCGTCTTGCAGGGTATGCTGACCTTCGTTGCGGAAGGTGGAGTAGTGCCAGAGGCTGCTCCCGGAGTTATCCGGGACACCATGCGCTTATCCAAGGGTTGCATGGCTAGGGTGATCACTAGATCATTGGCGGAGCGGAGGAGAATGGTTCTCAATTGTGTAGAACCAGGACTAGAGATGAGGGCTGCGTTATCTCTGGGCCCTTCATTGGTTCGGGCTTGTTTGGCGGCTTGGCACGACAAGCTCTCTTAGGTTGCGTCAGTGGTCACAGAGCAGGAAGTAGTCGGCAAGTCTTGGAAGTCGACGAAGAGGACTCCGCCGCAGCAGTCCTAAAAGCAGCATCGGCATGAGCAACAGAAGCAGCACCAGAGATCATCCTTCTGGCCATGATGCCCGTCGGGCATCCGGTTCACAGGACCTGGCCGTTCATCCTCATACAAGTTCTCTAATAAGAGGCCATATGAAGATGATAGGAAGGTTGGTGGCTTGGGTCGCGGTGACTACCGTAAGGATAGCCGTGGCGGCGGTCCCGGGCCACCATATTCCAAGAAGCCGCGAGGTGTCCGTGGGGGATGGTTCTGACGGCTTTGCGTCGAGACCCTTTCCGGTGACACCAGGAATGAAGGGAGTCGAGAATCCTCACCCAAGCGAATTAACGTCTTATCATGCAATATCGACTGCGAGCTGTGTGCAGAATCCTACCGTCGGAGGCAGACTTCAGCTGTTCTCAAACCAGTGGGAACAGGTCGTGCAAGATTGTTTAGTTTGTCATTGGCTAAGAAACGGCTAGGAACCGGACTGGTTCATCCGTCAATCGTTAGTTCCGTTAACATCGACTCCAGTATGGACTCCCGTTCCAAGGGAATCCGATCGTCTAGATGCCATTTGCTCAGAAATCATAGATCTTCAGCAGAAGAATGCGATTCATTTAGTCCGCGATCGGTCCCCCCTGGGCTTCTATTCGATAATTTTCCTCATTCTAAAACGCACCGAGGTTGGAGACCGATTCTCAACCTCAAACCGCTGAACAAATTCATTCTTTCACCAAAATTTCAGATGGAGACTGTAGCAACAGTGATGACAGGGCTGAGAAAAGGCATGTGGTCAGTATCGATAGATCTGAAGGATGCATAATTTCATATTCCAATGTCAATTCCTTTTCAGAAATACCTTCGCTTTGCATTCCAAGACAATGTTTGGGAATTCAATGCACTTCCATTCGGTCTGACCACATCCCCGAAGGTCTTCACCAAAGTGGTTCTCGCTGTTCATACTTACATAGATGACTGGCTGCTGAAGCCGGGAAATCCAGTCACTCTGCGCAACAATCTCCAGTTAGTCTTAGCCTTATTAAAGGCCCTAGGATGGATTGTGAACCTAGAGAAATCAGAATTGACTCCATCCCAGGAGTTTGTGTATCTGGGAATTCTTTTCAATCTCAGGGACGGTGTAGCTTTTCCGGCGAAGAGCAGAGTCAAGAGTTTGATTGCAGTACTGGAGTCAGTTTCTCTAGAAGCCTCTCTGACGGCGCGGCGCGTCAATTTCTCAGAATATTGGGTTTACTAGTATCTCTGGAGAAGGTGGTTCTTTATGCAGCACTCGGTCACAGGCCGATTCAGATGTACTTAATGTCATTCTGGTCTCAGAGAACAGATCCGTTGTCACTGAGGATTTTAGTAAAAGAACCATGAATATTCCATCTTCAGTGGCGGTTATCAGAACAGAATCTCCTGCGAGGGGCTCCTCTACAACCGCCTCAACCGCAGATATCCATCTTTACAGATGCATCGATGATGGGTTGGGGAGCAGTACTGGACGATCTGTCAGGGGAATGGGATCGGACGAATGCGCAGAAACACAACAATGTTCTTGAATTTTTAGCGGTGGCATTAGCACTTCAAAAATTTGAGAACTTAATCCGAGACAAGATTGTCCTAGTAAGGACAGACAACTCCACAGTGGTGTCTTATTTGAACAGCCAAGGTGGGATGAGATCACCGGAGTTGTATATGATGATATGGAACCTTCTGCTGTGGTGCCAAGAGAGGAATATTATTCTTCGGTCAGCACACATTCCCGGAAGATCCTAGCAGATGCTCTCAGTAGAAGGACGGTTTGCCGCCCGACGGAATGGTAGTAGAGGTTCTTTTCAAATATTGGGGCAAGCCAAATGTGGATCTATTTGCAATAAAAGGAAACGCAGAGATGGTCACATACATGTCACCGATCCCGTATCTGCTGGACCTTCTTGTCTGCAATCCAATCCCTCTTCCAGACAGAAGGGATCTGATCTCTCAGAACAAAGTCTATCTCCACGACAGATGTTCCAATTGACTGCATGGATGTTATCAAGCAGCGTGAAATTAAGGGTGGCTTTTCTGAGCAAGCAGCGAAGTTTGTCACTTCAGCCAGAAGCGGGTCAACCACCAAGACATATAATTATAGAATCAACAAATTTGCAGAGTGGTGTAAGGGAAGAGATATTAATCCCTTTTCTGCATCTGTTCAACACGTAGCAGATTTTATCTGTCATTTATACGAAGTTGACAAACTTGTACCTTCAACCCTAGCAGCATATAAGTCTGCATTAGCTTCAGTTGTTCCCAGTCTGGTCATTGTAGGAGTGGAGAATGACACTTTAAATGAAGTTGTTAAAGGAATGAGCAATTTGTGACCTAGACAGCCAATACCTATCCCAGCATGGAATCTATCTCTTGTTCTACAGGTTTTAGGGCACGCTCCCTTTGAACCAATTAGATCTATAGATATTAAACTGTTAACTATTAAGTCAGTTTTCTTCGTAAGTTGCAGCAGCATCGACGAGAAGGAGAAGCGAAATTCATGCGCTTTCTGCCGAACAAGACCGTTTTGTCGTTACGGGTGAAGGTTTAAGACTACTACCACATCTTTGTTTCCTGACAAAGAATCAGTCACTTAAATATCCAGTACAGCTGATCCATTTGCCAAGTTTAATTAGACATGACCCAAACCTATTCTGCTTGGTGTCCTGTCAGATGTCTGAAAATGTATGTGAAATGTACTGAGGAGTGGAGAGATGACCCGAAATCTCTGTGGTTATGTCTCAAAGCTCCTCATCTTCGCGCCTCGAAAGACACCATTTCTCGTTAGATAGTCGATGCTATTCAGATGTCTCATAAAATCGCAACAGGAAAGCAGATTGATTTGTGCGAACGCCCATCAAGTCTGAGCACTAGCAGCATCATCGGCCCTTTATAAGTGTGTCTCATTAGAGGAGGTGATGTCTGTAGCACAATGGCATGCCGAGTCATCATTTACTGATTTCTACCTTCGCGATATCTCCAGCACACTTAATCCGGTAGCCGTCGCCAATTTGTCGAATCTTAACTAAAGCCACATCCAACCACTATTTATGCATACATCGCAAGGTTCTTCCACATGCACTGAGTAATGGTGATGCACATGATCTGTGAAAGACCGTGGATTGGGCGGAGCTCCTGTGATGATCAAGAAAGACCAAGCACTCAGAAAATGGTGAGTGTTTTCTTAATTTAAGTGACTAATATTAATTTACTTACGTTACAGTCGAATTCCCAGCCTGATTAAGTAAAAGTCTGATCCAAAAGTATCTTATTCATTGCAACAGGCATTAGACTCATTCAAATTTGAAAATCAAATCGATATACTGATATTTTTTTAAAAATTAGAAGTTGTAGTACTCAGCTTCTTTTGCACTCTCCTGGACTGCCCTAGCTGAGACTTGGGACTGACACGGGTCTAGTGGGTGTTGCCTCCCCTTTTGACAGCGCTCTGAAATTTGTGCGGACAACTGAGGGTGGGAGGGGGGAACGCGGTCTAGACCATGGAAGTTGAGCACTCTAGGAGTCAGATGGCGGAACCCAAGCGTATGCCAGGGTTCTAATCTCTTCACAACCTTCTCTGTCGGATGATAGATGAGAGCTGGTTCGAGCCTCATCTCCTCCCACCGGAGTTTCTTGGCTGTTGAAATCCGGATTCTCCTTCGATCAATACTCACCATTCTGTTACTTCTGATATACAGCTGGCTCTGACAGCGGCTCTAGGACTATAGACTTAGAAAGCTTTACCGACTCCTGGGAACCGGGTACTCGGCTCCCAACTGCCGAGTACCCGTTTACCATAGAGCTCATTCTTGTTTGCATAGCGACAAGAGCAATACATGCTTTTTGCATTAAGGATTTTAGTGTTTTAAAATAATCTAAGTCTTTAATCAGTGATAGTTTGTGTGTTCTGAAAGGATTAACTAAGGACTATGGAGAATACCGCCCAAGAAAACCAGGTTGTATTGTTCTTTATTATCCATAGTTAAAAGACTTAGGTCTCTAAATTTCGTTGTGTCGCATGTTCCAATTTCTGTCCCCATAGAATCTGGGACGTGTGCTAACAACGATATATGCCAGACGATCGCCTTCTTTAAACCCCAACAGGCGATCGGCAGATATGAAAATAGGTGTTTGCTACGGTATTTCTAACACGAATATCGGCTGACGTCGTTCTCCGTAGAATCCGAGCGGGTGACGTCACACCCGGTCGCTCGGATGTTTATGTGAAGAAAAATTTTTCATTAATTCGCGCATCTTATTCTGGGTGCTGCGTACTAAAAATGGTACCGGAAACTTTAGAATGATCAAGTTTACGTGTGATCACGATCGGTTTGCAATGATCGGTGGTTTCAAAATTCTTGAGTAGATGTGTGGTCTGCGGTTTTACCGTGTGAGACAGCAGTTTTGTTATACATTTTGTTGTTTTCTTCACATATCGTGCTGCGTTCGTTAGGAGTATAATTTATATTGATTAGTAAATATACCCTGAATGCTATGCGATATGATTCCTGGAGCCGTTACACATCCTGGAGGATCTATTATGGGTGTGTTGTGCCCGCCGCGTACTTGTCGTCATAATCAATGCGATCGTTGTTGTAACGTGGCGGGGTGGGGTGCGGGGAGGTTACGGTTAATTTATGAGTCAAATTATTTGAAAATTAATTGTCTGCCTTCCATCCGGGTCTCGTTCCGCTTGTTTATTGTAGGTTTGTGCTTATTTTATAGGCCAAGCCAGCCCGCCATCATGTGACGACTGCCATAAGTTTGTCCGTGTAATGTTCAAGGACCATGTCTGTTTTATGTGTGCCCTGTGTAATATAGATCATAGGTGTAATGTTTGTGCAGTGTGGTCCGTCGAAACGATGGTTAAGTTCCTTGCCCAGAAGGACTTGGCTGGGTCTGACGCGGGGTCAGGCGGTCCGAGAGTAAATCGTGGAGCGCCCGGTTCGGCCGGTGCGGGTGCTCCACGTCCCCAGCTGGAGGTGGCGGAGATGGCACCGCCGGCGTGGTTTGGTCCGGCTCTGCAGGGTTTTTCTGCATAGCGTTCTGACCACGCTGGTGTCGTCCCTGCTACCAAAGGTTGGGGGGCAGTTTCTCCCCATGCCTGGTACGGATCCTGTCCTCGGACAGGATTCTGGACTGGTTACCGAGGGGGCCGTCTCGTACGGCCCCCTGGCAGTCCCGTCTGGCTTCGGCCAGACGGGTTTCTGTTTCTCTGCGGCCACCTCCGGGTGGTCCAGTAGCGGTGGCCGGTCCGTCAGGTGTGGGAGCCGTCCGCCAGGACGGTTCCACGGTTGACTCGTCTAGTGACGACTCTTCGGAGTCTGAAGACGAGGAGGCCGAGGAGGAGAGGTTGCTGCGGCCCGTGAAGCCGCAGGTGGAGAATATGGAGGTTGATTCCGTCCTAGACGGATCCGGCCTCCATTTGTCTGGTTTGGCGCAAGCCAGGTCAGCGGCTCCGCCTGTGGCTGAGGCAAATCCGTTACCGTGCACCGGTTCCGTGCGGCTTGGTTTGGCACCAGCCGTCACGGGAACGGGTGTGCCGGGCCGGGCGTGGTACTCACCTATCTCGCCTGGTCCGGCAGTCGGACGTGGGGTGCCGTGGGCGCCCGTGTCCGGCTATGGTTCCGCGACTGCTACGGGTCCGTACGGTTTTCCGTGTGGACCTACCCCATGGACCGGAGTGTTTCATGGGGTGGCGGCGGAACCGTGTGGTACCGGAGTGCCTGGCGTGTCAGCCGTGGCTCCTTGCTGGGAGGCCGTGGCTGGCAGACCCGTGAGCACGTCAACGGGTGACGTGTTTGCGGGGGTGTCTTCATCGGAGGTAGATTGGTCAGATGCTCTGGCGTGGCTAGCCAGGGTTGACCCGTCTGTGGTTTCGGCCACGGCCGATGAAGATGCGCCCCGTGCGTCGATCAGGACGGGGATTTTGCCCGCGGCCCGGATCCAGTCAGTGGGACTGGATCCACGGTTCATAGAATGGTTGGATGCTATTTATAGCAAACAACTGATGACCAAGGGTCAGCTCCCTGCGGCCTCCAGGGAGGTGCGGGCAAGATGTCGTATTCCGCGGTGGGAATACGACAGGTATGGTGTAGTCCCGTCGGTCACGGAGTGACCGATGGGTACTGGGCGTCCAGAGTGCCGTGCCGGGTCACCCCGGTCCGGCACTTGTGGACAAGTCTCAGGTACACCAGGAAGAAGTCCTGTCCCTAGCGATGAGGGTGTGAGGGCAGCGATGAGCGCTGTCAACCACTCTTATCGTCTCCTTCAGTCGGTGTGGGCTGAAGCGGGGCAGGCCACCCTGTGCCACCTGTGGCGCTTTCATGTGTCAATGACGGCCTGGTGCTGTCGATGGACGCATTGGCAAGGGTGCAAGCGCGTGTGACGAAATCCAGGAGGCAAATGGTCATTGACCATATGCGTCCGGCTACGGCAGTCAGGGAGCGTCTCCTTGGGACACCCCTGACAGGGCCTAGCATCTTCGGTGGCCAAGCGTGGGCCATCTTAGAGGATACCGCCAGTATCGCGCAGAATCGGTTAGCGGTAAACCTACAGCTAGAGCTAGTGCGACAAGCGCATGCACTAGGGCCTGTGGGGAAACCGCTAACGGGACAACCTTCAAAGGAGCAGAAGAAGCATAAGGGCAAGGCGAAAGCTAGGCCTGTTGCGACTTCTGCTTCAGCTGGGATTTCAGAGCCGCCGCCGGCGAAGAAGCCCAGGAAGGTTGTAGAGGCGCCTACCCTCCCCAATGTTGCTCCTGACCGCCCTAGAGGTGGGAAGGGCAAGGGGAAGGGTAAGGGTAAGGCCTCAAAGGGCGGACAGAAGGGGCCGAAGCGTACCTGAGGGTACAAAAGCTCCCTTCATATCCGCCTGGACCGCGCCTGTGTGACAGGAACAGCGGTGCCAGTTATACCCGTCGTGCCTAGAACGAAATGGTTCTCTCTCTCTCTCGTTAAGAAAGAGTGGGGGGGGGGCGAACTGCGAGCCGGACAACCCCGTTAGACGTCGAGGCGTCTATGGTGGGTGGAAGGCTCATGCGTTTCGTCGAGGCTTGGCAAGGTGTGACGTCAGACAGTCTGGTCCTGGGATGGTTATCCCAGGGTTACATGCCGGAGTGGTGGGACTTTCCACCACAAAATCTGTCTTTGGCACCTGTCTGGACACCCGTACCAAGGGAGCCAGACAAGTTAGAAGCCGTTCAAAAGGAAGTGTCGGGTTTGCTTCTGAAGGGAGCAATAAATCCAGCAAATCGAAACACTCCAGGCTTCTATTCAAACATGTTCCTTGTCCCCAAGAGCACAGGGGGATGGAGACCCATACTCAATCTCAGGCCATTAAATTGGTTTAGCCATACGCCTCGGTTCCAGATGGAAATGCCGAGGTCGGTAATGCGGGATTGAGGAAAGGAATGTGGTGTGTATCGATCGATCTGAAAAATGCATATTTCCACATTCCTATGAATCGGAGTTGGCACAGGTTTCTGAGATTTGCGTTTCAGAGTCAACTATGGGAGTTTACAGTCTCCCGTTTGGCCTGTCGACAGCTCCGAGGGTTTTCACAAGAGTGGTCCTTGCGGTGACAGCGTTTCTCAGAAAAGAGAACGTGGCGCTACACACCTACATAGACGACTGGCTGCTTAAGGCAGACTCGGCAGCCAGGTTGAACGTGGATACTGCTCTGACTCTGAAGTTACTTTCAGATCTAAGCTGCATAGTCAACGAGGAGAAATCCGAGTTGACGCCCACTCAACGTTTCGTTTATTTGGGGATGCGATTCGACCTTGAGGAGGGCAGGGTTTACCCATCAGAGCCCAGAGTGGTGTCTCTGTTAGCCATCCTCAAGAGTTTTCGAGTGGGAAACCACATTCAAGGCGAGGCGGTTCCTTCAGATGCTGGGCATAATGGTCTCCATGGAGCAGGTTATCCCGTACGATGCTCTAATGCGAAGACCTATCCAGTTGTATCTGATGTCTCTGTGGAAACAGAGAACAGAACCCCTGTCAAAACTGGTGCCAGTTTTGGAGCCGATAATATCGCATCTGCTATGGTGGAAACAGCGTCAGAATCTCCTAATAGGGGTTTCGCTGCACCTACCCCAACCCCAGCTGTCTGTTTACACGGATGCATCGCTGGAAGGGTGGGGTGCCTGCCTGGGAGAACCAGGTCTCGGGCACATGGACTCTCCCGGAGAGTCAGCTGCATATCAATCTGTTGGAAATGATGGCAGTGGAACTGGCGTTGGAAGAGTTCCTTCCGATGATCAGGGGCAAGGTGATATTGATACGGTCGGTCAATTCGACAGTAGTATCATATATAAATCGCCAAGGCGGGACCAGGTCGCCCACTCTGTGTATCAGGGTGTGGCACTTGATTCAATGGTGCAGGAATTACTCGGTTGTTTTGAAAGCAGCTCGTATTCCTGGCCGATTGAACATTCTGGCGGATGCTTTGTCTCGCAGACAGAGAATCCTGCCAACAGAATGGTCCCTCAACCCTCCAGTTCTGCGACGGATCTTCGAGCATTGGGGCAAACCCAACGTGGACTTGTTCGCCACAAAGGAAAATGCTCAAATCATGACATATGTCTCGCCGATTACAGATCCAAATGCCGTCGATACAGACGCTCTGGCGATAAGCTGGAGAGGGATGCACGCTTACGCGTACCCACCCACCATTCTTCTACCGAAGGTTTTGGTGAAGGTCAGGGAGGAACCGTGTCTGGTCCTGCTAATAGCGCCGTATTGGCCGAGCAGGGCGTGGTTCACGGATCTTCTAGATCTGCTGGTGGAAAATCCTGTGCAGTTGCCCGAGATTCCGAACATAATCTCCCAGGCCAAGGGACGCTTCCTACACGAGCGTCCCGAGATGTTCAATGACTGCGTGGATGTTATCAAACAACGTTCCACGTCGGAAGGCTTTTCTCGACAGGCTGCTGATTTCATCGCGGCTGCGAGAAGTAGGTCAACCTTCAAGTCATATAACAACAAGGTTAACAGATTTGCAGACTGGTGTGAAGAAAAGGGTATTGATACCTTTCAATCCACTATCAGCAAATAGCAGACTTTCTCTGTGAGCTGTTCTTTTGAGGACTAGCTCCCGTCACAGTTGCTGGATACAAGTCAGCTTTGGCATCATTTATCCCTTGTCTAGCCAACAGGGATAGTCCAGAGGTGGCCCAGTTAAATGTGATGTTGAGGGAATGAGCAATCTCCGACCGAGACAACCGGTAGTCATTCCAGCCTGGAGTCTATCTTTAGTGCTTAATGTACTGGCCAAGCACCCTTTCGAACCGTTGCGTTCGGCTAGTCTAAAGCATTTGACTCTAAAGGCGGTTTTTCTATTGGCAGCTTCCTCAGCTAAAAGGCGCAGTGAGATCCATGCGCTTTCGGCAGAGAGGAACCGATTTATTGTTTCTGGAGAAGGTCTGCGTCTTCTGCCAAGAGCAGAGGTTATGTCAAAGAACCAATCTTTGAGATATCCCGGCAAACCGATCATTATACCGAAGTTAACTAGGTTTGATCGTGATGCCAGTGTCTGGTGCCCGGTCCGTGCTTTGACTAAGTACAAGAAACGGACTGACTCGTTACGGTCGAACGATAGACATCTGTGGATCTGCCATAAAAAGTCTTATGGCGCCGCATCCATGGATACTATCTCTCGTTGGGTGGTCGAATGCATTCAGACTACTCACGAGATGGCGACTGGGCACCAGGTGCAAGGCGTAAGGGCAGACAATGTCAGAGGAATAGCCGCCTCGACCGCCCTTTACAATGGTGTTCCGTTATAGGACATCATGGCCGTTGCACAATGGCACTGTGAGTCCTCATTCACGGATTACTATATGAGGGATGTGTCAGACTCAGCCAATCCACTCGCTTTAGCTGTTTTGAAACGATAGTTAGTGACCACACTGCTTTTCCCCTTTTCTCACTTCGGTAAGAAAAGAACCTAAAGCAGGCATGGTCAGGCGAGAGGATGTCAACCAGATTGTGTCACTGATGGCCGAACCGGTGAATGGTTGTAGGCGGTACGTCTGAAGTCCTGTTATCATAAGGTAATTCAACAAGTGAGAGTTTTTTGTATTATGTATATGTATCATGTTCATTCATCGTATATATTCATGCTCATTCCCAGGCTAATACAAGCGATATGCAGGGAGTAGTTAACCCTCTTGGCATATTGGTGTTTTCAGGCGAGATACATGTTCGTTAGTTCTCTCCCTTTTCTTAGGAGGAAAAAGGGGGGGGAAGCTGTGACGCGAATGTGATTCGGTTCCGTAAACTTGACGGTCCTTTTTAGGTCTCCGTTAGTCAAGTTTGAAGTCTAAAATCTTTCTCCAAGGGGCAAAATTAGCATGTATGGCTTGCCCCTTCCCACCAGGTTACTGATCAAATCTGGTGTATATCAGAAGTAACAGAATGGTGAGTATTGATCGAAGGAGAATGCAGGAAATGTCAATTTCCCTTTCTCCGAGATATAACAATACTCACCATTCTGTTACGGACCCAGCCTCCCAGCCCCACGGAGGCAAGCCATAGTTTTCTCTTGTTTGGTGGCTATGCAAACAATATGAGCTCTATGGTAAACGGGTACTCGGCAGTTGGGAGCCGAGTACCCGGTTCCCAGGAGTCGGTAAAGCTTTCTAAGTCTATAGTCCTAGAGCCGCTGTCAGAGCCAGCTGTATATCAGAAGTAACAGAATGGTGAGTATTGTTAGATCTCGGAGAAAGGGAAATTGACATTTCCTGCAGTTTATCATAATAGTACATCTGGTAAGTATTATTCGAAGTAGAATAAAAAAAGCATCCACTTTTGTTTCTACGAGAATTGTTAATACTTACCAGATGTACTATGGTCTTTCTCAGTCGCCCCACTGAGGTGGGGCTGAGCTGCTTTCGCTGTTTTGTCAAGACAAATATAAGACGAATCTGACTGTGATTTGGAATTGACTCGGTACCTGGGCCTATGGTAATTCCAGGACACAGTATGGGCAAGGACCATGGAGAGTGGGGAGTTTTTAATTGTTTATTTTGAGCTAGACTAGATAATAGACATCATAATAGTACATCTGGTAAGTATTAACAATTCTCGTAGAAACAAAAGCGGATGCTTTTTTTTTTTATTCCTTCACTGATGTGGACTGGATGGATACAGCTTACATGCATAAGGTCAGTACTGCCTTTTGTTGTTACATAATTTATTGTCACGATGTATTACCCTTTCTTAATAAGAATGTAATGGTACATGTGTATCATGTGGTTCATTTATTGAGAGTATATGAAAATGAAGTCTTTCGTCTTGTGTCCTGTAGTACTTACATGTAGCACCAGTACTTAGAGTGCGTATGGGACATTGAGGTCATAGCTTCTCCTTTCCCAAAATGAGGCGGGAGCGCATTTGACATACAGTCATTACTCATTACTCTCACCATCGGTTGTGTTATCCGATGTTCAAATCATTGCCTGATTGTGTGTGTCACACGATTTAAGATGTTAGTGCTTCATGCGCAAAAATGTGCAGGGGATTAGCTGGTCTTTTGACCTCACCTCTCTCACACCGAATTCACTTACGAATTCTGGCAATATCATAGTGTTAAGGAGAGTATATCTCTTGAAGTGAAATAAACGAAATCACATTTACTTATACTTACGTCCCTAACACGGTCCCGACCTCTCCGCCCTACAGAGGCTCGGTCTTCAGGCTTTTAAGTTGCATGTGTCGGCCAATAGTCAGGCTGAGGCAATGACAGTCTGCGCATGCACGAGGTCGGGGCCGGCATCCGGCTGACTGTCACCTGTCTACCTGCCCAGTAAGGGCACCTATTTTTTTTAATCTGGGATTATTGAGTGAAGGTCGATATTTAGGAAATATAGAGTGTTAGGGAGATACAATGTAAGTATAACTACTCTCAGGAAAAAAGAAATCCATGATTTCGTTTATTTTCCCATGCCAAGAGCAGTCGCTTATGTCATTAGACAGATTTACTATTGAATTTTGCTAATAGAAAGCAAATTATCTGCTTAAACAGAATTTATACAGGTTTTATGTTATCTTGATATTTCGTTATCAACTAAATCATATCGATATAACTAACGATGTAGCTATGATACTAGTATAATGCAGTATTCGATATAATATCAGTATGTCATGAATCCCTACTTATTGGTAAAATTCAGTCAAGAAATTAAAATATTTGCTTATAAATTAAATGTCCATTTGCAGGCGCCAAGAGGAATATTTTTGAAAGTTATGAGTCGAATGACTGGATCGATTATAGAGCCAGTCATTCCAGTGATAAATATTCAAAAATAGTCCTCTTTTGACATGCAAATGTACATTTTTCACGGCCACCCTAGAGACTGGTTTGTGCTGCCTTGCTGCGTAAATGGTTAGTGAGGTGGTTGGTAGTTTTAAATATTGCATTTTTTTAAATTCTAGTTGAAACCATCTCACCAGAGGCAGCCCTGTATGAGACATGTTATGTCACGGCGCACAAGTCTGCGTGTAGAGCCGCAGCTTTCAACAACAGTGGTAAGACATATTTTCATCAATACTGACATGACTGAGGTTTATTGAACTAATTTATGAGGTTAAAGTATACAGATGTCTGGGTATCAATTTCAAGTCAAACTGTAAACAATTCATGTTAGCTGTTGAATATTTTGGGGGCCAAATACTTTTGAAAGTATTTATGTGCAAATGCAAGTACTTCACATTTGAAAATCTTCAAATACAAATACTTCACAAGAAGTAATTAAATGCATTTGCAGTTGTCCAAAGTCGGCTGTATAAATATGGTAGTATATGTGGTTTGAAGATTTCAAAATGAAATGGAATAAACTAGTCGCTATTGTAGGCTTGGAGAAACAGATGATAAATAAAGCAATTAAATATGAAAATAGATGTTTTACTTTCACAAATAACCTAAATTTAATCAAATTTTGAAGCGGGAAAAAATTAGAACGATTTTCTAGGGTCAGATCTGTCTTCATATATGTCAATGGACCTTTCCAGTTTTAGCTATGCCCGCCCATCTCTAGCTAACCTCCACCCACACCTCGCCGTGTTTGGATCGATCCCTGAATGCCCTAACTATCAATTTCCTGAAAACTATACAGGTAAACTGTTGAATATTTTGTAACTAATTTGACTGAGCGCTGTTGCTGCCTATGGCAGCGCCCAGTCAAATTAGTTTCAAAATATTCAACAGAATATTTATTAAATAGTAAGGACAGACATTCGTACAGCAACGCATAGCCCGTCTTCAAATATGCATTCGTGACATACTTATTCACATCATTCATATGATGTCATTCTACACATCATGTGGTTGATTATGACGTCATAGGGTGGATGGATAAACTGGAAAGGTCTATTACATTGCCAAAGTAATTACTTTGCAAAACGTTCAATTAAATTGCAATTAGAATTACTCCATTTTGTTAATGTAATTAATTACAATTACTTTGCAAAACGTTCAATTAAATTGCAATTAGAATTACTCCATTTTGTTAATGTAATTAATTACAATTACTTTACAAAACGTTCAATTAAATTGCAATTAGAATTACTCCATTTTGTTAATGTAATTAATTACAATTACTTTTCAAAACGTTCAATTAAATTGCAATTAGAATTACTCCATTTTGTGAATGTAATTAGTTACAATTACTTTTCAAAACGTTCAATTAAATTGCAATTAGAATTACTCCATTTTGTGAATGTAATTAATTACAATTACTTTGCAAAACGTTCAATTAAATTGCAATTAGAATTACTCCATTTTGTGAATGTAATTAATTACAATTACTTTTCAAAACGTTCAATTAAATTGCAATTAGAATTACTCCATTTTGTTAATGTAATTAATTACAATTACTTTGCAAAACGTTCAATTAAATTGCAATTAGAATTACTCCATTTTGTTAATGTAATTAATTACAATTACTTTTCAAAACGTTCAATTAAATTGCAATTAGAATTACTCCATTTTGTGAATGTAATTAGTTACAATTACTTTTCAAAACGTTCAATTAAATTGCAATTAGAATTACTCCATTTTGTGAATGTAATTAATTACAATTACTTTGCAAAACGTTCAATTAAATTGCAATTAGAATTACTCCATTTTGTGAATGTAATTAGTTACAATTACTTTTCAAAACGTTCAATTAAATTGCAATTAGAATTACTCCATTTTGTGAATGTAATTAATTACAATTACTTTTCAAAACGTTCAATTAAATTGCAATTAGAATTACTACATTTTGTGAATGTAATTAATTGCAATTACTTTGCAAAGTAATTAATTACAATTACTTTTTACCAATATATGTGTGTATGAATCAGATTCTAAGCAATGGCAAGTGTGTGAGTGTTCACATGTGTGCTGTATAAATAAACAAAGAATTTTATGCTGTCATATTTTATTTGGAAATCAACTGACATCTTTGTTTTTAATCAAAACACAGAGTTTAGAGCAAAAGATGAATTATATAGTTATTATAATCCCTTAGCACTCAAGTTAGCAATAAAACTGCTTATGCAGTGGTCTTGAGAAATGGCCAGTTAGAAACTAAATGAACTGTACATTTGCATACCAGGAGAAGACTATTTTTAATTTACTAAGTCTGGAATGACTAACTCGATAACAGAGCCAATTTATTCAAGTGATAAATTTTCAAAATTAATGCTCTCTTTGTCTGCAAATGGATATGTTCTATGAGAAAATAATCTGTATGTGTCTCAGGTCTGCATGTACTTGTTCATTAACCCTTAACCTGTAACACTGTGAAGTCAAAATTTTTAATTTTCAAATTAAAATAAAAGGTGTCATAGACAGCAACATCGTCCACCAATTTTGTTGAAAGATGTACACCTGTTTCTTTGCTTTTGACGCAGTAAAAGATAGAATATTGACACCAGAGAAAGAAGGTTAAATGGCCAAGCCTGCCAAAAATGGCTTGAGCAGTTGTCTTGAGAAAAGTCCATTTGCAGGGTAAGAGAAGACTATTTTCTTAAATTTACCACTAGAAAGACTTGTATTGAATTTTAAAAGATACCGTCATTTCTCGACTAAAGGACGCCTTCAAATATAAGTCGCAGTCCCAAATTTGACCAAAATCCACCCAATAAACTCTTGTATTCAAGTATAAGACACTGAAATTTAGAAAAACGTACCTTTAAACAATTGAAAATTGGTGTAAAAAATTACCATCACTCAGCACTATGTTTAATGTATGCCTAAAAATATAATGGTGGAAGAGAAATTATTAAATAGGACCGCCTAAATATCATGTATCTTCAATAAAGATCATTTATTACATTAAAATCAATCTAATTTTGACACAAAATGTTGCCTCGAAAACATAGAAATCATGTGACATTAGGAATGTGGTAAGATGTCACCAGTTGTAATGCCGACTAACATCAGATGATCCAAAACGGAATGATGTACGACAAAAAAGATAGACAGCTTCTTATGTTGGCGAGCCGCTGGCTCTTTTGCGATTGGAGGCGCTGTGTGATCTTATTCGCTAATTGGAGTTCATTATCAAACAGATATGGGCACATTCAGTTCCTATCGCGCTATGATAATACACAGCAATTTCCGAGTTCTGAGTCCAGAATATTTATATCCGAGTACTCGCTCTAAATAAAGATCTTTTGAGATTGAAGGCGAATCACATGATTTATATCTTTTCCCGACACCATTTTATGTCAAATTCTGGATAAATCTTGATGTAATAAGTGATACATGTATATATTAAAGAATAAGCAATATTTAGGTGCCCCAATTTAATAATTTCACTTCTCCGTGATGTTTTTGTAAACATAGTCATCAGGCGGTGAGAATCTTCTAGTGCAAAATTTAGTTCAATTTCCATGGCATAATTTTTAATCTTTTTTGAAAAATTTAGGCCAAAAAATGTGCTCAAAGAATGTGCTCGATTTTAAGACAGTAGTTTTCTCTTGGCCTGCATATGGACAATGAGTAGGAGATTTTAAATTTTCTTGACAAATCTTGAGTTTTAAAGAATTAATGTACTCTACGCTATGGAAAACAGTCCAGGCGGTATTAACCCTTTTCAGGGAGAAAAATCTTTAGGATGTCTGAAATATTCAGGTTAATCTTTTGAAAATAATTTGACTGGAAGCTGTTGCTGCCTAAGGCAGCAATAGAGTCAGGCAGCAAGCACTTCCAGTCAGGTGTATGCTGTTAAGCCCTTGAGCCAAACAATTGCATGTGCATCTTTAACAAATATTTCTGATTAATATTTTGAAACTAATTTGACTGGAGCAGTAAGGCAGCGACAACTTCCTGTAAAATTAATGTAATACAATTAAACAGCTTATTAGAATGATAATGTGAGTTGTTATACATTGTGTACCTTCCTGATGCATTGGGGTGTTTGTTGTGAAGAAGTAATGAGATTAATTTATAGTGTCAGCATCAAACAAAATTTTTGTACTTGTATGTAATTGATAAAATAATTGAAATTACAAATTACAAAATTTTCAAATGTAATTAATTACAATTCAATTACAATTACTTTTGTAGCTACTCAATTACAATTACAATCAATTACTTAACAAATCTTTGCTTCAATGTTGCTTATTGATTCGTAAATCTTTCCGGCGTCCATCTCTGATTTTCCAAAATTTTCTAGAAATCAGTTAAAAACCTACATATCCTTCATTAACCACATAGCCGATTTCATGCAAACTCAGCTGGAAGGACCCTAGAGTAGTATGCTGCAGAACTTGCAGCCAGAATTGTGATTGGTCAATTTTTTCACTGGCCACATCTTCAATTTTCAACAAAAAAACTGGAAATCGTTTAAAATGCTACTCCTCATTAACTGCATGCGCAATTTCAACCAGACTTGGCTGAAAGGATACTAGGCTCATACGTTTCAAAACATGTATACAGAATTTTGATTGGTAAATTTTTCCGGCAGCCATCTTAGATTTTCCAAAAATTTTGGGAAATCAGTTAAAGGCTTACTCCTCAGTAACCATTGGCCGATTTCAAGCAAACTCAGCTAGAAGGACCATAGAGTGCTAATGCTTCGGAACTGGTATAGAGAATTTTGATTGGTCAATTGTTTCAGCAGCCGTCTTAAATTTTGTGAAAAATGGTGGAAAATTGTTCAAAACGCTACTCCTCATTAACAGCTTGCACGATTTCAACCAGACTTGGATGGAAGGACACTAGGGCCGTAGGCTTGCAGAATTTTGACTGCTTGATTTTTTTTTGGGGTGGCCATCTGAGATTTTCTGAAAGATGCTGGAAATCGTTTAAAACGCTTCTCCTCATTAACCACTTCGGCAATTTCAATCAAATGTGGCCAAAACAATCCTATAGTGGTAGCTTCTAGAAATTCTATTCAGAATTTTTATAGATTTTGGTAGCCATGTCTGATTTTCTGAAAGTTTTCCGGTACCATTTAAAACGGTACTCCTTAATCAATGGGCCAATTTCACCAAAACTTGCGTTGAAAGATCCTATGACAGTAGGCTTCAAAATATCAAACGAGAATCTTGATTGGTCAATTTTTTTTTGGTGGCCATCTTGAATTTTCCGAAAAAGATCCATTATGTTATTTAAATGCACATGGTTCAAATGCTAATGTTACAGGTGATCGTCACAGGCCCTTGGGCCTCCTGTATTTAATTGTGTTTGTGTACGTGCATGTGTGTGTGCACGCGCGCTATCGCTTGTTTCTCTTGTTCTTATAATTAGATTATTTATAATGATTTTCCACTTTCATTTTAGGCAGCTTAATAGCCACCGGATCTGAAGATTCATCAATTAAGGTACTGGGCATTCATTAAAGCGATGCTAATCTCATCTCAAATGTTATATTGCACCGATAGATTATAGTTCATATATTCTATATCATTCATATGCTGTCACATTCCCTTATCTGTATATCACCATTTTTCACATCAAGAGTATACTTACCTCCCTAATACTTTTGATATTGCTAAATATCGGCTTTCACTCAATAAAACACTCAGATTAAAAACAGTTAGGTGCCCCTACTGGGCAGGGAGTCAGAGGTAGTCCGGCGGATGCTCGCCCCACCACCGCGCATGCGCCGACTACTACTTCCTCTTTGCTCATTTATTGGCAACGGGTTACATGCGGTTTTGTGTTCTCTATACTTTTCTGCGCGTTACCTTGTTTTTTACTCACATTTGACGATTCTTGTACGGTGGAAGCATGTCGGAAAGGGAGGATTCGCCTTTAGAAGGAGCGGGATCTCTTTATCAGGTGAATTCTTTGATATGCTAGCGTGTTTTGTCCCGGTTTAATGTATTTCCGGGACTCGCGCTTACCGTGATTAGCGCCTGATTATGTTGGTTTTTTACAACATGGTGCTTCATATGTCTCATTTCTCTTTGTGTTTTGTCCACAGGTATCGCATAGACGCTTTGATGGACTTCTCGGCACAAGAGGATATGTTTTCTCTCCACCACGGTTCCATTTCCTACTAATACTGTTAGGTTATCTAACCAAAAAATCTATGTTCAGTGAGTTGGAGGCCTGTTATAAAGGTCTTCTCACTTTGCCCTCTTGCTCCAATTCCTTCCCCTTAGGTGGAGAGAATGTAGAGGCGTACTATGGTGGAGTTCTCCGGTTCATCACGTTGGATGGTTTGTCTATACAAGGGTCAGGTATCTAATTATTGATAAACAAAAGGGGAGATAATTTCCTTTTTTGCCAATGCTAGAATTGGAAGGAGTTATCTCTGTATATCTGATTGTTGTGTACTCGAAATGCCAATTCAACGGAAATGTTCCGGTTACTTATACAATTCGTTCTTGCACTTGGTGCTTGTTGCGGATCGATTAATTTGGTCACGAGAGTGATGACGTCATAATCGGCCTTGGCCTTTTATTAACAATTAACGTTTTGTCCATGGCTGGTTCTTCTTGATTTCCGATCTTGATGATCCTGTCCCTCTCTTTTTAGTTGGTTTTGAGTTCGCTAACCTTAACTATCTTGCTCATTGTCCCTGTCCTTTGTCCTGTTTCAGAGACCTGGTTGCCCGTCCTGCGGGAGGTTTCTTAAAAGCCGCTTCGTTCCGCACTTGTGCTTCAGCTGCAGTCCCTGTGGACCGTTGCTGAAGTGCGACGTATGTAAGCAGTGGGGGGGGCGAATTAATGTCTGATTTTCTCGCATTGCAGGCAAGGGAGAAGGTGATGGAGGAAGAGAGGAAGAAGAAGGAGAAAGTTTGTAAGAAGGGTAAGAAGAAGGCCTCATCCGCGGTGGATATGGAGGCCTTCAGGTCCGAAATGTTGCAAGAGATGCAGAGGACAATAAAGGATCTGGTCCCAGAGTTGCTTCGTGGCATGCTCCCTGGGCCAGCTCCTTTGTTGTCCTCGGCATCTGCTTACGAGCAGGTGATCCCCGCCTCTGAATCCGGTCTCTTTAGGTCCGGTCCGGTTGTGGATTCAGAGGTGGCCCCTTTGTTGGGGGCAGTCCAAGGCCCTGGCAGCAGGCATGGCGCCGCGCCGAGGGGCCGTGGACAACGGTTGTTGCTGGGACCCGCGGTCTGCTCATCAGACCCCGGGTATCCGCGCGCCGAAGGTGTCAAAGCCTCCTATGGCACCTTTCCTGGCCAGTCCGGGTTAGCTCTCTTTGCTGACCCGGAGTCTAATCTTTCTGGCCAGGAAGAAGAGGATCTCCTGCTGGGGTCGCCTTCTGAGGACGTGGCCATGGAATACGACGTCTGTGCACCCCTCGCGGGGAATGCAGGCGACGTGTTCCATGGTTCTACTCACGCAGGAGTAGATTTCACGGTCCAGAGGGTGTCCCCGGGCGGTGCTGTTGACCACGGATACCGCATACCTCGGCTTGCCGATGGTATTGCTGGTGCTGGTCAGACCCGTGGTAGAGCGGTGTTTACCCCACGCTCTGCCACGGCGCCTGCTCCTGGTCAAGCCGCGGAATTTAGCATGCCTGCTCTCTCGGGCCCGCATGCTTTTCCAGGCTTGCCAGGGGTATCAGCTTACCCGCCGTCGACATCAACTGCGAGTGCTCTGGAGGAAGACGAAGGCCCTCGTCTAGTAGAGCGCTCGCAGTTAGCCACGGAGGAGGATTGGTCGGACGCTTGCCAGTGGCTGGTAAGTGTTCGGCCCGATCTACCCGTGGAGCTGCCGGCTAGCCAGCGTGACCATAGGCCGTGGTTAGCTGGTAGGCCGGCGGCTACCGCTATGCCATCTCTGCCGCTTGCTGAGCATGTCGTGGACATGTTCGAGGCGGCAGAGGCGTCCATTAAGGTGAATGGACGTCTCGCGAAGGCCCCTCGCGAGGTGGCGAAGCGGTGCCGCATCGTGCCCCTGGATTACCAGCGGTACGGTGTGGTGCCGAAGCCAAGCGTTGATGATCGCGCGGCTTTGGGCGAAGATGCGCGGCCGGGCTCCCGTTCTGACACGGGAGTCTTGTGCTCGAACGCGTTGCGTTCGGCGAATGCCGCGCTGCGGGATGCGGAGGAGAGTGGGAGGGCGTCGATTGCCGCTCTGTCCCACGTCTCCCAGCTGCTACAGGGGGTGGTAGCGGCTTCCGCATCACGCCAACCAAGCCCGGTAACAGTCCAGAGAGCCATTCAGGATGGTATCAACCTGGCTTTGGACTGTTTGACGCGGGCGGTAACCAGAAGTGTCCGGGCGAGGCGCACGTTTGCGCTTGACAATCTGTGCCCGTCCCAGGACCTGTATAATAGGCTGCTGCGGACGCCTATGACAGGTCCTGGTCTCTTTGGAGGTGAGGGATGCAGGCACCTCCAGGAGACGGTCACTCTGGTTAATAACCAGAGGGCGCTGCGGGAACAATTTGAGGTGCTCCGGCGGGAGCGTGTTCGCGCGGCACCCCCTGCGTATCGTCCTCTGCAGGCTCGAGGTGGTGCTGGCCAGGTCAGAGGCCAGCCACCGTCGCAACGTAGGCCTAGGCCACGGGCGATTCGGCCAGCAGCGAGGGGGGCGCAGGCTCCCCAGCCGCACCCAGCCAGACAGCCGCCCGCGCACCGTGGTGCGCGCGGCGCTGGGCGGGGCGCGCGGGGATCTGGTCGCGGTAATCGGGCCTGATGGCCTGGTTACCGCGGTGGGAACCACTCCGGTGTTTCAGGCCGAGAGAACAGTGCCACTCTGGCCCTCCTTATGTCCACCTCTATCCCTAGGTGGACCGGTGGGCGGCCGTTTGGCCGCCCACTTGCCAGAGTGGAAGCGGTTGACTCAGGACCGTTTAGTCTTGCGATGGCTTTCGGTCGGGTATCGTCCCGACTGGGTGACAGGCCCGCCATCGCGACTGTCTCTCGCGCCGATCTGGACTCCCATTCCACGGGATCCGGATCAGAGGTTGTGTATAGAGGAGGAAATAAATTCCCTCATACTAAAAGAAGCCATTCAGCCGGCACAGAGGTGCCCGGGCTTCTATTCAACCCTGTTCTTGGTAACAAAAAACACCGGAGGGTGGAGGCCGATTCTCAACCTCAAGCCGTTGAACAAGTTCATCGAGACACCCAGTTTCAAGATGGAGACTGTGCGCTCGGTGTTGGCGGGGTTAGAGCGAGGAATGTGGACAGCGTCGATAGATTTGAAGGATGCTTATTTCCACATTCCCATAGAGAGGAGTTTCCGTCGCTTCCTGAGATTTGCATTTCAGGGCCGGCGGTGGGAATTCAGGGTGTTACCCTTCGGGATTTCCACGGCTCCTCGGGTCTTCACCCGTGTGGTTCTCGCGATCACTGCATACCTCCGCAGGAGAAGCATAGCAGTCCACACGTACATAGACGACTGGCTGTTGAAAGCACACACCCGGGAATCTGGAGATTGTTTTGAAAACTCTCTCGGACTTGGGCTGGGTGATCAATTTCCCGAAATCAGAGCTAACTCCATCCCAGAAGTTTGTTTACCTGGGCATGTTCTTCGATCTGGAGACGGGGTATGTGTACCCCACTCAGGAGAGGGTTCAAGTACTCATCTCGGTAATTCAGTCGGTGTGCGACAGTCGTCATGTCCTGGCACGGGTTTACTTGAGAATGCTGGGCTTGATGGTTTCTTTGGAACCAGTCATTCCGCAGGCCGCCTTGCGCAGGCGCCCGATCCAGTTGTTTCTCATGACACAGTGGACCCAGAGTTCAGGTTCGCTGGACTCGAACGTGTCGGTGTTGGCGCCTCTGATTCACCACCTGCAATGGTGGTTGAATACAGAGAATCTCTTGCCGGGGGTTTTGCTAACCCCTCCCCACCCTCAGGTGACTGTGTATACAGATGCATCGATGGAGGGGTGGGGAGCTTGTCTGGAAGAGTCCACAGTATCAGGGCTTTGGGATCTGGATCAGTCCAAGGAACATATCAATCTACTAGAGCTAAGAGCAGTAGTCCTGGGCCTGGAACATTTCTTAAGGAATGTTCAGGGCAAGATTGTTCTCATTCGTTCAGACAACTCGACAGTAGTGACTTACATAAACCGCCAGGGCGGAACGAAGTCGCCCAGTCTCTGTATGATGACATGGAAACTGCTTTGTTGGTGCCTGGATCATGGGATCACCTTGAAAGCAGTTCATATTCCGGGGAGGTTAAATCTGCTAGCAGACTCATTGAGCCGAAGGATGAGTGTTTTACCCACGGAATGGCAACTAAATCAATGTGTGGCGGATCGTCTGTTCGACCATTGGGGGAAACCCAACATAGATTTGTTCGCAATGAGGAAGAATGCGAAGATGACGACGTACGTCTCTCCGATTCCAGACCCAAGCGCTTTCGCAACAGATGCATTAGCTATCAGCTGGGAGGGAATGTATGCATACGCATTCCCCCCAGCAATCCTGATTCCAAAGGTGCTTCAGAAAATCAGGCAGCAGGAGTGCCAAGTGCTTCTGATCGCCCCGGATTGGCCAAGCCGATCGTGGTATACGGATCTGCTGGACCTTCTGGTCTGCAATCCGGTTCCGCTGCCTCTGATGGACAACCTTATCTTCCAGGGCAAGGCCCTTCACGACAATCCGTCAATGTTCCGATTGACTGCGTGGATGTTGTCAAGGAATCTAGAATTAAGGAGGGTTTTTCTGAGCAAGCGGCCATGTTTATGGCCAAAGCCAGGAGGGGGTCAACCTCCAGAGCATATAATTATAAAATCAACAGATTTGCAGAGTGGTGCTCAAAAAGATGTATTGATCCAATGGAATCATCTATTCAGGTAGTGGCTGATTTCCTCTGTCACCTATATGATGCCTATAGCCTCAAGCCTAACTCTATTGCTGGTTATAAGTCAGCTTTAATGACTGTTATTCCTTGCTTGGCTAATAGGGGGAGTGATGAAGTAAGTACATTAAATGTATTAATTAAAGGCATGGGCAATCTAAGACCAAGGAATCCTCCACTGATTCCGTCTTGGAGTTTATCACTGGTGCTCCAGGTACTAGGTGATAAGCCTTTTGAACCACTTAGTTCCATTTCTATGAAAATGTTAACTCTTAAAACTGTATTTTTAATTGCTGCGGCCTCGGCGAGGCGTAGGAGTGAAATTCACGCCTTATCAGCCGAGGTTGACCGTTTTGTGGTTACAGGGGAAGGCCTTAAGCTTCTACCTAGGATTAATTTCTTGTCTAAAAATCAGTCATTGAAATATCCAGGTCAGCCTATTTGTTTGCCATCTTTAACTAGATATGATCCTAATTCTAAAGTATGGTGCCCCGTACGGGCGCTGCTCCGGTACAAACAGCGTACTTCGGAGTGGCGTACCGACCAGTCAGCGTTATGGTTGTCATATATTGAACCCCATGGTAGGGCGTCTAAGGACACCATTTCTAGGTGGATTGTGGAATGTATTCAATTTTGTCACAAATCCGCCACCGGGCGACAGGTTGACGTGGCCAAGGCTCACAGTGTCCGCGGTGTCGTGGCATCCACTGCCCTGTTTAGTGGGGTCCCTGTGGATGATATTATGTCAGTGGCTCAGTGGCACTGTGAGTCAAGTTTTACAGACCATTACCTCCGTGACACCTCTAACCCTCTCGCCTTGTCGATTTTGAAACAATAACCGCTTTATGTTTGTGAAGAGTGCTTCCGCATTGCTTATATACTTCGCCATTCAGCGACGGTGACAACCACTTGTCGGGACTGTATCATCCTTCTCTACTGGATTCATGATGACAGCTTCCTAGTACAACAAGGTCAGTCTTGTTCATGTGTTGTTCATTGTTTTGTATTGTCACGTTACCCAGTGTTATTAATATGGTGATGGTTTATGTGGGTTGTGGTTCTTTAGAGAGAGTATACGAAAATGGAGCCTTTTCGTCTCTGTCCTATAGTACTTAGCACTAGTACGAAGAGAGCGTGTAGGACATTGAGGTCATTTAATCTTCCTCCCAAGGGTGGGGGGGGAGCGCATATGACAAATCGGTCATCTCTCAGGCATCGGTTGTGTTATCCGATGGTTTATCAAATCCTGACTGTGTTTTCACACAGTTTCAGACGTCATAAGTGCCTTAAACGCTTGAAAGCGTAGAGGGAAGAGCTGGTCTTTTGACCTCGCCTCCCTCCCGCCAGATTCACTTTCGAATTCTGGCAATATCAAAAGTATTAGGGAGGTAAGTATACTCTTGATGTGAAATAAACGAAATCTAGGATTTCTTTTTTCACGAGAGAGTTGATACTTACCTCCCTAGATACTGACCCGGCCTCTCCGCCCCACAGAGGCTCGGTCTTCAGGCTCTTGGTAGTTGCATGTGTTAGCCAATAAATGAGCCAGAGGAAGTAGTAGTCGGCGCATGCGCGGTGGTGGGGCGAGCATCCGCCGGACTACCTCTGACTCCCTGCCCAGTAGGGGCACCTAACTGTTTTTAATCTGAGTGTTTTATTGAGTGAAAGCCGATATTTAGCAATATCAAAAGTATTAGGGAGGTAAGTATCAACTCTCTCGTGAAAAAAGAAATCCTAGATTTCGTTTAATCTCCTTTGTAATATCGTGTAAATGTTGAACAGTGGTCGCCGCCATTTTGTCTCCTCAAGCGAGTGTGTGATGTCATGTAAGTGCCAATGCATTACATTGTTTGTTGTGTACTATTCATCTTGTTGAATATTTTGCTTTTATGTCACATTGCCAAACTATACATGGCACCTTTATGACTGAGTGTATATGCTGAGGCAGACACACTACACGTAGCTTTATTCTGATTGGTTGAAAGGTAAAAAATGGAAACATCATAGGCTGGAGAAATGTAGCAACATTTAGCTACTAAAGCCTGAATATCTTTCTTTAGCGGCGTGATAAAAGGCTTAAAATTACCTGCATAGTTTATGAATGGCATATTAGATCACCTGAATTATTATCAAGTGATGAGGTTAGTTATCCTTTAATGTGAGCCACTATAATAGAAAATTCTTGCCATATTTTGTTAGGAAAATTGTTGTCATCCATGAAGATAAAATATAGGCCAGATATAATTTATAGTAAAGTGTGGTTATTAGGCTTGTGCATTTATTGCATTGAGTGATCGCGATCGATTATTAAAAAATAATCGTGATTGATTAATCAGCTTGGATACAAATTACCAAGCCATAACAACAAAAGAATATCAATTACGAAAATTGCAATCGTGTTTAGAAAAGTCCATTTGCAGGGCAAAAGAAGACTTTTTGAAAATGTATCACTGCAATGCCTGGCTCCCAGTAATACATTTTCAAAAATAGTCTTCTTTTGCCCTGCAAATGGACATACATTCACTAAGCAAAATGTCATTTTTCATGACCGATCGCATTAAAATGCAATTGAAAATTAGGTTTTGAAATATTTTATGCAATAAAAAATATTCACGATTATTCGATTACTTAATTTTCAAGCATATAAATTAACGATTTAAAACATAATCACAATTTTCGATTTAATCACGTATTCGTGCAAGCCTAGTGGTTAGACAGGTACATCAGAGGTAGAAATAAGAAACCTGATCTGCATGGACACGGTACATCTAACATTGGGATTTTACCCACATAGGAAAATATTTACATGGACATAAATTGACATTAGGTCATACTAATTTATTTTTTGTGTGTTACGAACGCTCCTAAATTAATGTTTCCATATGTAGAACAAAATGCTGGAATTTTGAGGCATTATTTTTAATGTTCTTTTCCATACTTTTCAGACCTCGTAAACAAGTTTCTTGAAATTCTTGAAAAGTTTCTTGAAATATCTAGAAATTTTTCACAACCAAATTCTCACTCAGAATTTTATGGAACATTGTTGTTGTTCTCTGTAGCCTTGTTAACCTGTTAATCATCAAGTCGCTCAAATTGACAAAAATCATGAGAAAAGTACATTTGCTTGCCAAGAGAAAACTAGTTTTGAAAAGTTTTCACTGGAATGGCTGGCTCGCCTGTAAATGGACACTCTGAGAAAACGTTTTGTATTTTCTTGATCAATTTTGACAATTAACTTGATGAAAGGATTAATACCGTAAATAGCTTAAAATGTCGGAGCTTGAAATTGTGCATTATTTTTGTTCCACATCTCTGATCGTGTGTTTTGGGTGAAAATTTTCATAAAACAGAACATTAAATTTGTTTGGCCTTATAGGATATCAGCCAGAAATGCACATCTACTCTCTATGCTGTGTACCCAGGATTACACTTTCCTCTACCAGCCATGGTGGCCTTATAGGATATCAGCCAGAAATGCACATCTACTCTCTATGCTGTGTACCCAGGATTACACTTTCCTGTACCAGCCATTATTTACCTACATTGTCCATGTAAAATGCTCGTATGTCTACCCCGACATGTTTGAACATACACTCCTGTGTAAAATGCTTAAATTTGGTCATTTATTCAAGTCATGCCAGCGGTAAATTTTCAAAAAAGTCTTCTGTCGGCCTGCAAATTAACCTTTTTCCAGACAGGCAAAGGTAGATGGTCTATAATCCACATTTAGAGGTTTGTTGAGTAATACACAATCGGGGCATGTATACACAGACAGGTTTACAAGATTAGGGCTCATATACACAGACATGTTACAAGATCTGCGCTCATACACACAGCCAGATTACGAAATCAGGGTTCGTATACACAGACATGTTACAAGATCAGGGCTCGTATACACAGACATGTTACAAGATCAGGGCTCATGTACACAGACAGGTTATGAGATCAGGGCTCGTATGCACAGACAGGTTACCAGATCAGGGCTCATATACACAGACAGGTTATGAGATCAGGTCTCGTATACACAGACATGTTACAACATCAGGGCACATATACACAGACAGGTTATGAGATCAGGCCTCGTATACACAGACAGGTTATGAGATCAGGGCTCGTATACACAGACATGTTACAAGATCAGGGCTCATGTACACAGACAGGTTACGAGATCAGGGCTCGTATACACACACAGGTTACGAGATCAGGGCTTGTATACACAGACAGGTTACGAGATCAGGGCTCGTATACACAGACAGGTTACGAGATCAGGGCTCGTATACACAGACCGGTTACGAGATCAGGGCTCGTATACACAGACAGGTTACGAGATCAGGGCTCGTATACACAGACAGGTTACGAGATCAGGGCTCGTATACACAGACAGGTTACGAGATCAGGGCTCGTATACACAGACAGGTTATGAGATCAGGTCTCGTATACACAGACATGTTACGAGATCAGCGCTCGTGTACACAGACAGGTTACGAGATCAGGGCTCGTATACACAGACAGGTTACGAGATCAGGGCTTGTATACACAGACAGGTTACGAGATCAGGGCTCGTATACACAGACAGGTTACGAGATCAGGGCTCGTATACACAGACCGGTTATGAGATCAGGGCTCGTATACACAGACAGGTTACGAGATCAGGGCTCGTATACACAGACCGGTTATGAGATCAGGGCTCATATACACAGACAGGTTACGAGATCAGGGCTCGTATACACAGACAGGTTACCAGATCAGTGCTCAGGTTTGAAAGTATGGAAGAAGAAACTTGTTTATGTGGTCTGAAAAGTATGGAAAATCAGACATTTTGTGTTATCTGTTTGCCATACATGTAGGTATAGAAGATGGAAATATTGTTCAATATTGCATAAAATATAGAAAATTGTCAACATTTTGACAATACTGGTTACTAAATTTTACATAAATCTATAGAATTCTTTTACATTGTGAACCATAGACATGATACTGATGATAGACAGTGTTCATTCTAGGAGGGGGGCCATGGGGTCATAGTCCCCTGTTGTTTTGAAATGACCCACATTTTTTTCCATCATTAGGGGTCAAATGTCCCCATATTTTTTATCGATATTCAACTGTAAAATAACGCAACTCTTTCAAACTTATATCAGCTATGACAAATTTTTGGCATTGTAAGAAAATTTTGTTGAATATTTTGAAACTAATTTGAATGGAAGCTGTTGCTGCCATGCAGTATGGATGATTTGAAATTGAGATACTAAAATGTAAATGATGAAAGTATCAATCATGGCTTGTAAGAAAGCATCTAATGTGGATATATATTTCTCTAACAGTCCTCTATTTCTGCTAAATTGTGGGTTCATTCAGCGCCTCTGTCCCTCATATTATTCTAATGCCCCAACCTTTTGGCTGGGTAGGGTCATTGGGCCCCACTATTCAAGATCCTAGAATGAACACTGATAGATATCAAAAATGTTTCTAGAAATGGTTAAAATATATTTGAAATATTACAGAATTTTATTCTCCAGAATGTTTGTGAAGCGAATAAGTCTGAGTCTGCTCTGAGCTTGAACCAGCATTATGACAGATATTTGGATAGACTTACAGGTTGTCTATCCCTGCCTATCAGTCTCTCTCAGTATCTGTCTTAGGGCCGGTTCATGGTCAGAGCAGACTCCGACTAGAAGCCAATATGATGTTGTTGTTGTGTTACACATACATGTAGATTCTGGATGTGGAGAGAATGCTGGCCAAGAGTTCCACACCGGCTGATGTAATCGCAAGTGAAACACCACAACAAGTGATGGAGAATCACCCGGTTATCAGGACCCTGTATGATCATAATGATGTGCGTATTCACGACACATGTAATCAGTTACTCCTCAACTTACATCATGAAAATATATTTTTAAAAAGCTGCGGGTAGCAGCTCAATAATTCGCCAATGTCCATTAGCCGGTCAGTCGGTCGGTCGGTCAGTCAGTCAGTCAGTCAGTCAGTCAGTCAGTCAGTCACAAAAGTTTAATCCTGGATATATCTAAAAAAAAACTACTGATCCAATTTGGCTCAAATTCTAAGACAATGAAAGAACTTGCCATGTAAGAGGATTTTCAGACTTGCAGTGATCCGGATAAACGATCTATCCAGATTCGATCAAATCTTGGATATATGGATATCTCAGAAACTACTTGTCCGATTTGGATCCGATTTTAACACAGGAAAGGGTGCGGCCATACACTAGGATTCCACAACTTTGCGTGATGCCCGGAAAAATGGAGAATCTAAACAAATCCTGAATGTGGGGCTACCAATACCTTGCTTAACCCTTTTACGACGAAACCTTCAGAAATGTCCATTGACAGGCCAACTGAAGACTTTTTGAAAATTTACCATGGAATGACTGGCTCGGTAACCGAGCCAGTCATTCCAGTGGTCAATTTTCAAAAATTGTCTTCACTTGGCCTGCAAGTAGACAATCGATAAGCAAATATTAAAATATTTTAACAAAATTTAGTCACTAAAGGGTTAATCAATCTCTATTTACAGCATAAGAGATTTTTTAATTTGGAATGACTGGGTGAGTTATCAAGCCTGTCATTTCCAATGTAAATGTTCAAAGGTGCTTTCTTGGTCTGCTAATGTGCATCTCTCAAGACCATTACAGAAGCCACATGTCAATAATTTATAAAATTATATATATACGGTTTGTTACTCATTTTCATGCTCAAATGTTCAAAAAACTTAATTTTTATTGCATTATGTTTCTTAAGATTGTTAGGTGTCTGGCTTACAATAATTTAACCTTTAATGAATCAAGTTGGACCCAAAAGGGTTTTGCAGTGGTCTTAGGAAATGTCCATTTGCTGGCAAAGAGACAGTTTTTCAAAATTTTCATTGAAATGTCTGGCTCGATAACCGATGAATTTTTATACCCCGCCCAAAAAATGGGAGGCGGTACATGTAGGTTATTATGCAATAGCGTGTGGGCGGGCGGCAGAGTGGTTTCCGGATGATAACTCTGTTACCGTTTATCGGATTGCTTTGAAACTTCATAGGATGGTTAGACTAGGGCTGGGGAAGAAACCTATCGAAATTGATGACAGTCCGAAACCCAAGATGGCCGCCAGCCACCGTCATCCATCTTGACAAATTTTTGGCATTGTAAGAAAATTGTGTTGAATATTTTGAAACTAATTTGAATGGAAGCTGTTGCTGCCATGCAGTATGGATGATTTGAAATTGAGATACTCAAATGGACATTTCCCAAGAGCTTTGTAGAGGCTGGTTTAGCTGGCTTTACCATTATAGGGTTTAATTGACACGTTAAATAAAAATAGAGATAAATATGGCCCACCCATTTGTAGCTAGGCTCCACCCATTTGTAGCTAGGCTCCACCCATTTGTAGCTAGGCTCCACCCATGCACATGTAGTTTCAAAATATTCAACAGAATGTTTATTAAATAGTAAAGACATACCCTTCATACACTTGACGGCCTATTCAATGTTCATGACGGAACTACATTGTAGATATGTCATTCATCATGCATTTTGATTGTCATGTCAACCTACGTGTGATGTAGTTGATTGTGATGTCATATACCTGAGTGACAGCTCTGATCTATCCATTAAATAGTGTACAGATCTCATTAGTTTATGTTTTCGTCTCGCCACCACAGCAGAAGTGAGACGCCAGTATTATGTTTAATCTGGAACTAGACTTACACGTATGGTTCTCTAAGCTGGTAAGAAGTAACATCCTGACATTGAGATCACAAGGTCAAAGGTTAAACTCACTATTCATAACCATTGTTTCCCATGCAATTTAAATTTTGGAGGTCCCAGGGAGCCCACACCCTGAATTCTGGGCATCCCAAACTGATATCTGAGGTTCTCATGCCTTTGTCTCATCTGTGCTAAAGTTAGAGGGTAGCATGGATGAACAGATATTATTTATGGGGGTGTGGTGGGGTGGGGGTTGGTGTTTAGTGTCCCGTACAATTTTTTTGTGTTTGTATTTTTGTGCAACGACGCATAAAACTATTTTGTATTTAACAATCGTATATGATATTTAGGTGTCCCATAGGACCCACTGATACAAAGCCTTGGTGGTGCCAAGATGCATTTGAGTGGTATATAGTTACCATCAAAAGTACATGTACATGTAGCCTTATGAGAGTTCATGACTGACTTTGGTAAAAAAAAAAATTACACTTTTACTTACAAAGATGACGCATCTTGTTATTCTTTTTATTTATTATTATTTTATCATAATTTTAATATTACCAGTATCACTGCTTATATCATACCTGTATCTGCTCATTGCTATCTACAGAAACGCTTGTCATTTGCAGGAAGTGACAGCTGTGGATTTTCATCCATTGCATCAGATATTGGCGTCTGGAGGCAGAGACTTTAGCGTCAAGTTCTTTGAATTCTCCAAGCCATCAGTCAAGAAAGCATACAAGAGCATTCAGGTGACATTATTACTTACTGAACATAGGTTTGACATTCACCTGGATGAGCCACTAGCCAGCATGACTAGGGATGACTAGATTCAACTGTCCATAATGATTATTTACTAGATTCAACTGTCCATAATGATTATTTACTAGAGTCAACTGTCCACAATGATTATATACTAGATTCACCTATCCCTACTGATTATTTACTAGCGTCCACTATACCTACTGATTATTTACTGGATTCAACTATCCCTACTGATTATTTACTAGCTTCCACTATCCCTACTGATTATATACTAGCTTCCACTATCAATATTGATTATTTACTAGCTTCCACTATCCCTACTAATTATTTACTAGATTCAACTATCCCTATTGATTATTTACTAGATTCACCTATCCCTACTGATTATATACTAGCTTCCACTATCTCTATTGATTATTTACTGGCTTCCACTATCCATAGTGATTATTTACTAGATTCCCCTGTCCCTACTGATTATTTACTAGATTCAACAATCCATAGTGATTATTTACTAGATTCAACTATCCATACTGATTATTTACTAGATTCCACTGTCCCTACTGATTATTTACTAGCTTCCACTATCCCTACTGATTATTTACTAGCTTCCACTATCCCTACTGATTATTTACTAGCTTCCATTATCCCTACTGATTATTTACTAGAGTCAACTATCCCTAATGATTTTTTACTAGATTCAGATATCCCTACTGATTATTTACTAGATTCAGCTATCCCTACTGATTATTTATTAGATTCAACAATTCCTGATTATTTACTAGATTCAACTGTCCATACTGAGTATTTACTAGATTCAACTATCCATACTGATTATTTACTAGATTCAACTATCCCTGATGATTATTTACTAGATTCAACTATCCATACTGATTATTTACTAGATTCAACTATCCTTACTGATTATTTACTAGATTCAACTATCCGTACTGATTAGTTACTAGATTCAACTATCCATACTGATTATTTACTAGATTCATCTCCATACTGATTATTTACTAGATTCAACTATCCATACTGATTATTTACTAGATTCAACTATCCATACTGATTTTTTACTAGATTCAACTATCCATACTGATTATTTACTAGATTCAGATATCCCTACTAATTATTTACTAGATTCAGCTATCCGTACTGATTATTTACTAGATTCAACTATCCATACTGATTTTTTACTAGATTCAACTATCCATACTGATTATTTACTAGATTCAGCTATCCCTACTGATTATTTACTAAATTCAGCTATCCCTACTCAGCCCTCAAAATTTCAAATATTTGCGATACCCATTTTTGGGTCCCGTGTTTTCATGTCTGCGTAACCAATTGTTCGGTTGCGCAAAATCAGTTTGCGTAACCAATTGGTTGCGTAAATTGGTTACACCATTTTTTATCCAAACCTGCTTTATCTGAACATATTTCATCTGTATATTAAGTTAATAATGAATTTAAAGTGCATGTTGCTGAATTATCATTAGCATATTGATTACAGCATGGACTTATCCACCATTTACCTAATTTACAGATAAAATATGTTTAGTTACTCAACTATTGACCTCATAATCAATTACATCACATATAGGTTGATGTCACCAGTCACTATTATAATTGACAGACAATACTAACTCTCGTAGTAGTCTGTCAGTAAGTATTAATTGTATGTCTTTGCAATTTAATAAACATTCTGTTGATTGTTTTGAGGGCAAGTTTGTTTCAAAGTATTCACCAAGTTAGCTGTATAGTTACCATGAAATTGAGATTCTGGGACAAAGCTTGGAGCATAGCTTAGCTAGAGATGGGTGGGGAATAACTAAAAGTGGATTCGTACATTGTGATATAAGTACTGTAATAGTTCTCAAGTGAATTTGTCAAAAAGCAGATTGAGTTTTTGTTTTATTTCCATTCATTCGTTCCATTTCCAGACCAAGAAGAATATTTTGGAAACTTTACCCCTGAAATTACAAGCTCGATAACCGAGCCAGTCATTCAGTGTTAAGTCTCCAAAAACAATACTCTTTTGGTCTGCAAATGTACATTTTCTCTGCCAAAATATCAGTATTTGTATGACAACACTCATTGGTAACATCTTTCCAGCTTGCAACAATTTCAGTGTTCATACACCTTGGGCACAATAAAATTCCTTACTTTTTCCAAACATATATTTCAAAATTCCAAACCCACTATAATAATTAGTGACTAATGACCCAATATTTATAAATATCTTAACACCCTCCTCCCACCCCACCCACAAACCCCACTACAAAAACAAAGAATTGAATATCTTACATTGTTGTGGCTTACCTAGTTGAGCAACCCTCTCCATCCCACCCTCCACCACCTTGAAAGCAATGGCTTCCAATCATATTATTTTCAAAATATTTAAAAGAACATGCTTTAATTTGTAAAGAATTCCACCTGTGTCAAAGAACTACCGTCTTAATTGCCCCAAAAACAACAGGGGTTGAAATGTTTATAAAATTGTACCTGTGACGGGTAGATTTTTTTGTAACTGTTACCAAATATTTGTACTTGTACAAGCAGCGTACAATTCTAATATAAAACAATAACCTGCAAGTCCACCTCAATAAAAAGTGTAACCAGCTCTAAGGCATTTAGTAGATAGCTTGACCCTTCTTAACTTGTACGCTTTAAACTGACAATTTAGTGCAAATGCGATTTACTTGAAAATAAGAGTTACTACGCACCGGTTTTCCTGACATATAGTCCTGTTTTCTCGGTCGCTCCAAAGCTATGAACCACTTAAATATCAGGTGGTATTACTGTCAGAACCTTCCAATAATAATATATTGGGTCATATAACCCGCCAAAGTGGGCGCTAACATATTGCTTTACTGCGTTTAAAAGCAGCACAGTGATTAGATTTTTCGTTCGCCATTAGCCATCAATATTAATCGCGAGAGTCGCACAGAGATTGGTTGAAATAAATCATGTGATTAATTCGTTATGAATGACCGAGGCATGTGATCAAAATTTTACTACGATAGTAATTTTCATTCATGCCTATTGAAATCGGATATCCCGCGAGCCAATCAGAAACTACGAGTGCTCATTATCGATTGTTATTAACTACGACTGTCACGCGAGACATTTCTCATTACCAGTGTATTAGCAGACCCCCTCTAGGCTGATTGTGACATAATTTTTATTGTTAAAATTGGTAACCGGGATCGTGGCGTTCTGTAAGAATGGAATGTTTACGTTTTTGGAAGCGTTTATTTACGAGAATCCAGTTGGATTCCTGTATTTTTCAATTTCGGGAATATTACGAGAATCCCGTCGAATTTCGAGGCCTGAATTTTTGTGTGGCATGGACAAATACACACTGACACAGTAGCTAGGATCTATGAATGTAACAGTTTAATTTAACAGATAAATTCTTAAACAGCTGTCTCTACAAGCCAACTGAAACTCAAGGAGAATATACTGTAAGACTCACTCAACAATGCATGTCTTACTATGTTATATCGGGATCCAATCGCGTATATAAAATAATACATCGGGACCATGCCAGCCAACGGTTGCACGTACTTGCATGCAACGGTTTATAATTGAACAGGCTGTTGTTTATGCATAACGTGTCGCGAGACTAGTTCCCGCCCTATGTAGTAATGCTAGCGGAAATACAACGGAAGTTTTTCTCTGACACATGCGCGCCGTCGTGTATTTATAGAATTTGACAGACAGATGTTATCGATCTTTTAGATGTTTGAAAATGCTAAATTCCGTTGTAAATAGCATGCTTCATATCAAAAAGTTGTTGAAACTTTTCTGTTTTCCACTATCAGAGATAACTACCGTTCTGGGTTTTGTCACTTAGGCGACCATTTTTTCATTCGCGGTAATTTTACTTCACGTAACCGACACGCGAATGAAACGATCGTTCGCTCCAAATTTTGAGGGCTGCCTACTGATTATTTACTAGATTCGACTATCCCTACTGATTATTGACTAGATTCAACTATCCCTACTGATTATTGACTAGATTCAGCTATCCATACTGATTATTTACTAGATTCAACTATCCCTACTGATTATTGACTAGATTCAGCTATCCATACTGATTATTTACTAGATTCAACTATCCCTACTGATTATTGACTAGATTCAGCTATCCATACTGATTATTTACTAGATTCAACTATCCGTACTGATTATTTACTAGATTCAACTATCCGTACTGATTATTTAGTCATACTTACTTGGTAGATATGGTGATTAATCCTTATACTACTGAATGTGTAATTAATTTAGTGTTCAAATTAGAAATTTGGTAAAGAAAATTTCCATTAGCTGACCAAGAGAAGACTATTTTTGAAAAGTTACCACTCAAATGAATAGTTGGCTTTGATTACTTTAATTTTTTAAGTCTTTGTCCTATTTTGTATTTTATTAGGAAGCTGCTGAAATTCGCTGTCTAAGCTTTCATCCATCGGGAGATTATATTCTGGTGGGAACACAGCATCCAACATGTAAGTACTGCTATAGGTACACAGGCACACGCTCGCACGCGCACACACACACACCCCCGCGCGCACACAAATGTGGCAAATATCTAACAGTAAGAAATGCTGTTCAAGTATGTATGTGTGATTACTGTATTCTGTGACTGTGGTAATAGAAACATGCTGCAGCTGCAATCAGTCTTCCTTTGCTTGTGGCCACTGTGTCTTGTCCTCAACCAAAATCTTTAGCTTCCTCGGGTCCATTCTTGATCTGAGTGACCCAAGTCCTGCTTTCTTGTGGTTATCTTGCAGCACTCTTAGTAAATCTATGCAATGACCTCTCTCCTGGCTTTATATTTCCTATGGAGCGAATTCCAAGGTTCTATGTGGTGGTGTGTCGCCTGGCACACGACCAAACATGGACCATTTTTGCTGGGCGACTATTCGAGTCCTAACTAAAAATACAAAAATTTGAATTTCTACCATTTCACTTAAACCTGAGACTAGAAAGACCTGTATTCCTGTCTTAGTCAGTATGTACCATGACGCGAAATACCGGAAAGCAGTCCTGCACATACCTCCGGTTATGTTTCTCTGTGAAGTCGGCCTATGCACATCCATGGTACATTTGGTGTACCTATACCAGCCTTGCCTGTTATTGCACATGGGTACATTTGGTGTACCTATACCAGCCTTGCCTGTTATTGCACATGGGTACATTTGGTGTACCTATTCCAGCCTTACCTGTTATTACACATGGGTGTGTTTGGTGTACCTATTCCAGCCTTACCTGTTATTACACTTAACTGTCTCGCTGCTGTAAGCCACCAGATAATCAGATAATAATCTCAATGAGCAAAAACTCTTGATTTGCTGAATATTTTGAAAACGATTTTATTAAAAGTTGTTGCCTTTGTTCAGTCAAACTTATTTTCAAAATATTTAGCAGCTCCAGAGATATAATCGCTAGAATATATCATCTGCAAAAGCCCAGCCGTCAGACCCTGAACCCTTAGCACTCTGATGTCAATATTTTTAATTTTCAAATTAAATTAAAGATGAACTGGTGTTCATTTTTCTACGAATTTGGTGGACGGTGGTGCTGTTGTAGACAGCAACATCGTCCACCAAAATTGTTGAAAAACGTACACCAGTTTCTCTTCTATTGACACAGTAAAAAATAGAATACTGACATCAGAGTGGTGAGGGTTATGAGGCCTGAATTGCCACCTTTCCGATTCGAATGCTTAACCCTTTTATTACTCAAATTTTTTAAAGAAATTTTCCATTTTTTTTCAGAGAAAATGTTGATTTGCAAACCAATAGAAGGCTATTTTAAAAAATTTATCACTGGGATGACTGGCTCTGTTATCGATCCAGTTATTCCAGTGATAAATTTTCAAAAATGATCTCTTGGTCTGCATGCGAGTTGACATTTCCCAAGACCACCGTAGAAGCCATTTTTGCGGTTTTGAGTGTTAAAGGGTTTGTAGTTATCCTTGATTCATGTTCTGACTGTGTTTTTCAGTACGGCTTTATGATGTGAACACCTTCCAGTGTTTTGTGGCGAGTAGTCCCAAATTCCAGCACACAGCTCCAATCAATATGGTAAGTATCAGCGGGTTAGAATTAGAGCACAAGAGTGCATGAAATCCAGGTTAACCTGAGGTCAGTAGAAATTGTCCAGGGGTAGTACTATGTATATGTATTTGAGGATGGAGCAAGCAACATGCCTAGTCAAATTTTTTATCAGATAAACAAGTTTTTGTATCGCCTGTGAAGCAGAAAGTGAAACAGGTATCACTTTTCCAAAGGCGGTGGCCTCAACATTAAGGTTCTGCGTTTAGCAAAACTTCTCAGCATATAATTCAGGATTGGTTAAGCCTATTGCAACTAAACTTGGATACATGGTTACTTATAATAATAGGAAGCAGCATGATGATGTTGGAGTCACAAGGTCAAAGGTCAAGGTCAGTGTGACCTTGATACAGAACTCTGTTATTTCAACATTAAGTCTCAGTGAATTAACTTTAAATTGCGTCCACATTATCAGTATCATGTGCAGATGTGCATGTGCTTTTTTCGTGGCCAATAAATTATTCATTACAGAGTTATTCCTCCTTTAAATATCTTAAAGCTGATACATAAACTGCATTGCCAATCATTTCTTATCAACACAACTCCAGTTTAGTTCCGATTCTTTTGAAACTTGGTAAGTGTTATCATTACCATGTGAAAGTGTGCATGGGCTATCCGTATACCTGTACATCTATCCGTCTGTCCAAAATATATGTATGTCCGTCTGTCTGTCTATCCATCTCTGACAATCATTTCTTGTCAACGCAACTCCTAGAGGTTTCAATGGATTAACTTAAAATTTTGTCCACGTTATCAGTATCATGTGCAGATGCTTTTTTCGCGGCCAAAAAATTATTCATTGCAGAGTTATCACCCTTTAAATATCTTAAAGCTGATATATAAACTGCATTGATAATCATTTCTTGTCAACGCAACTCCTACAGTTGAGCTGTGATTCTTTTGAAACTTGGTAAGTGTTATCATTACGACATGAAGATGTGCATGTGCTATCCATATACCTGTATGCCCATCTGTGTCCCAAATGTATGTTCGTCTGTCGGTCCATCCTTGTCAACGCAACTCCTACAGCTTAGTTACAATTCTTTTGAAACGTGGTTAATCTAGTCATTACCATCTGACGATGTGCATGTGCTTTTTTCGCAGCCAGACACATTCATTACAGAGTTATCCCCCTTTAAATACCTTTACGCCGATACATAAACTGCAGTACCAATCATTTCTTGTCAACACAACTCCAATAATTTAGCTGTGATTCTTTTGAAACTTGGTAATGGTTCTCATTACCACTTGAAGATGTGCATGTGCTATCGGTCTGTTGGTCCGTTCATCTCTGACAATCATTTCAAGATGTCAACACAACTACAGTTTAGCTATGATTCCAGAAGTCTCTGTTTGATTAACATTAAGGGAGTCTACTCCATCCAGAAACCTGGACTAGAGTAGAGAGTTGTGGTTCTTGCATTAGAAGGCATTAAATGCAAGATTAGATATCTTTTTCTGGCGCTAAATGTAAGTAGATTTATTTAGCAAATAGTGATGGAACGATAAGTATGTTTATGTGGTTAATAAAATGACAGACCAACGGTGGGGGGTGGGGGAGGTGTGTTTGTGTCTGTGGTCGTTATCTCCCCTGAAATACTTTAAATCAAAATTATTTTGTTCATGTCCCATCTTGAAGAACTTTAAACGTATGCTCTCAATTCCTTTGTCACTGAATATATTACTTGAAGAAGCAGTGCTATGATTCCATTTTGAAGAAATTCATCCGTATTTTCCTGAGTTATCTCCCTTAAAAAACTTAAAATTCACCAAAATTCTCATGTCCGGGCATAATAGTTGAACGGAATTGAACCTGCGCTTACAAATCTCTTTCTATAAGGTGAGATGCAGTGTCAGGATTTCAATTTCCATTGATTAGTTTTTCTAAGATATTAGTCCTTTACAATTAATGTTACATGTATGTGCACTCTTGATGTGTTTATCTGAAATGTTTGGATCTAGGGGGATATCCCCTGATGCCTCTTGTTGCGTTTAGCAAAAGTTCTCGGCTTATATTCCGTGATTGGTTAAGCCTATTGCAACTAAACTTGGATACATGGTTACCTATAATCTTAGGAAGTAGCATGATAATGTTGGGGTCACAAGGTCAAGGTCAGTGTGACTTTGATACAGAACTCTGCTTTTTCAACATTAAGTTTTTTCTTTTAGCAAAACCTCTCGGCTTATATTTCATGATTGGTTGCCTATTGCAACTGAACTTGGATACATAGTTACCTATAATATTTGGAAGCAGCATGCTGACACTGAAGTCACAATGTCAAAGATCAAGGTCATTCTGACCTCTACAAAATTTGTTATTTTTCAATGTTAAGTTTTTAGGCTTAGCATACATGTATCTTATCTTGTTATATTTCTGGATTGCTTAACCCTAATGGAACATAACTTGAGTGAATGGTTGCTTATGCCAAGAGGATACAGGATGGTGACATGGAGGTAACCAGTTCAAAGGTCAAGGACATTCTAATATTGCTATTTAACCTCTGCTTTTTCAACCTTAAATTCTTCCATTCAGCAAATCATTTTTATTTCAGGATTGGTTAATCCTATTGGAACTAAACTTGAATACATAGTTACCTATAATGTTAGGAAGCAGCATGATAGTGCGGAGCTCACACGGTCAGAGGTCAATGCCACTGTGACAAACATGGGACAGGCAAGACATTTAATTCCGCAAAATTCTTGTTATTACATTCCATAGCATCCATTAAACTATTACATATCATTGTATCAGCCACTAGTGTAATAATGTCTCATGCTACTGATGCATGTCCCGAGCAATATATTACTGCACCCTTTGTCATCGAGCAGCCATTGCATCGTAATGTTTCTTGTAACGGTGCTTATTTTTAAAATGTAGAATGAAACGTTTTGATAAATTTTAATAGAAACCTCTGAAATTTTAAATGATCAATTATAAATAACTTAAAGTCTGAGACAATAAGACACATGTAAGAGGTTGCATTTGTCACTACATTCGTCAAATCTTAACAAAACCTTACAGTGAAAGAAAAAAATGCCAAATTTGAAGAAAAAGACACAAACTGAATTCAAAATAATATCTTATGTGATAAATAGAATCTCCAAGTCATCATTTTATATCAAATTTATCACATTCATTTAATAAAACTCAGTTGAAGCTCACTCCAAATGAGATTTTACTACGCATCTGTGATAAATTTGATATGAAATGCGAACTCCTGTGAGATCCTCTATAGATCCTAAATGTTACATTTAGTAACATTGAACAGAGACTGTACAGCACACATCTCATTTAGTCTCTGATCAGTAGACTCAGTATCAGGTTAACATTAACCTTTAATGGTCATGCATGACAAAACCAGCCTTTACACTGCTCATCAGAAATGTCTATTTGCAGGCCAAGAGAAGAGTATTTTTGAAAATCTAACACTAAAATGATTGGCTTAATAACTGAGCCAGTCATTCTAGTGGTAAATTTTCAAAAATAGTCATCTTGCCCTCCAAATGGACATTCAATAAACAAATAATTGTATTTTCTTTACCAAATTTGACCATTAAAGTGTTAGTGTTGACCCACCCACTCACTCACCCACCCGCCCACCTACTCACTCACCCACCCACTCACTCACTCACCCACCCACCCACTCTCACTCACTCACCCACCACCCACTCGTCTCACTACCCATCTAAAGATTATGTCTCTATTTGCAGGTAAAATACAGTCCCAATGCTAACATGTTTGTGACGGGCTCGAAGGACGGTGACATCAAGATCTGGGATGGTGTCAGTAACAAAGTTATCAGTACATTCGCTAAAGCTCATGACGGCAGACAGGTCTGCTCTGTTGTCTTCTCAAAGAACTCAAAGGTAGCACATGTTCATGGTCTCACAGGTTTGCCCTTTTGATGGCTTTGGCAGTTTGAACCCCAAATTGGGATGGTTCTTGACCTTGATAATAACATCATTGTGATTAGGGTTTTTTCAAGATGAACAGTTTGCATTTAGCTCAACTTAATGAATTATATCTCGTGTTTGGTTAATCAAACATGGACACATGTCTCGTTGTAATGAGCGGGGATTACACAATGGTCGAAATGTCCAAGGTCATCATCATTTAAGTATATCGATAGGCCTTCTGTATATAGCCTTTGTCTATGTAAGTAGAATTATGTTTGAAGTCATGCTCCATATTTCAATATCGTGTTGGTTACACTGCAGTTATAACCTCATTCAGTTCTTGTTTCAATATTATGGTTTTTCACTCACCAAAACTTGTGTATTTCAGTATTGGTTAAACCTTTTGGAGCTAAGCTTGGTACATGCTTGCCTCAGCTGTTGGGAATCAGCATTGAGGTCGCAAGGGCATAGGCCAATGTTGCCGACATTGGATAGTTCTGGTCTTTCAACATTAAGTTTTTTCATGGAGCTCCACATTGCAGCTCTCTCAAATTTAATGGATTAACTTGGACACATGATTACCCCGGGGAGAAGATAAGATGGTGATCCGTTGATTTTCCTAAGGCAGCAATGTCTTCTAATCCAATTATGTTCAAAATAATCAACAGAACTTTTCTTACTAACTAACCTGTTTGTAATGTTTTTTTGAAACCATTTAGCTTATTTCTGAGCTATACTGTAAATCTTATTTATCCTGGCGAGTGAGATTTATTGACACGGATGACAGGCAAGATATTTAATTCCATGCATGTTTGTTTTTTAACCTCGTCTGGTAAGGGGAAGAGGGTATATGATGATCTGGTCTGTCTGTCTGTCTGTCTGTCTGTCTGAAGATCTATCTTAAAAACTACGGATCCTATTTAAACCAAAGCAGGAACTCGTCATGGGAAAGAATTAACCGACGTTGGCCATGATCTGGATAAAAGAACCCATATCCAGATCGGTTGAAATTCTGGATCTGGATTTTTTCTACTAGTCCAATTTTGCTCAAATTTGTATATTGTAAAGGGTGTGATGATACACCATTATTCTACAACTTTGGGCGTGGTTAACCCTTTAACACACTCATATCAGCTAAAAATGGCCTCTTCAGTGGTCTTAAGAAATGTCCATTTGCAGACCAAGAGAAGAGTATTTTTGAAAATTTATCACTGGACTGACTGGCTCGATAACCGAGCCAGTCATTCCAGTGGTAAATTTTCAAAAATACTGTTCTCTTGGTCTGCAAATGGACATTTTTTATGAGAATAAGTTCAGGGGTTACAAAAAATCAGAAAATCCCAAAATTTTTACAATGTTACAAAAATGTGAGTGTGCCGTGTCTGCAATCTCTGATTACTATTGTTCATATATGTTTTGTTTACTTTGTAGTACGTGTTGTCTAGTGGTAAGGACTCACTGGTCAAGCTATGGGAGTTATCGACTAATCGTTGTTTGATTACTTACACTGGTGCTGGAGCTATAGGCAGACAGGAGCACCGGTCAATGGCTGTGTTTAACCATACTGAGGATTATGGTGAGTAAGGCGGTTGCTAGGTGTGTCATTGCCAGTGCATTCTCTGACAATTTCATGAGGGGACTCCGAATTGTACACCCTACAAACTTGGTCACCATAAAGGTATGGATTGAGCATATTTCCCACCCAATCACATGACCACCACCGTCACATCTGAAATGTAGCATGTGCATGTACCAATTCATGATTTAAATCAGTCGTTCGATCTGACATTCCTTATCTAACTGACTCCAGTGTCACAATCAAACATCATTATTCCCCCCCCCCCCCCATATATGGGGCCTATATAGCATTTGCTTTGTCCATCCGTTCGGGCTTTCATTTCCGGATGATAACTTGAGTTCTATTGAAGGGATCGTTACCAATCTGGCGTAGGAGCTTGTCCTTGATGGTCTGAAGAAACATCGATTTTGGCTTCCAACGGTCAAGGTCACAGTCAAAGGTCATGGTGACCTAATTAATTACGTAATATTGTGTTTCCAGATGATGACTCAAGTTCTATTGAATGGATCATTACCAATCTGGTGTGGGAGCTTGTCCTTGGTAGTCCGAAGAACCCTTTCGATTTTGGTGTCAGTGTCAAAGGTCACGGTCACAGTGACTAATCTTGGGTGGGAGGTTGTGCTTGGCAGGGGGGGGTGTCATTCTTATTCATTATCTAACTGACGCCAGTGTCACAATACTTCTTTTTACTTTATTATCCCCACGTTTTAAAAAAATGATGGGTATATTGTAATGGTCTATGTCCATCTGTCCATCACGCTATCTCCTCCCAAACCGTTGTCGAATTAAATCAAATTTGGTATGTGGTTTACCCATATGATTCCGCTTTGCAAGACAATATTTAGATTTTGCTCCGCCCCCACGGGTGTGTGGCAGGGTTAAAAAGGTCAAATGACTTGTAGCGCAACTCCTCTGAAACTGTTAGATGGAACTCAACCAAATTTCATATCTGAGTTACCCATATGATTGCAGAGTGCAAGAGGCCATTTACATTTGGCTTTGCCTCCAGCGGGGCAGGGTGGGGGTGTCAAAAGGTTCAATTTTAACCCGCGGAAATTGATTGTAATGCATCTCCTCCGAAACCATTGGATAAAATTCAACCAAATTTGTTATGTGTGTTACTCATGTCACTGGAGTACATCAGCACATTTACATTTGGGCCCCACCCCCAGGGTTTTGGGGTGAGGGGCGGGGGTTGTGTCAAAAGGTTAAAAAAAATGATTGTAATGCAACTCCTCTGACACTGTTGGACGAAATTCAGCCAAATTTGGTATGTGCATTACCTACATGATCGCGGAATGCAAAAGGACATTTACATTTGGCTCCACCCCTGCGGGTGGGTTGTTGGGGTGGGTGTCAAAATTCAAAGCAGTGAACATGGGGATTTGCGATGACGCATCATCGACTAATCAATCTATTTTTTTCTGGTTCAAATGGTTAAATATACATGTAGTCATATCATTGTTACATGTATATATTAATATGGCCTTTAGTTAAAGAAAGCAATGATAGCCCGCCTTAAAGAAACACCCGCTACATAGGGATTGATTTCTAGCTATGCCCCGCCCATTTCTACCTATGCCCCACCCATTTCTAGCTAAACTCCGGCCAAATTTTGACATGTGTTGGAATCAATTTGAAACGTTGAAATCTGAGTCACAGAATCTAAATTTCAAGGTCACTATACAGGTAAACGGTTGAATATTTTGAAACTAATTTTACTGGGGGCTAGGCAGCAACAGCTCCCAGTTAAATTAGTTTAAAAATATTCAACAATGTTGATTAAGATGTAAATTCATCATAAACATTTCGTAGACTCGTGACAGACTTTTTGAGCTGTGTGGCTTCAGAGCCCTATGTCATTATGATTGTGATGTCAGCTAGCATGTGACGTATTTGATTAGATTCAGATACTTGACTGACAGATTGGATCCCTCCTTTGGTACCAAATTGAGGTGTCTCTGGATCAGAGTGAGTGTATATGATTGTCTTATCTTTTTCAGTGCTTTATCCAGATGAGAGTTCCGCCAGTCTTTGTTGCTGGGATTCAAGAAATGCAGAGAGACAGAAGCTGCTCTCATTAGGTACATTCATACAAATATTCAGTCTTCAACCAAAATCCCACAATTCATTGCACTTACTACAGTTTAACATTAACCGGAACACTGTTCCGGATACAGGTTTCGGTTAATGTTAAACAATAGTAAACGCAATGTATTGTGGGAAGTTGGCTGGAGACCGAATCTGCTTTATTTTAAATTTGCACTACACACTCACTGGTCTGTTAGAGTCTGTTAACACACACTGTATTAACAACTTTGATTGTCTGAACCTTTTTAAAATGATGAATATGAATTCCTTGCTGTAACATTATAGCGTCACATTAGGATTAGGATTTGATATGTATTACTATTATGATGCTGAGTATTACTTCTTTAAAGCGATTCTAACATAAGCCAGATTTCCGTATTGAATTAATAGAGTGTGGCATGCCCATGTGATATAACTGACTTCCAGACACATTCGTTTATTCACAACCCTTCAGTTACCCTTTGAACACAGCATTATTTTGTCATTGAGAGCGCGCCCATCTTGTCTCCTAATGCAGTGGTATCTGACGTCATTCACGCTCAAATGAGCTGAATTTAGTAGCGACTGCGGCTTTAGTGACAACGTGTTAATTGCACTCACGCCATCCATTATAGACTGGTTTGAGTAGAGTTCATAGCAAATTCTTAACCCATATTTACTGCGATATAAAAGCTAATCTGTTAAATATTTTGAAATTAAATGGGCAAAAGGCGTCTCTTGCTTACATACATCACATTCTATCATTTTAATATGAAATTCTTGCTCCATTTAGAATTGCTTTAAAGGGATATTAATCTCCTCTTTCATGTTGTATTATAGCGATGGATTATGGTATACTTTTTCCAGCTCATTCACTTCCCGGGTCGTTGCCTTCTCTGTCTGACACTGACACTTACTAAATGTCTGACTGCTGCAAGCCACCAGACAATAATTTCACTGGGGCATTGACTCTGGATACATAGTGAATATTTTGACAACAATTTGACTGAAAGTTGTTGGTGGCCTATCCACCAACAACTTTCAGTCAAATTGCTTTCAAAATACTCACTCTATCCACAGTTCAACCCCATGGAAAATGTAGAGAAGAGTATTTTTGAAATTTTACCATTGGAATGACTGGCTCGGTTATCGAGCCAGTCATTCTAGTGGTAAATTTACAAAAATTCTCTTCTCTTGGCCTGTAAATGGACAGTCCTAAAGAGGACTGCAGAGGCCGGTTTTGGCCAGTGTGACCATTAATGGTTAAATAAGATTATACATGTATTTTAATTTCAGGCCACAATAACTATGTCCGCTGTTTGCTGCATTCTCCAACTGGGCCGGCTTTTGTGTCCTGCTCTGATGATAATCGGGCCAGATTCTGGTACAGAAAGGCGAGCACAGACTGACCATAAGAACAAGTTGATAGATTGTCAGTCAGTAGTGTGCTGGGTCAGCAAGTCAAAGCTGCACAGGAGACAACCTTTTCGCAGTTCTTTCACCATTTAACACTCAAATTTGAACATAGACATTTAAAGGGAGCTAAAATTGTGATTATTTAAGATGGGTGGTCATAAGTCTTAACCATTTAACACTCATATCAGCCAAAAACGGCTTCTACAGTGGTCTTGAGAGATGTAAATTTGCAGACCAAGAGAGAAGACTATTTTTTAAATTTTACCGCGAATGACTGGCTCGATAACCGAGCCAGTCATTCCAGTAGTAAATTTTCAAAAATAGTCTTTTCTTGGTCTGCAAATTTACATTTTCTTTGAGAAAATTGAAATTTTGTTGAGCAAAGTTAAAGGGTTAGAGACTTCATCATTTAATCCCCGCAGCAATATACCACATTAGCGCTTTCACTGACAAATCCCTGAAACAGTACATTCTTTACAATGTATAGCATATTCTGTTGAATATTTTGAAGTTGCTATGACTGGAAGCCGTTGCTTTCAAAATATTCAACAGGTTTCCTGTATTATTGTCTTGAAATTGAGATATGGGATATTGATCGATGAAAGGCTTAACTGACAAGCTATCTCTCATGACCTCTTTCTGGACTATACAGCTCCTGCTGTAGACACGTTTTATAGCTATTTGTGGTATGTACTAGGCATTGCTGTTTATCTGCTGATTATTTTGAAAACAATTTAACAGAGAGACTGATGCCTATGACATCACTGGCTTTCACATCACTGTCTTTTACAGCAAAATATTTCAGTCAGGCCATTTTGAGAATAATCATCAAGTTGTACATATAGATATTTTTTTAATCTGGGCATTCAGGCTTGATTAAAGTCACTGTCATCGTCACCTCATATACATACAAATAAAAGCGATAATAATAAATTTTAAATTTTTATTTTAATAAAACCTTTAGCTATCTACCTGCTGAATTTCAACAGACTGCATTTTCCATCAGGATATCATGAATAATTTGAAAACAATTTGACTGAAAGTTGTATGTGGCTAAGCCACCAACAACTTTCAGTCAAATTCTTTTCAAAATATTCAGCTGGTCCACAGTTATTGCGCATTGAAATTATTGTCTGGTGTTTTCTAGCAGCTAGACAATTAATGATCAAGTCGACAAAAACATCTGCATTGTTCTGGAGAAATATCTATACATTTACAAGACAAAGGAAAACCATATATTTGAAAATGTACCATTAAAATGCCTGGCTCGATAACCAAGTTAGCCATTTCAGTGTAAATTTTCAAAAATAGCCTCTTGGCCTGCAAATAGACTTTCCCTCGGGGATTCTCATAAGGGTCGTTTTGGGGTATATACCCCAAAATGCAACTTTGGACCCCAAAACTAGTAACAATGGGCACTACGGGTCTCCTGAAAATTGTGTATGATTAAAAATTCTAATAAACATTTCAAATATTCATTAAGTTAAATTATGGATTTTTTTCCCACAAAAGTACCACCACAGTCTAACATGGGATTCCCATAATTCAGCTCTGTGAGTCCATGGTACTTTATAATTATAGCATAGATGAGCAAAACTCCATGGCAACACCAGATTTTTAGCTTGGGACACCCAGTTTGCAGGGTGTAGGGTCGCTGAGACACCCCGCTTTCAGGGTGTGGGGTCCCTGAGACACCCAGCTTTCAGGGTGTGGGGTCCCTGAGACACCCAGCTTTCAGGGTGTGGGGTCCCTGAGACACCCAGCTTTCAGGGTGTGGGGTCCCTTGAGACACCCAACTTTCAGGGTGTAGGGTCCCTGAGACACCCAGCTTTCAGGGTGTGGGGTCCCTGAGATACCCAGCTTTCAGGGTGTGGCGTCCTTGGGACACCCAGCTTTCAAGGTGTGGCATCCCTGGGACATCCAAAATTGAGATACCATGGGAAACACTGCATTCACTACAAGCAAATGCTCTGATTGTCCCAATTCAAAACAACTAAACAGGTAATCTGATAAATATTTTGAAACTAACTTGCCTGGAATCTGTTAATGCCGCAGGCAGAATCTTCCTTTTTATCATTTCTGGTCTCTGAGTGTTTAAGTGTCAAGCTTGTTTTTAGTTCACCTTTGAGAAGTAGGCTGGTGTATTTTAACATCGTAACACTCATAGCAGCCAAAAGGTCTTCTGCAGTGGCCTTGAGAAATTTCCATTTGCAGACTAAGAGAAGACTATTTTTGAAAATTTAGCTCTGGAATGACTGGCCCGATAACCGAGCCAGTCATTCCAGTTGTAAATTTTCAAAAATAATCTCTTGTTCTGCAAATTGACATTTTCTATGAGAAAATTTAAATTTTCTTGAACAAATTCGAGGGCTAAAGGGATAATGGAATAGATGTCGGTGGTGTTTGTGTCCAGGTCAGTGTCAATGTGGTTAAAGGGTTAAGGATGTTGGTGGTGTTTGTGTCCAGGTCAGTGTCAATGTGGTTAAAGGGTTAAGGATGTCGGTGGTGTTTGTGTTCAGGTCAGTGTCAATGTGGTTAAAGGGTTAAGGATGTCGGTGGTGTTTGTGTTCAGGTCAGTGTCAATGTGGTTAAAGGGTTAATGATGTTGGTGGTGTTTGTGTTCAGGTCAGTGTCAGTGTGGTTAAAGGGTTAATGATGTCGGTGGTGTTTGTGTCCAGGTCAGTGTCAATGTGGTTAAAGGGTTAAGGATGTCGGTGGTGTTTGTGTTCAGGTCAGTGTCAATGTGGTTAAAGGGTTAAGGATGTCGGTTGTGTTTGTGTCCAGGTCAGTGTCAATGTGGTTAAAGGGTTAATGATGGCGGTGGTGTTTGTGTTCAGGTCAGTGTCAATGTGGTTAAAGGGTTAAGGATGTCGGTGGTGTTTGTGTTCAGGTCAGTGTCAATGTGGTTAAAGGGTTAAGGATGGCGGTGGTGTTTGTGTCCAGGTAAGTGTCAATGTGGTTAAAGGGTTAAGGATGGTGGTGGTGTTTGTGTTCAGGTCAGTGTCAATGTGGTTAAAGGGTTAAGGATGTTGGTGGTGTTTGTGTCCAGGTCAGTGTCAATGTGGTTAAAGGGTTAAGGATGGCGGTGGTGTTTGTGTCCAGGTCAGTGTCAATGTGGTTAAAGAATATTATGTTTGTAATATAATATTATTTCAAACAGAAAAAACAGAAAAAAATAAAATAAACTGCTTTTGGATCCTCCTAGAATGTGATTATATTTCAGAATTTGTAAATCATTTTGCCAATTTCTATCACTCGAAATTCCCAAAGTTTTTAGAAATGCTTTCTAACTAATTCAATTCAGATTCCATTTTTATTGAATGAATAAGGGAGACCTTTGAGAGATCATAAAATTGTGCTAACAGTGATTATGATTGCCATTGGAGAATCTGAAAATTACTAATCGACACTGACCTCTTCAATGTTATAGCGTGACGGAAGAGCATTAGCTTAGGGCATTTAGGATGTCATTTGAGAAACAATTTATTTAATTTAACTTCTACATGGAGTATGTTAATGAAACCTCAAGTGCATGTCACACAATTAGCATATTTTGTTAAAGAAATTCCAAGCAAGCAATCATCCTTTTAGGAGTTTAACACTCAACTTTCTTCATGAAAACTTTAATTTTCTCATTAAAAATGTCCATATATATGCAGACCAAGAGATTATTCTTAAAAATTTACGACTAGAATCACTGTCTCCAATCTTTGCAGTAGTAAATTTTCAAAATTAGACTTCTTGGTTTGCAAATGGACCTTTCTCAAGACCCGTGTGGCGACCAATTTTGGCAGATATGACTATTAAGACCTTATATAACTTGCATACCCCTTTTGCCCACTCCATATATTGACAATTAGGTCATGCCCCCTTGTAATGACGTGACTTGGGAAGGTCAATGATAAAGCATGTTTATCTCACACACCTTTACTACTTCACTAGACTGCTATTTAAAGAGTCGATATAAGTCCCAAAAAGCCATTCAGACTCGTTACTATGTTACGGTAGAAGGCATTATTTATCTGATCTACTGGACACCGCCCAGTTTTCTCTCAGTCTTGATATTTCAGTACAGAAGCCATTTTTGGCCGGCTTGAGTGTTATGCGGGTTATTAGGTAAATTGACAATAATTGATCTCTCACGCCAATTTTTGTCGACCCTTACACCAAAAGGAGGATAGCCCGACAACGATCCATCGGGGGTGCAGTATCTGATCTGAGAATTTGGTAGAATGTTACTTTTCCAAAATGTCACTGGCTCAAAATGCAGACCCAGGCCTGTACATATATTTGATGTGTATAGATAATATATTCCCCTTTGTGAAATGAACCTTTCCAGTCTTAGCCATGCCGCACACATCTTTAGCTAAGCTCCACCCACATTTTGCCATTTTGAGATCACTCGATCCCTGACTACGAATTTCCAGAAAACTATACAGGTAAACTGTTAAATATTATGAAACTAATTTAACTGTGGGTTGTTGCTATGGCAGCAACAGCGCAAAGTTAAATTAATTTCAAAATACTTGACATCATCTTTGTTAAATAGTAAAGACATACAGTCCGTACAACAAACCTTAGTCCATCATCAATTAAGCATTGTGATGACCATATCGACGTCATGGACATCATGCTACACCTCCCATAGTTGAGTATGATGTCATGATGTATGGATAAACTAGAAAGGTCCATTAACTAGTGGCTTACTTTGGCTGAGGTAACTTTTTCACACCTGATACATAATTCTGTCAAAGCTGTTTTGATATAGATTGCTGTGAATTGCTTTGATTATATCATCTATAGTTAGACATGTCTAGAATGGAGAGCTGCTTTTGGAGCTCAAAACATTGTGCATCTTTACGATGGCCGACGGGTGGTCATAATAGAGGGGTCTATTTCTCGCTATGCCCCACCCATGTGTATCTATGCCCCACCCATGTGTATCAATGTTCCACCCATTTCTATCTAAGCTCTGCTCACTTCCACATGTTTGAATCGATTTATATACTTTGGGGGGGGGGGGGGGAGGGGGGGGGGGGGGAACATCCCAGTATCCCATTTTCAAGGTAGCTATATAGATAAGCTGTTGAAAATTTTGAAACTAATTTCACCAATAGCAGCAACAGCATCCAGTCAAATTAGTTTTAAAATATTCAACAAAATGTTTATTAAATAGTAAATTCATCAAAGACATACAATCCATCCACTTGCCTGATTTTCGATGTTCATAGCAAGAGCTAGATGCATCACTATGCATTGTGACATCACACTTCATCATACATATGACATAATTAGGTATGATGTCATATACTTGATTAATAGATCGCATCCCTCCATTGCCCTCAAAGGTTATATACAATAGTCATCGAGCTATATTATGTGACCATCCTGTTGATGGTCCACACAGTATCCATTAGAGACATACTGGTCGTGTCACATTGTTATAATGTCGCCATGGTGTGTGAAGCAACCACACATGCTCCCTCTCTCTCTCTCTCTCTCTCTCTCTCTCTCTCTCTCTCTTTCTCTCTCTCTCTCTCTCTCTCTCTCTCTCTCACTCTCTCTCCCCTCCCATCACTCTCTCCATCCCCTCCCATCTGTCTGTCTATGTGTGTCTGTCTGTCTGCCCATAAACTTTCTCCTTAACAATAATACTCATTAACCATTTGACCAATGGTAATCAATGTTGCTTTGGAGGATTTTAGGGTGATAGGCCTCAGAACTTCTGTACAGAAATGTTATCGTTTCTTGCATTGTATCTACAGTACATTCTATTTTATATGTTCATTATCTGAATATACAACGGCTATTGCTTTTAAGAATTTATTACAAATATATATACATTACGAAAAGATACAAATACAGCAATATATAATATGGCCACAACTGCTAATGCTGTCTTTCTTCACCACACACACACTAACACAGCCACTACTGCTAATGCTGTCTTTCTTCACAGCACACACCCTAACACAGCCACTACTGCTAATGCTGTCTTTCTTCACAGCACACACACTAACGTGGCCACTACTGCTAATGCTGTCTTTCTTCACCACACACATCCTAGCACAGCCACTATGGCTAATGCTGTCTTTCTTCACAGCGCACACTAACATGGCCACAACTGCTAATGCTGTCTTTCTTCACAGCACACACACTAACACAGCCACTACTGCTAATGCTGTCTTTCTTCACAGCACACACACTAACACAGCCACTACTGCTAATGCTGTCTTTCTTCACAGCACACAGACTAACAAAGCGACTACTGTTAATGCTGTCTTTCTTCACTGCGCACACCCTAACACAGCCACTACTGCTAATGCTGTCTTTCTTCACTGTGCACACCCTAACACAGCCACTACTGCTAATGCTGTCTTTCTTCACAGCACACACACTAACACCGCCACTACTGCTAATGCTGTCTTTCTTCACCACACACACACTAACACAGCCACTACTGCTAATGCTGTCTTTCTTCACAGCACACACCCTAACACAGCCACTACTGCTAATGCTGTCTTTCTTCACAGCACACACACTAACGCGGCCACTACTGCTAATGCTGTCTTTCTTCACCACACACATCCTAGCACAGCCACTACGGCTAATGCTGTCTTTCTTCACAGCGCACACTAACATGGCCACAACTGCTAATGCTGTCTTTCTTCACAGCACACACACTAACACAGCCACTACTGCTAATGCTGTCTTTCTTCACAGCACACACACTAACACAGCCACTACTGCTAATGCTGTCTTTCTTCACAGCACACAGACTAACAAAGCGACTACTGTTAATGCTGTCTTTCTTCACTGCGCACACCCTAACACAGCCACTACTGCTAATGCTGTCTTTCTTCACTGTGCACACCCTAACACAGCCACTACTGCTAATGCTGTCTTTCTTCACAGCACACACACTAACACCGCCACTACTGCTAATGCTGTCTTTCTTCACCGCGCACACCCTAACACAGCCACTACTGTTAATGCTGTCTTTCTTCACCGCGCACACCCTAACACAGCCACTACTGCTAATGCTGTCTTTCTTCACTGTGCACACTAACACAGCCACTACTGCTAATGCTGTCTTTCTTGATAGCACACACACTAACACCGCCACTACTGCTAATGCTGTCTTTCTTCACAGCACACACACACTAACATAGCCACTACTGCTAATGTTGTCTCTTCACCGTGCACGCCCTAACACAGCCACTACTGCTAATGCTGTCTTTCTTCACAGCACACACCCTAACACAGTCACTACTGCTAATGCTGTCTTTCATCACAGCACACACACTAACACAGCCACTACTGCTAATGCTGTCTTTCTTCACAGCACACACCATAACACAGCCACTACTGTTAATGCTGTCTCGTCACCGTGCACGCCCTAACACAGCCACTACTGCTAATGCTGTCTTTCTTCACAGCACACACCCTAACACAGCCACTACTGCTAATGCTGTCTTTCTTCACAGCACACACACTAACACAGCCACTACTGCTAATGCTGTCTTCACAGCGCACACCCTAGCATGGCCACTACTGCTAATGCTGTCTTTCTTCACCGCGCACGCCCTAACACAGCCACTACTGCTAATGCTGTCTTTCTTCACAGCCCACACCCTAACACAGCCACTACTGCTAATGCTGTCTTTCTTCAAAGCACACACCCTAACACAGCCACTACTGTTAATGCTGGTTTTCTTCACAGCACACAGCCACTACTGCTAATGCTGTCTTTCTTCACAGCGCGCACCCTAACACAGCCACTACTGCTAATGCTGGCTTTCTTCACCGGACACACCCTAACACAGCCACTACGGCTAATGCTGTCTTTCTTCACCGTGCACACTAACACAGCCACTACTGCTAATGCTGTCTTTCTTCAGCACACAGCCATTACTGCTAATGCTGTCTTTCTTCACCGCACACACCCTAACACAGCCACTACTGCTAATGCTGTCGTTCTTCACCGCACACACCTTAACACAGCCACTACTGCTAATGCTGTCTTTCTTCACCGCACACACCCTAACACAGCCACTACTGCTAATGCTGTCTTCACAGCGCACACCCTAGCATGGCCACTACTGCTAATGCTGTCTTTCTTCACCGCGCACGCCCTAACACAGCCACTACTGCTAATGCTGTCTTTCTTCACAGCCCACACCCTAACACAGCCACTACTGCTAATGCTGTCTTTCTTCAAAGCACACACCCTAACACAGCCACTACTGTTAATGCTGGTTTTCTTCACAGCACACAGCCACTACTGCTAATGCTGTCTTTCTTCACAGCGCGCACCCTAACACAGCCACTACTGCTAATGCTGGCTTTCTTCACCGGACACACCCTAACACAGCCACTACGGCTAATGCTGTCTTTCTTCACCGTGCACACTAACACAGCCACTACTGCTAATGCTGTCTTTCTTCAGCACACAGCCATTACTGCTAATGCTGTCTTTCTTCACCGCACACACCCTAACACAGCCACTACTGCTAATGCTGTCGTTCTTCACCGCACACACCTTAACACAGCCACTACTGCTAATGCTGTCTTTCTTCACCGCACACACCCTAACACAGCCACTACTGCTAATGCTGTCGTTCTTCACCGCACACACCTTAACACAGCCATTACTGCTAATGCTGTCTTTCTTCACCGCACACACCCTAACACAGCCACTACTGCTAATGCTGCCGTTCTTCACCGCACACACCCTAACACAGCCACTACTGCTAATGCTGTCTTTCTTCACCGCACACACCCTAACAGAGCCACTACTGCTAATGCCGTTGTTCTTCGCCGAGACATTGCTTCATCCCTTGCTGACAGACTCTAGTTGATCGTGTAGTGCTCTGGTTGAGGTACTTATGTCCTGTAGGCATAATCATTGGCTGCATTGGGCGTCTTGGTCCTTTCGCCACCATAGGGCATTTGCAAATTTTATGTGTATCTGTAACCTCACTGCCAATCTCTGGAACAATGTCATTACCCTTCTCAAACGCTCCAGGAGCAAGTATTTCGCCGATGACAGTCTGGGTCCAGGGTGAAAAGACACGACGGCGTTTTGCGGCATAGGGTCGATTTCGTTTGGCCACACGTCGCTCTTGATATGACAATGGTGTGAGACAATCGTCACTTGATATTGTAACGAGAGTTTCTGCAATGGATGATGTGGAGCACAGCTGCGATATTGAAGTGCCATCATTCTTGCGCTTGAGAGTGTCTATATAATTAAGCATAGGAGACGTGCTCAGAGTTTCTATGTAATTAAGTATTGGGAGCTCACTCAGAGGTTCTATGTAATTAAGTATTGTAAGTTCATTTGGCTTAACTAGATTAGGTGTGTGAGAAGAAGGCGGCGTGTGATATGATCGGTAACTTTTGATATCAGGATTCTTGAAATTTGAAGATGTACCACTGTCACCGCTATCGTCATCAAAAACTGGTATCTCCATGCTTGTTATGCTGAATAAAGATTGTTCATCACTGTCCCCAGAGAGCATGATAGTCGCCTCTTCTTGTCCATCATCACACTTGTGGAGATTAGAGGAGACATCGGAATTATCCACACCTGACAAGATAAGTAAGGAATGATTAAACATTGTGTTTCATATAAACCCACACAGATCCTAGATAAATGATAATGTCTCGGACACATTAACACTAAATGGAGGGAACTGATCTATCACTCAAATGCCTGACGTCATAATCAAATACATCACGTTGAAGATTTCTGATCTTCGGGTCCTTGTGAATTAATTCTCTTCCCGCTTCGGCAAGACTTGTATGTAAGGTTGCTGCGACAACCTGTCTTACCGAGGATGAAAGAGAGTGATACGAGTTCGCCTCGTCTAAAGATGTACTTGACGATATTTGTATACGTATCTGGGCCTGATCTGACTGGACCAACAAGATTCGATGCTTCAGCAGGGCGTTTCTCCGTGCAATTCAGAGCTGATTATGAATACAATAACCAAACTATTGCCTTGAATATTATACACGGTGATGAGTTTTATTAACTTTACAACAATTAATCTACAAAGTGGGTAACTTTTACTGTTACCAGTTTACGACAAATACGATAACTTTTACTGTTACCAGTTTACGACAAATACGATAACTTTTACTGTTACCAGTTTACGACAAATACGATAACTTTTACTGTTACCGGTTTACGACAAATATGATAACTTTATTTTAATGTTTCCTATCTTTCTTAATGAACTAGTATTACTCCCAGCTACTCTGGTTTGCTATACTATTCAAGCTATCTCTTGCCTACTGAAAATACACTCAGCAAGAACTTTGTTACAAGGTACGAGGCGGACCGGAATCTCGATTAAAAGTTAAAGTCCCCCTTTTATACTACTTCAGTTCCTATACTCCCTCCATCTTGGTTTCGCACCGCCGGAGGCTGCTCTGATTCTGATTGGATTATGACATCATTTTGATCAATCAAAACCCCGACCCTCCCTCCCCGGGCGGGTGCTTTCTTCCTAGCACTTGCGGTTTGGCTGGTTCTTGAGTAATGGGATCTGTCGTTCCCCTAACTTTGTTTTAGAATTCCATCTGCTTCCCATGACAGAATGACGTATGCTTGTTTGATAGCAAGTTCCGATTTGTGTACCTTACGCTAGAATGACGGATGCTTGTTTGATAGCAAGTTTCGATTTGTGTATCTCCCATGTCAGAATGACGGATGCTTGTTTGGTAGCAAGTTCCGATTTGTGTATCTTACACCTCTACAATTAATACGTTTTTGATCGTAACTTTCGATTGCGTACCTACCGCCTACAGGACACTGCAATGTCCATGTCATGTGCATTACCTATTGGCCGACAACCTGTGGAATGCTAGAGTTAATTGGCACACGAGTTCCCATGCTTCTGTGAGAACACAGACCGCTATGTAACTAACTAAGTCCGTTTGTCATATCTAATCCCTTGGTCGATTCCAACCTGGTGCTAACTATCATGATTCATACTCGATTCAGTTTCAAAGCTGTACCGCGCAGTGCTGATAATATATAATTTCCTAACATTACATAGACCCTATTTATTAAAGAGAACTGATGTTTGTGTGTGGAACGATAATAATCGTACACAGCAACGTTTATCTCAATACTTAAACAGCCGGATGGAATGCACTTAGCGAGATTAACCCATTCAAATTGAAGGACGAAACCAGTGAATCGATTAACCCTCAATAATTAGTTGTGGTAGTAAAACTTGATAATGACCTGAGTGAAAGTTGTTGCTGTCTTGGTGCTAAGTCGTTTATGAGCAATAATCTCTTTGCAGTAACATAAATGACTGGAGCAACAAACATCAATGAGTTTGATCATGGCAGTATGCAAGTCGTACGAATATTGAATCGTAGACGGGAAGAGAATGTTAACCCTACGTTAACCCTCGATGGCGTAACTTGTTGCGCATTGCTTTTACCGCTGTGAATGGTAATAGCATCCAGCCAGGAGAAGGGAAGATATATGGATGATGATCAGTGCTAGTAACGTATCCAAACATAGCCGCTGATCGGTGCATCTTAATATACATGGTGACATAGTCTATTAGCTCACCTGGTATTCACATATGAATTTCACTCGGGATTTACTCGTACATACAAGATGTCCTGCGGGGTCATGACTTCCCACAAGACAATCCCATATCTACACATGCCCCTCAACCGAAGTTAATTAGCCATCTCTTAAGGCCTAAAGAGAGTGATAATTAACTCGTTGTGCATCATCAACAACCTAAACCACGCCCTACCAGAGTCCTCCAGACTATGTCATACATCCGACTACATCATATCTTAAATCCAACAATGTTAACTAAACATGTCCGTGTAACGGAATATCATGCGCAATTGACCGTCCCCGGAAACATAGGAAAACAGCATAATCCTATACAAAGTACGAACTTGTCCGGGTAATGGACTATCATGCGCAATTGACCATCCCTGGAAACACATTAATAGCATCATTAATGCCCTTGTAATTCAAGGTGCAGCAATTAACAATATAACCCTATACACAGTAAATACAATGAAGTCAGTACATAATAACCTTAATCCTACAGTGCAAATAATCATTACTGGTCATACAATAGTTCCTATATCAAGTAATAAAATAATCACCAAATAGTGTTCCAGTAACATCATATAAAGTTCATACCAAAATGTCACGTTGATGATATCTCCATATAGTCCATGTTTGCATTAGGATTGTCAACGTTAACGTATCCTGCCATCTCAATCCAGTCGGTAGCCGTCGGGTCGATCTCAGTCCGTGCAGTAGCATTAGGCGACGACCCGGCTACCATACTCAGCGGCTCCGGTAGTGCTGCAGGTCTCCGGGGCTGCTGGGCCTGAACCGGTGGCACACACAAACGAATATTGGCATGATTGTTATCACTGCTATGGGCCGCACGTGGCTTGCGACTTATCCAAGACCACATGCGTGACAATACGCCACATTTATATAATATAATCACTATAATAAGCACAACGACGAAGGAGCCAGCCGAATACGACACAAAAGAGCGTACCCCAATGCCATCGACCATCACTGGGTCGATCGCGGATAATGGTGCTAGCGGCACATACTTAGATTTTAGTAAATGGTTCCATGGTTGCATTTTTAAATGATTCACAATCATGGACTGGTTAAGAACTCCGGTCACATCCAAATGGGGCATCTCAATGGCCAGGCTAACCCGAGCGTACGTCCGACTGTAAGACGCAACAGGCTCGAATCGCCAGCCCTTCCCGCTATAACCACATTCGCCAGACATTAATGCATACACTCCATTACTCACCACACACCGGTCGGTCAGTCGTCCGTCGCAATGTATATCCATTGTTTCACCGAACGTTTGCAACACTACGCCTATCTTCTTATCGGCAAACCATTTGCTAGATGTTTCATTTGATTCGGAGAGCTGAATATTACAAGCACTGTCGGTCGTATTGGTTAACAGGCTTACAATGCATGGAACGTGGGTCTTGTCGACCCGTTGTGGACCATGACACACCCGGGGCTCCTCCCCACGACATTCGGATGGCGCGAATTACCATCCAGTCTTGGTGTCAAGACCGATGCTGGTCCGCGCGATCAGTACTTGCATGTAGTATCCCCTCGCAATTAGCGGTTCCGGCCACGCATGCAACCCGTATTCGATATATTCGCCCCCCGTCGATTAGCGGTAATGTCGCTACGTAATGGAGTCGTGAGTCGTCTTTCCATAACGGATACACGACCACGTTGCGGTAGTACCACTGATATGGACGTATCAGTCGATTTCCTATACTAACTTGTTTGGCCACGGAATTGAGGTCAGCAGGACTGAATAATTCTTCCGTTAATCTACCTAACTCTAGGGATGCCGTTTGTCTATGAAACTGTGCTGCTGCCTTCTGGTAGCTATACACCACACTTTCGGCAGAGTCAACGATGTGTCCAAGCCGCACTAATGCGTATAAGTCGGCTTGTCGGGCGGCGTGCACCGTAAACATATCGCTCACGTTTCTAGTTAATTCCACTAGGCCAGCGGTAATTTCGTTGATACGGTCAACGTTGGTGTTGATCCCTACGAATGCCAGTTTCACATGGGACGCCAGTTTGTTGGAGAAATGTACCAAACGATTCACGTTCTTCATGGCGACTTTGACTACCTCTTTAATTGCATCTATATCACTAGAGGTAGCGGTACCGAATAGAGACGAGGCTATGTCCCCGACAAAGTCAAATAAGCCACGTTTGCGTCGTATACTATCCATGCTCACCATAGTTTGTTGTGTCCTAACCGCGATCTTAATATTGTTAACACGATGTTGTAAACCAAAAATGTCTTGATAGCTCAACGCAGTCTTTCGACCGATGTTCGCAATAAGAACACGAAACTGCGCCAACCGTTTAAGAAATTGGGCAGGTAAATAAGGGTGGTCAATAGACACCACTACAGTCCATTCAGCTCGGATAACGGATATATCCTCGGGTTTAGTTATCATTACCCCGTTCGGTAATCTATGTACACCAGACGTTTTACATAATCCATTTACTAAACTCACTATAGCTATCACTACACCTAATCGTAAAATATACATGATTCCACGCGCAGTGATGCTTACTCGTACAAATTATAGACAGAAGGATAATTAGCGGCGGTTACATCGCCTTATAACTGCCTCTATACGACTAATGAAGTCATCATACAGGGCGCGGCCAAACGCGCCAATCCTGCGCCGCTTGCTGTCAAACTCGACTTCCGGCACATGACTGCGCTTGCGCATAAAGTAACGAGGCGCTGGCATCGTTTCCATTGGTTCCGGCACACTCTCGGGTACCTCCTCCGAGCTGTCCATCACCACTGATGGAGGAGTCACGTGAGTTTCCATCGGTGACTCATGGTTTCGAGTCTCACTCGTACCAGGTTGACTGATGTTATTATCAACCATCCTACCCCTCTTGCTCACCCCTGGCTCGTTATCAGAAGCTGGTCGCTTCCTACGAGTTCTCTTAACAAGGGTTGCCTTAGGGTCGGATTCTGGCCCATCTTCGGACCTTGGGAGCATCCGCACCCTTGGATGATGGCTATCTCTCGTACCCTTCGCAGGGTTTACGAACAGGGCGTGGCCGTACCTCGTCCCAGCACATTTCTGAGTCGACTACGCGTAACTTAGATATATTCAGCACGCGCATCTTCCCAGACCTTTGATGCCGGACGTGAGCCACTGGCCCATTGATCTTAAAGATCTCATATTCGGGGTCACTATGAGAGGTCAACTTCATGCGTTCCTCCGCCTTTACGACCACCGAATCACCCACCTTAAATACACCTGCGTTTGCACGCTTGTCAATCTGCTCACGAGACCTAGCCATTTCCATACGAGCGCGCAGTAGGGCATTGTTAAGACAGGTCAGTCTTTCACCCAGATCCTGCGACGTGTCTACTGGAATAGCAAACGGCAGTCTCGCCCGTCGACCGTATGTCAGATAAAATGGCGTATATCCTGTCGTGGAATGACGAGTACTGCGATATGCGGTTAATGCCGCACCCAATTCATCCTCCCACGTACGAGAAGCATTGTTAGCCCCTTTCTGGATTAAGTCCTTAAGGGTCCGATTGAACCTCTCGGTACGCCCATTGGTTTGTGGGTGGTAGGGGCTCGATCTTCTGCGGTCGATCCCATGTTCTCTAAACCGCTCTTCTAGCGATTTAGAACAAAATTCCTTCCCTTGATCCGTTATCACGATCTCAGGGACACCATGACGAGCGACGTACTCGTTGAAGAACTTGTCTTCAACATTTTGAGACGTCTTGGCTGGAATCGGATATGCCTCAGTCCACGCAGAACAGTGATCGATCATCGTCATGATATACACATTACCTTTACTCGACTCCAACAGTGGGCCTATCAAATCCATGCCGACTATCTGACTCAGATAATTGGCCATGGGCATTTCACTGTACCGCGGTCGAGTAGTGACAGGTCGGTTGACCTGGCACGTCGTACACGTCTCTAGCATACGTATCACGTCTTTCCTCAAAGACGTCCACACAAACGAGTCTCTTACCATACCAATGGTCTTTTTCAGACCTTGGTGACCAGCTCGTTCATGAGCTTTCCGGAGCACTTTCTCATGGAACAGGGTAGGTAAGACAATTCGGGGGTACTCAGCGTCCAACGCTGAAGGTGTAATTAACGAATATAAAATACCGTTCTTGACCATATACTCCTCCGGGGTGTTCTTGAACAACGCCGGGTATTCCCTGGTCTGCTTGGCACACAACTCGTCGTAGGGAATGTCAAATACCTCGAGAGGGACATGCGGCAATGCACCCTCGTCTACATCCGGTATGACAAAATCGCCTGTGTCTAAGGTGGCGATCTCCACTGGACGACACAACCTGGACAACATGTCCGCTCGAATATTCTTCGAGCCTTGGATGTATTCAATCTTACATCCGTACTCGGCAATCAGCACCGCCCAGCGCTGCACTTTCGTGTTCTTAACTTCTCCCACAAACAAACTCTTTAGGGGTTTGTGGTCAGTATACACGGTGAACTGCGCGCCAAATAGATAAGGTCTAAGCTTCTTTAATGCATATATCACAGCATAAGCTTCCTTTTCTATTACGGGCCAGTTTAGCTGACTGTCCTTCAGGGTCGAGCTTACGTACTGTATCACTCGTTCTATACCCTTATCATCTACCTGTACCAATATCGCACCTATCGCATAGCTGGACGCATCGGTATAAAGCTTATACGGAGCATTTAAATTCGGATAGGCGAGAACCGTCTCACTACACAGCAAGTTTTGTAATTTCTTAAATGCTTGCTGTTCCTCCTTACCCCATTCAAAACGTTTATATTTCTTAGTCAATTCTATCAAAGGCTTAGCAATTTCGGCGTAGCCTTGCACACAAGAGCGGTAATAACCTGTAGTGCCCAGGAAACTTCTCACCTCCCACATCGCGGGGCGGTGACATTTCCCTTATGACCGTGACCTTTTGTACCTGAGGAGCCACTCCTTGTGCAGAAATGCGATATCCTAACAAGTCCACAGACCCACGGGCAAACTCGCATTTCTTTTTCTTAACCTGCAAATTGTATTCCTGAATCCTTCGCATAACCTTACGCAAATGCTGTGCATGCTCAGCCGGATTTCTCGAATGTACGACTACATCATCAACAAAAACATGCAAATATTTTCCCACGAATTCTCGGAAAATATCGTTCATTGCCCTCTGAAATACGGCACCTGAGTTGCAAAAACCAAACGGCATCCGAACAAAGTCGAACAAACCTTCACTACAAACGAACGCTGTTTTCTCTATGTCTTGGCTGTCCATCGGTATCTGCCAATAGCCAGACTTCAAGTCCATAGTCGAAAATATCGTTGCGCCGCGCATCGAGTTAAAAATATCAGTTATATTCGGTAATGGATAACTGTCTTTGCGACATATAGAATTCAACTTCCTGTAGTCAACACAAAATCTCGTGTCCCCGTCCTTCTTGGGCACCAACGTAATGGGCGACGCCCATGGTGACGATGACGGTCTTATGACGCCCGCTGCCAGCATTTCAGCCACTTGATTCTTGACTATATACTGCTTGGCAAGTGGTAGACGGTAGGCTTTCTGCCTTATAGGAAACGCATCTCCTGTTGGTACCGTACACTTCACTTTGGGGACCAATCCTAAAGTGTTTGGACGAGCCGTATCAAAGTTATCCACAAAGTCCTCAAGCACTTTGTCAATAGCTTTATATCCGGTCGTTTCTTTACAACTCCCATACACATAATTCGTCTGTTCCCTATAGGGATATTCAAAAGGATATACCTGGCCAAACCATACTATTACTTTGGCCTGATAGTCAATCTTTGCATTTCCCAGGTGCAAAGCGTCCGCCCCAAGCAAACATTCATGTCTCATCCTCGCTACTACCGTACTCGGAATAGGACGGGCGTTACTGAATTTTACCTGGGTCTCCCCCAAAAGTTTTATTGGGGAACCATTTACTGCCAAGAGCGTCTTCGCCCTTTTTAATGGCCTAGCATTCAACATGCTACGCCATATATCCTTGCGAATCAAGGATGTGCTAGCACAAGTATCCACTAAGGCATGCAGGTACTTACCCTGATCCGATGGACCGTTTTTATCCAATCTTAGACGGATTAGAAACCGCTCAGTCGGTATGCTTACCAACGGTCAGCTCCGTCCTTGTTTAACGAAGGGCTCCTTCGTCCACTAACAACCTCCGCGTAACTGTGTTGATGGGAGGATGAGTCCTGTCCGACACCGTATGAATAACGGCCCTGCTCATCCGTCCCTTCACCGGTCAGCACGAATCCGTCACGATCGACATATTCGTCACGGTCGCATCTAGCATTGTTCATGTCTTTCCGGAGGTTTCGCGACCAGTCACGGGGTGTTATGTTTTTCTCCTGCTGCCGTCGGTCGACGACGCCGACATCCATGTCGTCGGTGTGTGGTCGCTTGATGGCCCTTCGTGCGGTTGGGCTCTGTTGCTGGCCCCAGTCGGAACCATTCTGCGGTGGACCTCTCGACAGGCAGTCCCTCACGTAGTGGCCATCTTTGCCACACCCGAAACATTTTATCGTTACGGCAGGAGTCGTCTGCCGACTCATGTACGCCCCAAAACAATTTTGGGCCGTGTGTCCTTCTCTTCTGCAACTAAAACATGTCACGGGCGGTGGTCGTCGCAGTTGCCTGGGACGTGGGGCAGGCTTCCGGGCGACTTCCTCTCGCGGCTGCATTGCCTGACGGCAGTCGCTTTTGTAGTGGCCTACCCGGCCACAGTTATAGCAGGTAACGTTTTGTAAGTCTTTCGCTGCCCTGACTGGTCCGAGCGACGGTGGTGTACGTGGTTTTGCCGGCGGTGGGGTTCTCTTCTCGGGCTTGGTGGCCCTAGTCGCCGGCTGCTGCTCTATTAGCTGTAGGTCGCTTACCAACCCACACAATTGTTCAACCATTCTGCTCTGTTGAGAAATCTGTCTCTTCAACGTGCTGACCACGCTCCAGATCTCTTTTTCCTCTTCAGGACCCGTCGTTCATCGATTTTCATGGCTCGGAGCAGGTCATCGCATGTAGCCTCCTCCTCTGAAATTTCGATCGCCCGGGCCAAGGTGGCAGCCTTCTTTCGTATGATTCGCTTTCTAAGGCGATGGTCGGATAGACCCTTAAGGTATATCCCGAGCACTGTCCGACGGTTGTCGGTGTTCTCAATTGGGTAAGCGCGTGTGCTCATCTCCCGGAATCGTCGGTTGAAGGTTATGACCGTCTCGTTCCTGCGCTGTCGTATGCCCTCTAGATCGTACTTAATGTGTTCGCCCTCGTTGGCCGATACAAAGTTCACGGTGATGTACTCGTAGAATTCGTCGAACGTGACGTCTTCTCGAACCTTGCCTACCGAGAACCCGTCAATGGCTCTTGATAGCTGGCCACGTGCCGCTCGGGTGATGACGTAGGCTGGTATACCCTCTAGTCTCCCCTCGTTTGCGACCCACGCTCTTCGTGTTTCATCTAAAAATGTTCGTACCTCTTCTGGTACCACTCCGTCGCAGGGCTGAATGCGATAAATCATGTCCTGGATCTCCCTCCGGTACACCCGCTCGGCTTCCCGACGGTTGCTGCTTTCTATAATGGCCCCCGCCATTGCTATGCCCATCGTCTGCATAGCGGCGATGGTTTCCGATCGAAGCTGGTGTGCTACCGGTATTTCTATGGGTGGCATAGTTGGGTCAGCTGTTCTCTTGGATCCCGTCACCATTCTTTGGTCACTGGTAATGTAACGCGATGATGACTCTCTGCAAACGGGGTTGGTCTGGGCAAACTACCTCAGTAGTTACTTCTACGGTCGACCCCGTGCGATACTCGCGATGTTGGGTGATTCTGGTACTGTCTGATAATTTTGCTGCGTCTAGGAACGCTCGGACACGGTCAGCGACGTCGGTCAGTACTATTGCCGAATTAGTGAGTGGCGTTCCTGGTTGGGCCATATACTATTTACTCACGGTTGAATACTCTGAATCCTGGCAGACTGAAGCCAATGAAGATTTCTGATCTTCGGGTCCTTGTGAATTAATTCTCTTCCCGCTTCGGCAAGACTTGTATGTAAGGTTGCTGCGACAACCTGTCTTACCGAGGATGAAAGACAGTGATACGAGCTCGCCTCGTCTAAAGATGTACTTGACGATATTTGTATACGTATCTGGGCCTGATCTGACTGGACCAACAAGATTCGATGCTTCGGCACAGCGTTTCTCTGTGCAATTCAGAGCTGACTATGAATACAATAACCAAACTATTGCCTTGAATATTATACAATGTGATGAGTTTTATTAACTTTACAACAATTAATCTACAAAGTGGGTAACTTTTACTGTTACCAGTTTACGACAAATACGATAACTTTTACTGTTACCAGTTTACGACAAATACGATAACTTTTACTGTTACCGGTTTACGACAAATATGATAACTTTATTTTAATGTTTCCTATCTTTCTTTTGATTTGATTTTTTTTGATTTGATTTGATTTATTCTCTTGGTAAATATTACAAATTACAATATGATAACAGGGAGTCCACTGGAGGCTGTGCCTATTAGCTCGTGGACCCCTGACATAAAATAACATACAAGTTACACATGATTTGACATAAGTAGACATAAGGCATTATGACAATATATTATACATAACTACAGACAAATAATATAGGATTTGACATAGAAAAAGAAGAGTAAAAAAAAGAGAAAAAGACAAGACATTTGACAAACATGGTTCACTTGTTTTTTATTGTTCTTCATACTGTGGGTAACATATTTCACTCATTGGAATGGGCTAGGGGATGAAGGGGGTGGGGTGGGGGCTGGAGTTCATCCTGTTTCTACTATTATTATTATTATTATTATTATTATTATTATTATTATTGTCTATCACCTTCTTTCCCTAGAGGAAAGAGAGTAAACCGGCTATGTGAATCTGTGTTCGAGTCTATTTCTTAGTGTGTTTGTCATGGCTGGGTTTTTAGAGCTCTTAGATATGATCAAGTTCTGGATCTGTGTATATCTTGAGGAGTGCTGGTCCAATTTGACTCAGCATTTAACAGAGAAGCTGCACACTCGCTGAATATTCAGAAAAGCCACCCGACCGAGAGTTGTTGGTGGCTTAACCAACCACAGCCCCCAGTCAAGTCCTCTTCAAAACACCCAGCAGGAGGAGCTATGTCCCTTTGGATGTGTTGTCTGTAAGACCCAGGAGCCAGACATTCACATAAAATACAATATAATAAAATAAATTAAATATGATTATGGTTAATGATACAGTAAGGATAACAATGGCCAACATGATTCTAGCAACAAACTGATTTGGTTATGACGTAAGTAATCTTCTGTACACATTTGGAATAGAAGACATTGCTGCCTTATGCAGAAAATTCTCCCACAAATTCCCCTAGGTCCAGAATATTCAGCAGTACCGGTACCTTTTATTTTATGTAGACAATATGTCAAACCGGAGTGTAGAGGCAGGGCAAGAGAAGTAATATCAGTATTGGTAACAGGTGGTTCTTCATGATGAATTGCTGGTAATTGCTGTGGTGTCCGGGCGCATGAAGGTGTAGTAACTAATATATGAGTGAGGTCCAATTACCCGATTTAGTACTTATTAATGAACATTTGTTTAATAATATGTTTGCAGGAATTTTGACTAATAATCCGTGTACGTGTGTTCGTGTCTGTGTTATTCCAGAGTTTTGTAGCTTGAAAGGATGGGTTTCGTTTTGAGATTTCCATTCTATTGTATTCTGTGTGAAAGTTGTGTCTAGATCTGGTGTTGTATGCATGTATTTCAGTGTTTAGGTTAAAGAGAGAAGACAGTAAATTTGGTAGATTACCTTTGAAAAAATCTTTTATTATTGTATATAATTGGAGATTACCAATATTTTCTAGTTTTAATAAATTTTCTGTCTTGTAAACATTTTGGGCCTCTCCTGTTTGTGCAAAAGGTTTAATGGCTTGCTTTTGAAGTGATTTTAGTCTTGCCAGTCTGATTTTATATGTATTAGTCCAAATAGTGTTGCAATAAGTAATTTGTGGGAGTATTAACGTGCAATATAGTGTTTTTAGTATGTTAGGTGGCAAGTATGATTTAAGTCGTCGCATGATCCCAATGTTTCTTGCCACTTTAGATGTTACAATCTCTATATGTTTCTCCCAGGTTAGATCTTTATCCAGGTAGACACCTAAGAATTTAGCAAACTCAGCCTCCTGTATTTCCTGATTATCAATGTACAATTTTGGCAAGTCATTTTTCTTTAGTTTTCTAGATTTTGTAAAGAGCATGTAATTAGTTTTCCCGACATTCAGTGATAATTTATTTACTTTAAACCAATTTATTACTTTTTCCATTTCTTCATTTACATTTTTATATAGTGTTTCTATATTCTTGTTGTGGCAAAAAGCAGTGGTGTCATCTGCAAACAGTATTAATGAAAGGTGCTGACAAACATTGGGTAAATCATTCATATATATTAAAAACAGGAGAGGTCCAAGTACTGATCCCTGCGGGACACCACAGACTAGGTTTTCATTGCTAGAGCAAGCTCCATTGTATTGTACGCACTGTACTCTGTTTGATAAATAACTTGTTATCCAATTTAGGGCAATTCCTCTCACTCCATAATAAGATAGTTTTTTTTATTAGAATCTTATGATCAATTGTGTCAAAAGCCTTAGAAAGATCAAGAAATATGCCAAGAATATGTTCTTTGTTTTCTAGAGAATTTGTTATTTTTTCCAACATATCTATCAAAGCCAACATTGTGGAGTGGTTCTTCTAAAACCATATTGCGCTTTATAGAGAATAGAATATTTATTTAAGAAATTTATCAGTCTATTGTAGAAAGGTCTTTCTAGAAGTTTAGAAAATAGTGGAAGTACTGAGACAGGCCGGTAATTAGTGAAGTCAGAAGAGTCCTTGGCTTTATATATTGGTGTCACCCGTGCTACTTTTAGTCGAGATGAGAATATACCCTGCATCAGGGAAAGATTACAAATGTGGTTCAATGGGATTAATATTTGTGAGAGACAGTTTTTAAAAATGTTCCATTAAAAATTATCAATGCCTGCACTTTTGTTCAGGTTGATTTGCATTAAGATTTTTGAGATTTCATCTGTGTTAGTAGGATTTAGAAAAACTGAGGATTGATAGCTGCCTGTCAGATAATCTTCTATATTTGTATTAGAGGTATTCCTAATTTTTTCCGATAGGCTGGGTCCAATGTTGATAAAATATTCATTAAATTTATTTGCTATATCTTGGTTGTTGGGTAAAATTTTGTCATTATATATAAATCTTGATGTCTCTGATTTCTTGTTTTGTTTATTCAGTAGAGACTTTATTAACTTCCACGTTTCTTTGATATTGTCTTTCTGATTGATAAACTTATTATGGTAATGATTGATTTTGGCTCTCCGGATTACTTGGTTTAGTCTGTTGCGATATTTTTTATATTGAGATTCATTGTACTTTGTAGGGTGCTTGATAAATGTTAAGTACAGTGTGTTTTTCTTATGACAAGCAGCTATCAATCCCCTAGTTAGCCATGGTTTAGTCGGGTTTCGTTTAAATTGTTTAGCGGTTTTTAGTGGAAAGGCGCGATCATATACATCTGTGCACACAGTATGGAATGTGTTATAGGCATCTTCACATGACTGACAATCAATAATGTAGTTCCAGTTTATAGCAGACATAGCGTTCTTAAATTTGTCAATATTTTCTATTCCAAAGTCCCTACACATTAGATTTTCTTTTATAAATGATTTTTGTTTAACTTCTGTTTTTTTCAGGTAGTAAATAGGCAAGTGATCAGATATGTCTGCAACAAAAATACCTAATTGATTTTTCCATTCAACAATGCTATTTGTAAAGATATTGTCAATGATGGTCGCAGTTGTTTCTGTAATTCTAGTCGGTTTTGTTATGAGTGGATAGAAGCCATATGAGCCAATTAAGTTTAGTAGGTTTTGTGTATAGAAGCAGTTTTGTTTTAGTAGATCAATGTTGAAATCTCCCATAATGTGTCCTATCTTGTTTTCCTTTTGGATAGTTTGCAAAATGTTATCGAAAGCTTTGATAAAATTATCATTATCCGTTCCTGGGGCTCTATAAATAACACCAACAATTTTGCTTTTTGATTTACTTCTGAGTATTTCAGTAAAAAGGCCTTCTATATCTGCTTCCATCATGCACAGATCCTCTCTTATAGTATATTGAATGGTATCCTTTACATAGATGCCTACACCACCTCCCCTTGTGGCTGTGTGTTGTGCTGGTCTATGCTTTTCAATGAAGTTATAGTGCTGTCTATCAATTAAGCTTAGTGGTGAGTCTGGTTTCAGCCAGGTCTCAGTAACACCAATTAGATCAAATTCATGAGAGCTTGCATCTAGAAACATGCCTAGTTTATTGTTATTCTTCAGAAGAGACCTGATATTAATATGAAGTTGAGAGAATGTGATTGTTTCATTTACATTCTTAATTAAATTATCATTAAGCTCCTTTTGAAGAATATAGTCACATTCTGGTGTTAGATATTTAATTTCCTCATTATCAGTATCATCGTGAGATATAATATTTTGGTAGAATTTGTTAAGCTTAAACGGATTAAAAAGTGTTTCTTGGTGGGTATATTTATACATGTGGTTATGTCGTTCATTTATGTCCAGGATAGCTAACATGAAATCAGTATCATCATCATAGTGATTATAGGGAAATAAATCTTTATTGCAGTTAATGCACCACCATGGCACCTCTGAGTTTTCTAGTTCTGCATATTCAGCAGTGGTAAGCTTTGAGCAGCATAAGTGTATCCAGACACCACAGCAATCACATAGTATAGCATATTGGTTACATCTCACTGGTTTTCTACAGGAAGAACAAGGGGAATTTGATGGGCATAGGATTGGGTGGAAAGGGATGAGTGAGGTATAGGTGTAATTGTGGATAGAATAATTATTATACGATTCGCTATTGAAATCTTAGGGAAGTGGACAAGTGAGAAAAAGGCTACCGGAAGGTTTCCTCAGCTTGGCAGAAAATATGTAGTTTAGGATGGCTGGGAGCAATTTAGAGTTTTCATAATATCTAGCTGGTGGCTTCGGAGCAGCAGATATACTGGTATGGGTAATGGTCTGGTTGTATATATGGCTAATTATGTAGGATGGCAGTTCAATATTTTTTTACCGGCATGACAGAGCATAAATAACTAGGATAAATAAACCTCTGATGGAAAGGAAAATGAAAGCCGTCGCTCAAAAAACTTGATGTATTGAAAAAAGAATATTCAAATTCTTGTTGGATAAATAAAATATGTGTACATTCGTATGTCCAGTGTAGACCTCTCTCGGGAACTTATCACTGGAATGACTGGCAGTCACTCCAGTGGTAAGAACCTCAAGAAAGGCCACTCTGAGTCTGTAAGCCGGCACTTCTGAAGACTAGTATAAGACTGGATTGGTTGGCGGAATTAAGGAGCAAGATAAGAAGGAATAAGATGCACATACATGCACATACGTACGTACGTACGTACGCACGCACGCACGCACGCACGCACGCACGCACGCACGCACGCACGCACGCACGCACGCACGCACGCACGCACGCACGCACGCACGCACGCACGCACGCACGCACGCACGCACGCACGCACGCACGCACGCACACACACACACACTTATTAGTAATACACAGTTTGCATGTATAAGTAGATGACATTGGACACATGAATTTAAGAAAAAAGTTGAATGTAGATATTGAATGCATGCAGTTTGACACATATACAAAGCATAAAGCAAAATGATAGTGACAAATTAGGAAAAAAGCAAAATGAGGGAGAAATATGACAGATATTGAGAGCATATAGCGCGACATAGACAAAGCATAAAGCAACAGCATAGAATTGTCAAGTTCACAGCTTAATACAAAGCAGCAAAGCAAAATGAACAGAAATATGACACAGACATTGACAACGTATAATTTAACATATACAACGCATAAAGCAAAATGATATTGACAACAAATCATAAGCTGAAAAAGAGCACAATGATACATGCAGTAGACCGAAGCAGAGCATTGACAGGCCAAATGAAAATAAATAGAAAATGGATAAAATAAAAGCAAAAATCAGCAGATTTAGTGCCTCTGATGATATAATGGTCATGTAGATCACTGATGCAGGAGAAAGCAAACAAATGGCAATAGTTAAATTGAAGCATGGGCTTCTTTTTTTTCTTCTTTTTTTTTTCTTCTTTTTTTTAGTTTCGACTCGCAGCCAGGACACGTTGGTTTGTTCTTAATGAACTAGTATTACTCCCAGCTACTCTGGTTTGCTATACTTTTCAAGCTATCTCTTGCCTACTGAAAATACACTCAGCAAGAACTTTGTTACAAGGTACGAGGCGGACCGGAATCTCGATTAAAAGTTAAAGTCCCCCTTTTATACTACTTCAGTTCCTATACTCCCTCCATCTTGGTTTCGCACCGCCGGAGGCTGCTCTGATTCTGATTTGATTATGACATCATTTTGATCAATCAAAACCCCGACCCTCCCTCCCCGGGCGGGTGCTTTCTTCCTAGCACTTGCGGTTTGGCTGGTTCTTGAGTAATGGGATCTGTCGTTCCCCTAACTTTGTTTTAGAATTCCATCTGCTTCCCATGACAGAATGACGTATGCTTGTTTGATAGCAAGTTCCGATTTGTGTACCTTACGCTAGAATGACGGATGCTTGTTTGATAGCAAGTTTCGATTTGTGTATCTCCCATGTCAGAATGACGGATGCTTGTTTGGTAGCAAGTTCCGATTTGTGTATCTTACGCCTCTACAATTAATACGTTTTTGATCGTAACTTTCGATTGCGTACCTACCGCCTACAGGACGCTGCAATGTCCATGTCATGTGCATTACCTATTGGCAGACAACCTGTGGAATGCTAGAGTTAATTGGCACACGAGTTCCCATGCTTCTGTGAGAACACAGACCGCTATGTAACTAACTAAGTCCGTTTGTCATATCTAATCCCTTGGTCGATTCCAACCTGGTGCTAACGATCATGATTCATACTCGATTCAGTTTCAAAGCTGTACCGCGCAGTGCTGATAATATATAATTTCCTAACATTACATAGACCCTATTTATTAAAGAGAACTGATGTTTGTGTGTGGAACGATAATAATCGTACACAGCAACGTTTATCTCAATACTTAAACAGCCGGATGGAATGCACTTAGCGAGATTAACCCATTCAAATTGAAGGACGAAACCAGTGAATCGATTAACCCTCAATAATTAGTTGTGGTAGTAAAACTTGATAATGACCTGAGTGAAAGTTGTTGCTGTCTTGGTGCTAAGTCGTTTATGAGCAATAATCTCTTTGCTGTAACATAAATGACTGCAGCAACAAACATCAATGAGTTTGATCATGGCAGTATGCAAGTTGTACGAATATTGAATCGTTGTAGACGGGAAGAGAATGTTAACCGTACGTTAACCCTCGATGGCGTAACTTGTTGCGCATTGCTTTTACCGCTGTGAATGGTAATAGCATCCAGCCAGGAGAAGGGAAGATATATGGATGATGATCAGTGCTAGTAACGTATCTAAACATAGCCGCTGATCGGTGCATCTTAATATATATGGTGACATAGTCTATTAGCTTAATATACATGGTGACATAGTCTATTAGCTTAATATACATGGTGACATAGTCTATTATCTCACCTGGTATTCACATATGAATTTCACTCGGGATTTACTCGTACATACAAGCGGGGTCATGACTTCCCACAAGACAATCCCATATCTACAACGTGTTAGCTGACGTTCACAATCATAATGACATGTAGCTCGTTCATAAAATTTGAAAGTCCATCACTAGTGCTTGAATTGTATTTCTGTGATGAATCCGCAATTTAATAAACATTCTGTTGAATATTTTGAAACTAACCGTAGGCGGCAATGGCCTCCGTCAACTTAGTTTCAAAATGTTTAAAACTTATTGAAATTTGTATTGCCAAAATATTTAACAGCTTACTTTGAAGTTTATCTTCTGGGAATTCAGGATTCAAAGTATATAAATCGATTCTAACATGCACAATACGTGGGTGGAGCTTAATTAGATATGTGCCCCTTCAGTTGTTGATATTGTCACGATGAATTTACCTCGTAGTCTCTATGTTATGTGGTTGGATTATTATTGATAAATCATAAACGTGGAAATGCATTCCCATGATGCAGCATGTTTTCATAATTATAATAGAGTGATCCATATCTAGCTATGCCCCGCCCATTTCTAGCTATGCCCCGCCCATTTCTAGCTATGCCCCGCCAATTTCTAGCTATGCCTCGCCCATTTCAAACTAAGCTCCAACCACTTTATATGTTCTAAATTTCAAGGTAAGCTGTTGAATATTTTGATAATTAGTTTAACTGATGACTGTTGCTGACTACGGTAGCAATGGTTCCCAGTCAATTTGCTTGCTTACTGTCGGAGGTGGGATGCCTTTTCACTTTTTGTGACATTAACTAATTCGCCTAATCAGTGAACGTTTGCAAGAACTTGCCATCAAAAGATCTGATGATCTGGTAAATGAGATCGCTTCCTTTGATGGTTGTAGTAAATCCGTAATAGTAGCAAAAACTAAGAATCAGTACGTAACAACAAACACTCGCTTTACACAATTATGATGGAGACTTCATAGTCTCTGACAACCAAAAACCAGACAATCAGAGAATGGTCAAAGACAACTTAGATCAAGACACAGATACAGCTCAGTCACTATCTCTGTTTGACAGACAGCATGAGCCACTACGCCTCTTTGATGACCAGTATAGGCCACTACCCCTGTTCGATGACCAGCATGGGTCACTACCTTGTTTGGCGACAAGCATGGGCCACTATCCGTTTGGCGACCAGCATGAGCCACTCACTACCCGTGTTTGATGACCAGCATGGGCCACTACCCCTGTTTGATGACCAACATGTGCCACTACCTGTGTTTGGTGACCCTCATGGGCTACTGCCCATGTTTGATGACCATTATGAGCCACTACACCTGTTTGGCGAGCAGAATGAGGCACTACCCTTGTTTGGCGTCTAGCATGGGCCACTACCCCTGTTTGAAGAGCAGCATGGGCCACTACCCCAGTTTGATTGCCAGTGTTTGCCACTACCCCCTGTTTGATGACCAACATGAGCCACTACCCCTGTTTGATGACCAACATGAGCCACTACCCCTGTTTGATGAGCCAGTACCCCTGTTTGATGACCAACATGAGCCACTACCCCTGTTTGATGACCAACATGAGCCAGTGCCCCTGTTTGACGGCCAACATGGGCCACTACCCTTGTTTAATGACCATTGTGAGCCACTACCCCTGTTTGATGACCATTATGAGCCACTACCCCTGTTTAATGACCAGCAATGGACCATGCACAACTCACTAACAGGAGCAGAGGCATAAAAGCAATAATGTCCTAAAGAATGGTCGCTCATGTGTGCCAGATGTCATCAACAACGAGTTTGTCAAGCATGTATGTGGATATCATCTCAGCAACCCATCACACGCATCATCATAGTGGGGTTGGGTGTGGGTGTTTTTCAACCCATCACACGCATCATCATATTGGGGGTTGCGGTGGATGTTTGGCAACCCATCACACAAGATTCAAGATTCAAAATTATTTATTTTCATATTTTGTCATGCGTGTAAAAAGATTACAACAGCCAGTACATACATTATCATAGTGGAGGTGGGGGTGCATAAGTGGCAAATATTGAGGGCGTCTACACAATGGGCCACAAAATGGTAGATAATGATTTGAGGTAAGCTTTGAAGTGCTGGTGTGTACATTCTCAAATGTGGGGGGAAAATACTGAAAATTTACATTAATGGGGCATGCCTTGATTTTTAAAATGCAAATCTTGAAATTTAATATTCAATGTCGAAACAGCTTTTGCTATGCTGCTTGTAAATTTCCAAATTTATATTTCTCTTACTTACAAAACCCGTAACATAGGATAGCAATCACCCACGCACCCACCACCCACCCACTCACCCATCCATCCACCAACCCACCCACCTATCTATCTATCCACCCATCCAGCCACCCACCCACCTACCCATCAATTTCTCTATTCAACCACCTACCCACCCACCCACCCACACCCACACCCACACACCCTCCCATCACCCATCCATCCATCCATCTATCCACGCAACCACCCACCCACTCATCCAACCAACCACCCAACCAACCACGCACGCACCCACCCACCCATCAATCCACCAACCCACCCACCCACCCACCCACCCACCCACCCATCCATCACCCACCCATTCATCCATCCATCCATTCATCCATCCATCCATCCATCCATCCATCATCCACCCACCTATCAATCCATCCATCCACCCACCCACCATCCATCCATCCATCGACCCACCAACCCATCGACCATCCAATCACCAACCCACCCATCCATCCACCCACACACCCAACCACCCACCCACACAACCAACCATCCATCAAGCCACCCACTCACCACCCACCCACCTATCCATCCATCATCCACCAATCCATCCATCCACCCACCCATCCATCCTTCCTCCCACACACCAACCTACACACCGATCCATCCATCCACCCACCCACCCACCCAACCAAGCAACCACCCACTCATCCACCAACCACCCACCCATCCATTCATCCATCCACAAAATAACATAAATAATTGGAATTAATTAAAATGATAAAACATGTGCTTAACTTAGAACGTGTAAATGAAAATGTCTGAACCGTAGATTGTTATGTAATTGTCCTGTTTAATTTATGTTTATAGACATATGTACACATGTGTAAGGTGTCTGCCAATATAATAGGCATTGCCTTCGGGGGACAATCTAGTTGAATTCATTACTTATATATATTTTGCTATCGAATTAATAATATTGTGTCTTTAATCTTAAATAGTAAAGACACAATTCGTACAACAACCCTAAGTCCGTCATCAATTAAGCGTTCGTGCCGAACCTGTCTACTTCATCCATAACGTAATTGATTATGACGTCAACATACACGTCACGTAATTGATTATGACGTCATATAATTGACTGAGAAACTGGAATCATCAATTTCTCCAAACTAAATGTGACAAAGACGTGTTGGGCGCGGGTTTGGAGGTATAAAAATAACATTAATTTATTTGGAAGGAAATCATCATATGACAAGTTTTATTTCGTTTCGTTATATTGAGGTAGACTACATAAGTTAATCCTCTGAAGGTAAGTCCCTATAAAATTTTAATTATTTTATTTTCATGTCCTAATGTATAGACTAGAACAAATCCGTGGAGTTTTATTGACATTTAATAACTCTTTGTTGATGAAATTGTCATTTGAAAAACCTTAACCGCAGCATAATAAATATAATTTGGAGGCAATTCAGCTCTAAAATAATCAAAGTTCAAACCCCTTAAGCATCTCTCAAAATTTTGAAAATTAATTTCTTTTCTATGCAGACTTGTTCTAATCATCGTGTAGAACGAATCCGTCAAGATTTATTCAAATCAGTTAGTCCCTGGTTGATGAAAATGTTGTTTGAATAAACCTTACTGGCAGCAAAAATCCTTAACCTGAAGGCAGATTGTGTAAATTGAACCAGGGAAAAAGAATGGAAAATCTTTAATATCGATTTCCTTTATATACACACTAAAGTTCAAAGTTCAAAGTTGTTTATTTCATAACATATTTTACATATATATAAATTGAAAATGGGCAGTCCATCAAATGCACAGCCTATGAGTCGATGGATCCCCTAACATACAATACGAGACAGTGTACATGCCATAGGGGATGAGAGCTGCTATGATGATGATGCTATGACATGTAGTACATAGCATATAGCATGTAGCTTATACCTTTGCATGTACACGCACGCACGCACGCACGCACATACACACACACACACACATATACACACACACACACACACATATATATATATATATATATATATATATATATATATATATATATATATATATATATATATATAAATATATGTACATGCACATACATACACACACGCATATACACATACACATACATATAGGACACATATACATTTTGTACCATAAATAATGTCCTTATTTGGATGCTTTATACTTAAATATGCACATATGTACGCATGCACACACAGGTACACACACATACACACCTAATATATCAACATATATGAATGCATACATACACAACAGTTCACTTTATACGTGTACAAACATTCATACATGTATACACACTCACACACGCATGTACATGTACATGTGCATATACTAATACATCATTGTGGTATTCTATGTTGGTTTTAAATGATTTACTATTGGTATGGTACGGAGGGTGGGATGGGGAGGGAAGGGGAAAGCTCATCACTACAGATAGAGAGTTTGAATGGAAAAGTTATCACAGATTATGTTAGATTGTTATATTGGTGTATAGTAGTAGTAGTAGTAGTAGTAGTAGTAGTAGTAGTAGTAGTAGTAGTAGTAGTAGTAGTAGTAGTAGTAGTAGTAATAGTAGTGGTAGTGGTAGTAGTAGTAGTAGTAGTAGTAGTGGTGGTGGTGGTGGTAGTAGTAGTAGTAGTAGTAGTAGTAGTAGTAGTAGTAGTAGTAGTAGTAGTAGTAGTAGTAGTAGTAGTAGTAGTAGTAGTAGTAGTAGTAGTAGTAGTAGTAGTAGTAGTAGTAGTCCTGATGATCGTATAGAACACATTTGTGAAGTTTTACCTAAATCCGATCACCCTTTTATAGTAAGTAAATTGTCTAAAGTCCAAACTAAAGATAGGCGAAAATTTGGAAACTCGATTTCGTTTTCTTATACTGTATAAAACATTTGTAAGGCCACACATGGAATACTGTATTCAGGTGTGGCCACCTACCGTATACACGTTATTGAACACATGGAAAGAATTCAAAGAACGTGTAACAAAAGTTATGAAAGTCGCTTATGTATTTAGGACTTACGATCCTTAAACAGCGTAGATTAAGAGGGGATATGATAGAGACATATAAAATACTAACTGGTAAGGAAAACATAAACTCAAGACAAATTTCCATCCCTTCTGTTAAAACTCATCCACGTGGAAATTCTAAAAACTGTTCAAACTTAATTGAGACACGCATTCTTTAGTCAAAGAGTGATTATGCGATTGGAATCGCATACCTGATAATGTGGTCAATGCAAAAACCACAAACAATTGCAAGAAGCAATTAGATCGGTTCTGGGGGGAAATGAAATATATAAATAGGCCTGAGGCTTATCTTCGGCCATCAAATGTAACTGTAACTGTAAGTGTTTTGATGCAGACTACTTCTAATCATTGTACAGAACTAATCTGTAAAGTTTTATGAAATCCGATAACTTTTTGATGACAATTGTAATTTGAGAAAAAGTTAGCTAAACTCTAACGTCGACGTCGTTGTTGGCGCCGTCGTTATCGGAAACGATACCTATGTCTCGCTTTCTGGTTTAAAGGCCAGACAAAAACAAAATACTCAACTAATTATTAATAATATTCCTCACCTATCTGCTTGGACTTGCTCGCGGTGCGCCTATGCGGAGGACTATCCAGCGGCTCTACACGATTCTGCCTTGTGAACATCTTTGATAATTCACAACCCATGATAATCACGTCTTAATTATGAGTGCCAATGCACGCAACAACTTGGAAAATCGCTAGGAAAAACTTTGCTTTTCTTTCGAGGTCTAGTCGTGATGACTAAAATGAAAGCGCAATTTTAATGACGTCATAAACGTTAATATATGGTGATGTCATGTCTTTTGCTGTCGAAAACCTTTGACGTCACAAATGGTCAAAGCATAACATAGACAGTTCTTATCTCTCTGCCTTTACTCGGACGGATATTTGTACACTAACATACAAAAATGGAAAGTTTAGAAATAACTTAACATATTTCCAAAACAAAATAAAACGTACTGTTAAATATTTAGAACATAATATGATTGGAAGACATAGGCGGCCATGTCTTCCAATCCAACAGAACATTTCTTACGACCTAACTAACATGTTTCTGTTTTTGTTTTGGGAACATATTAACTTATTTACTAAATTGTTCTGTTATCATAACAGCCGCCATTTTCGAATGGCTACCGTTTGGAACATAATTAAGTTAGTCTTTAGGCTATGTGCTCCTTTTATTTTTAAGCTTAGCCATAGTTCTCTTCAATATCTCCCCTACATAAAACTTAATTACAGTTTATTTTGAAGAATCACTGACACTGGCTTTCATAATACATTAACAATATATTTGTCTGTCTGTAGTTGCTAATTACATGACGTCATTCAGGTCTGTCATGTTCTGGTATAGCTTCCTGTATGCTTTGTACTGTAGTTACTAATTACATGACGTCATTCAGGTCTGTCATGTTCTGGTATAGCTTCCTGTATGCTTTGCACTGTAGCTACTAATTACATGACGTCATTCGGGTCTGTCATGTTCTGGTATAGCTTCCTGTATGCTTTGCACTGTAGTTACTAATTACATGACGTCATTCGGGTCTGTCATGTTTTGGTATAGCTTCCTGTATGCTTTGTACTGTAGCTACTAATTACATGACGTCATTCAGGTCTATCATGTTTTGGTGTAGCTTCATGTATGCTTTGTACTGTAGTTACTAATTACATGACGTCATTCGGGTCTGTCATGTTCTGGTATAGCTTCCTGTATGCTTTGTACTGTAGTTACTAATTACATGACGTCATTAGGGTCTGTCATGTTTTGGTATAGCTTCCTGTATGCTTTGCACTGTAGTTACTAATTACATGACGTCATTCGGGTCTATCATGTTTTGGTATAGCTTCCTGTATGCTTTGTACTGTAGTTACTAATTACCCATGACGTCATTCGGGTCTGTCATGTTTTGGTATAGATTCCTGTATGCTTTGTACTGTAGCTACTAATTACATGACGTCATTCGGGTCTATCAAGTTTTGGTATAGCTTCCTGTATGCTTTGCACTGTAGCTGCTAATTGCATGACGTCATTCGGGTCTGTCATGTTCTGGTATAGCTTCCTGTATGCTTTGTACTGTAGTTACTAATTACATGACGTCATTCTGGTCTGTCATGTTTTGGTATAGCTTCCTGTATGCTTTGCACTGTAGTTACTAATTACATGACGTCATTCGGGTCTGTCATGGTTTGGTATAGCTTCCTGTATGCTTTGCACTGTAGTTGCTAATTACATAACGTCATTCAGGTCTGTCATGTTCTGGTATAGCTTCCTGTATGCTTTGTACTGTAGTTACTAATTACATGACGTCATTCGGGTCTGTCATGTTCTGGTATAGCTTCCTGTATGCTTTGTACTGTAGTTACTAATTACATGACGTCATTCGGGTCTGTCATGTTCTGGTATAGCTTCCTGTATGCTTTGTACTGTAGTTACTAATTACATGACGTCATTCGGGTCTGTCATGTTCTGGTATAGCTTCCTGTATGCTTTGTACTGTAGTTACTAATTACATGACGTCATTCGGGTCTGTCATGTTTTGGTATAGCTTCCTGTATGCTTTGCACTGTAGTTACTAATTACATGACGTCATTCGGGTCTGTCATGTTTTGGTATAGCTTCCTGTATGCTTTGCACTGTAGTTGCTAATTACATGACGTCATTCAGGTCTGTCATGTTCTGGTATAGCTTCCTGTATGCTTTGTACTGTAGTTACTAATTACATGACGTCATTCGGGTCTGTCATGTTCTGGTATAGCTTCCTGTATACGTTGTACTGTAGTTACTAATTACATGACGTCATTCGGGTCTGTCATGTTCTGGTATAGCTTCCTGTATGCTTTGCACTGTAGCTACTAATTACATGACGTCATTCGGGTCTGTCATGTTCTGGTATAGCTTCCTGTATGCTTTGTACTGTAGTTACTAATTACATGACGTCATTCGGGTATGTCATGTTCTGGTATAGCTTCCTGTATGCTTTCCACTGTAGTTACTAATTACATGACGTCATTCGGGTCTGTCATGTTTTGATATAGCTTCCTGTATGCTTTGTACTGTAGCTACTAATTACATGAGGTCATTCCGGTCTATCATGTTTTGGTATAGCTTCCTGTATGCTTTGTACTGTAGTTACTAATTACATGACGTCATTCGGGTCGGTCATGTTCTGGTATAGCTTCCTGTATGTTTTGCACTGTAGCTACTAATTACATGACGTCATTCGGGTCTGTCATGTTGTGGTATAGCTTACTGTATGCTTTGTACTGTAGTTACTAATTACATGACGTCATTCGGGTCTGTCATGTTTTGGTATAGCTTCCTGTATGCTTTGCACTGTAGTTACTAATTACATGACGTCATTCGGGTCTGTCATGTTTTGGTATAGCTTCCTGTATGCTTTGTACTGTAGTTACTAATTACATCACGTCATTCGGGTCTGTCATGTTTTGGTTTAGCTTCCTGTATGCTTTGTACTGTAGCTACTAATTACATGACATCATTCGGGTCTGTTTTGGTATAGCTTCCTGTATGCTTTGTACTGTAGCTGCTAATTACATCATTCGGGTTTGTTTTGGTATAGCTTCCTGTATGCTTTGCCCTGTAGCTGCTAATTAACATCGTCGTGTCGT
>CM067359.1:190589901-190634895 GCA_034401795.1 Chaetoderma sp. LZ-2023a
CATTAGAGACATACTGGTCGTGTCACATTGTTATAATGTCACCATGGTGTGTGAAGCAACCATACATGCTCCCTCTCTCTCTCTCTCTCTCTCTCTCTCTCTCTCTCTCTCTCTCTCTCTCTCTCTCTCTCTCTCTCTCTCTCTCTCTCTCTCTCTCTCACTCTCGCCCTCCCTCCCCTCCCCTCCCTCCCTCCCTCCCTCCCTCCCTCCCTCCCTACCTCCCTCCCTCTCTCTCTCCCTCTCTCTCTCTCTCTATCTCTCTCTCTCTCTCCCTCTCTCTCTCTCTCTCTCTCTCTCTCTCTCTCTCTCTCTCTCTCTCTCTCTCTCTCTCTGTCCCTCCCTCCCTCCCTCCCTCCCTCTCATATGTCTGTCTATGTGTGTCTCTGTCTGCCCATCAACTTTCTCTTTAACACTAATATTCATTAACTATTTGATCAATGTTAATCATTGTTGCTTGGGAGGTTTTTAGGGCGATAGGCCTCAGAACTTCTATACAGAAATGTTATTATCGTTTCTTGCATTGTATCCACAGTATACTCTATTTTATATGTTCATTATCTGAATATACAATGGATATTGCTTTTAAGAATTTATTACAAATATATATATACATTACAAAGATACAAAACAGCAATATATAAACTAGATTAACCTTTACCCCAACCCCGCCCCTCTCATATCCAATATACTCTCTTCCCCTGCCTTCTACCTTATGCCTACAGATCTCCACACACCCCACCCAATTTGTAAACCTTCCTCGCCCATCACCCTTTATACCATATGCTTTAATAGCCCTAGCCCAATATGCATCTTAAACCCAACCACTATTCTAATCATCACCCTGGCATAATCATACCCCCAAGTTGTAATCGTACCCCACCAACTACAGCCATTCTCCACCCTTCACAACATGCGCCTGAAAAATCACAATAGCACCCGCCCACCAACTCTCCACCCCCACTCCACCCCAGCTTAGCCATATTCCGACCCATTCCAAAATCTCCACCCATATGTATAATCATAAATCCTAATATGTCATCCTACCCTCACCCGCCTCTGCCTTATACAACATGTGCCTCAATAATCCTAACCCTAAACTTCAAGACCTATACTCACTCCATTCATCACGACCATCCACAACATGTCTGCATAGTCATCACCACCACCCTGTACTCACACACACCCTAACCTAGTCACTACTGCAAGTGCTGTCTTTCATCACAGCACACACACTAACACAGCCATCACTGCTAATGCTGTCTTTTTTCACTGCACACACCCTAGCACAGACGCCATTGCTAATGATGTCTTTCTTCACAGCACACACCTAGCACAGACGCCATTGCTAATGCTGTCTTTCTTCACCCCACACACCCTAACACAGCTACCACTGCTACTGCTGTCTTTCTTCACAGCACTCATCCTAACACAGACACTACTGCGAATGATGTCTTTCTTCACCGCACACACCCTAACATAGCCATTACTGCTAATGCTGTCTTTCTTCACCGCACACACCCTAGCACCGCCATTACTGCTAATGCTGTCTTTCTTCACCCCACACACCCTAGCACAGCCATTACTTCTAATGCTGTCTTTCTTCACCCCACACACCCTAGCACAGCCATTACTTCTAATGCTGTCTTTCTTCACTGCACACACCCTAGCACCGCCATTACTGCTAATGCTGTCTTTCTTCACCACACACACCCTAACACAGCCACTACAGCTAATGCGGTCTTTCTTCATCACATACACCCTAACACAGCCACTACAGCTAATGCTGTCTTTCTTCACCGCACACACCCTAACACAGCTACCACTGCTAATGCTGTCGTTCTTCACCGAGACATATCTTCATCCCTTGCTGACCGACTCTAGTGGATCGTGTAGCGCTCTGGTTGGGGTATTTATGTCCTGTAGGCATAATCATTGGCTGCATTGGTCGTCTTGGTCCTTTAACCGCCTTAGGGGGTTTACAAACTGTATGGGTATCTGTAACTTCACTGTCAATCTCTGTTACAATGTCATTACCCTTCTCAAAAGCTCCAGGAGCAAGTATTTCGCCGATGGCAGTCTGGGTCCAGGGTGAAAAGACACGACGGCGTTTTGCGGCATAGGGTCGATTTCGTTTGGCCACGCGTCGCTCTTGATCTGACAATGGTGTGAGGCGATCGTCACTTGATATTGTAACAAGAGTTTCTGCAATGGACGATGTGGAGCACAGCTGCGATGTTGAAGTGCCATCATGCTTGCGCTTGAGAGTGTCTATGTAATTAAGCATAGGAGACGTGCTCAGAGTTTCTATGTAATTAAGTATAGGAAGCTCACTGAGCGGTTCTATGTAATTAAGTATTGAATGTTCATTTGGCTTAACTAGATTAGGCGTGTGAGAAGAAGGCGGCGTGTGATATGATCGGTAACTTTTGATATCAGGATTCTTGAAATTTGAAGATGAGGTAACACTGTCACGGCTATCGTCATCAAAAACTGGTATCTCCATGCTTGTTATGCTGAATAAAGATTGGTCATCACTGTCTCCGGAGAGCATGATAGTCGCCTCTTCTTGTCCATCATCACACTTGTGGTGATTAGAGGAGACATCGGAATTATCCACACCTGACAAGATAAGGAATGAATGATTAAACATTGTGTTTCATATAAACCCACACAGATCCAAGATAAATAATATATTGTCTCAGACACATAGAGGCTAAATGGTGGGAACTGATCTGTCACTCAAATACCTGACATCATAATCAAGTACATCACGTCTTAGCTGACGTCACAATCATAATGGCATGCAGCTCGTTCATAAAATTTGAAAGGTCCAGCACTAGTGCTTGAATTGTATTTCTGTGATGAATCTATAATTTAATAAACATTCTGTTGAATATTTTGAAACTATCAATAGGCGACAATGGCCTCAGTCACATTTGTTTCAAAATTGAAATTTATATTTCCAAATTAGTTATTAATATATTCAACAGCTTACCTTGAGTTTATCTTCTGGGAATTCAGGGTTCAAAGCATATAAATCGATTCTAGCATGCATAATACGTGGGTGGAGCTTAATTAGATATGTGCCCATTCAGTTGTTGATATTGTCACGATGAAATTTACCTCGTAGTCTCTATGTTATGTGGTTAGATTATTATTGGTAAAACATAAACGTGGAAATGCATTCCCATGCATCCAGCATGTTTTCATAGTTATAATAGAGTGATCCATTTCTAGCTATGCCCTGCCCATTTCTAGTTATGCCTCGCCCATTTCTAGCTATGCCCCGCCCATTTCTAGCTATGCCTCGCCCATTTCCAGCTAAGCTCCAACGACTTTTTATGTATATTGTAATCAATTTGAAACCACGAACTCCCAGTTCTAAATTTCAAGGTAAGCTGTTGAATATTTTGATAACTAATTTGGCTGATGGCTATTGCTCTGACTACGGTAGCAATGGTTCCCAGTCCAATCTGCTTGCTTGCTGTCGGGGGTGGGTGTGCCTTTTCACTTTTTGCGCCTACTCAGTGAACATTTGCAAGAACTTGCCATCAAAAGATCTGATGATCTGGTAAATGAGATCACTTCCTTTGATGGTTGTAGTAAAGCGTTAATAGTAGCAAAAATTTCAGAGAAGAATCAGTACGTAGCTACAAACACCCGCTTTACACAATTGGTGATGGGACTTCATCGTCTCTGACAACCAAAAACCAGACTATTATATTATAGAGAATGGTTCCAAGACAAATTAGATCAAGACACAGATACAGAAGATCAGCCACTATCTCTGTTTGACAGCCAGCATGAGCCACTATGCCTCTTTGGTGATCAGCATGGGCCACTACCCCAGTTTGATGACCAGCATGAGCCACTACCCTGTTTGGCGTGCAGCATGGGTCACTACCCCTGTTTGATGACCAGCATGAACCACTCCCCCTGTTTGATGACCAACATGGGTCACTACCCTTATCTTATGGCCAACATGAGCCACTACCCCCGTTTGATTAACCACTACCCCTGTTTGATGACCAACACGAGCCACTACCCCAGCATGCGCCACTACCCCTGCTTGATGACCACCATGTGCCACTACCCTATTTGATGCACAGCATGAGCCACTACCCCTGTTTGATGGCCAGCATAAGTCCCTATCCCTATTTACTGACCAGCATGAGTCACTACACCTGTTTAATGACCAGCATGATCCACTACCCCTGTTTGATGAGCAGAATTAGCTGCTACTCTGTTTGATGACCAGCATGAGCCACTACCCCTGTTTGATGACCAACATGAGCCACTACCCGTTTGGGGACCAGCATGAGCCACTACCCCTGTTTGATGACCAACATGAGCCACTACCCCGTTTGGGGACCAGCATGAGCCACTACCCCTGCTTGATGACCAACATGTGCCACTACACCTGTTTGATGCCCAGCATGAACAACTACCCCTGTTTGATGACCAGCATTAGCCACTAACCCTGGTTGATGTTCAGCATTAGCCACTAACCCTGTTTGATGGTCAGCATTAGTCACTACCCCTGTTTGATGGCCAGCATAAGCCCCTAACCTTATTTGATGGCCAGCATAAGCCCCTACCCCATTTACTGACCAGCATGTGTCACTATACCAGTTTAATGACCAGCATGATCCACTACCCCTGTTTGATTTCAGAATTAGCCACTACCCTGTTTGATGACCATCATGAGCCACTACCCCTGTTTGATGACTGGCATGAGCCACTACCCCTGATTGATGACCAGCATGAGCCACTAGCCCTGTTTGAAGGTCAGCATTAGTCACTACCCCTGTTTGATGGCCAGCATAAGCCCATGTTTGATAGCCAGCATAAGCCCCTATCCCTATTTACTTATCAGCATGAGTCACTACACCTGTTTAATGACCAGCATGGGTAACTAATCATGATTGATGACCAGCATGAGCCACTACCCATGCTTGATAACCAACATGTGCCACTACCCCTGTTTGATGACCAGCATGAGCCACTAACCCTGTTTGATGACCAGCATTAGTCACTAACCCTGTTTGATGTTCAGCATTAGCCACTAACTCTGTTTGATGGTCAGCATTAGTCACTACCCTTGATTGATGGCCAGCATAAGTCCCTACCCCTGTTTGATGACCAGCATAAGCCCCTACCCCTGTTTGATGAGCAGAATTAGCCACTACCCTGTTTGATGACCAGCATGAGCCACTACCCTGTTTGATGACCAGCATGATCCACTACCCCTGTTTGATGAGCGGAATTAGCCACTACCCTGATTGATGACCAGCTTGAGCCACTACCCCTGTTTGATGACTGACATGAGCCACTACCCCTGATTGATGACCAGCACGAGCCACTAGCCCTGTTTGAAGGTCAGCATTAGTCACTACCCCTGTTTGATGGCCAGCATAAGGCCCTGTTTGATAGCCAGCATAAGCCCCTATCCCTATTTACTTATCAGCATGAGCCACTACACCTGTTTAATGACCAGCATGGGTAACTAATCCTAATTGATGACCAGCATGAGCCACTACCCATGCTTGATAACCAACATGTGCCACTACCCCTGTTTGATGACCCGCATGAGCCACTAACCCTGTTTGATGACCAGCATTAGTCACTAACCCTGTTTGATGTTCAGCATAAGCCCCTACCCCTGTTTGATGAGCAGAATTAGCCACTACCCTGTTTGATGACCAGCATGAGCCACTACCCTGTTTGATGACCAGCATGATCCACTACCCCTGTTTGATGAGCGGAATTAGCCACTACCCTGTTTGATGACCACCATGAGCCACTACCCCTGTTTGATGACTGGCATGAGCCACTACCCCTGATTGATGAACAGCACGAGCCACTAGCCCTGTTTGAAGGTCAGCATTAGTCACTGCCCCTGTTTGATGGCCAGCATAAGCCCCTATCCCTATTTACTTATCAGCATGAGTCACTACACCTGTTTAATGACCAGCATGGGTAACTAATCCTAATTGATGACCAGCATGAGCCACTACCCATGCTTGATAACCAACATGTGCCACTACCCCTGTTTGATGACCAGCATGAGCCACTAACCCTGTTTGATGACCAGCATTAGTCACTAACCCTGTTTGATGTTCAGCATTAGCCACTAACTCTGTTTGATGGTCAGCATTAGTCACTACCCTTGATTGGTGGCCAGCATAAGTCCCTACTCCTGTTTGATGACCAGCATAAGCCCCTACCACTGTTTGATGAGCAGAATTATCCACTACCCTGTTTGATGACCAGCATGAGCCACTACCTCTGTTTGATGACTGGCATGAGCCACTACCCCTGATTGATGACCAACCTGAGTCACTAGCCATGTTTGATGGCCAGTATAAGCCCCTGCCCCGTTTGATGACCATCATGAGCCACTAGCCCTGTTTGATGACCAGCATGAGCCCCTACCTCTGTTTACTGACCATCATGAGTCACTAACACTGTTTGATGACCGGCATGAGCCACCACCCCTGTTTAATGACAAGCATGGGTCACTAATATCAGGGGTGGCAGTGGATGTTTGGCAACCCATCACACAAGATTCAAGATTCAAAATTATTTATATTCATATATAGTCATGCGTGTAAAAAGATTACAACAGCCAGTACACACATTATCATAGTGAGGATGGGTGTGCATAAGTGGCAAATATTGAGGGCGTCTACGCAATGGGCCACACAATGATAGATAATGATTTGAGGTCAGCTTTGAAGTGCTGGCGTGTATATTCTCAAATTTGGAGGTAAATACTAAAAATTTACATTAATGGGGCATTCCTCGATTTTTAAAATGCAAATTTTAAAACTTAATATTCAATGTCGAAACAGCTTTTGCTATGCTGCTTGTAAATTTCCAATTTTTTATTTCTCACTTACAGAACCCGTAACATAGGATAGCAATTACCCACGCACCAACTACCCACCCACTCACCCATCCATCCATCTATCCATCCACCGACGCACCCACCTATCGATCTATCCACCCATCCAGCCCCCCCCCCCCACCCATCAACTCATCTATTCACCCACCTACCCACCCACCCACCTATCCATCCATCCATCCACTTACCCACCCACCCATCCATCTATCCACGCAACCACCCACCCACGCACCCATCCAGCCAACCACTCACCCAACCAACCAACCACGCACGCACCCACCCCACCCGCCCATTCATCCATCATCCATCCATCCACCCACCAATCACCCACCAAGCAGTAAAGGCTAAGTTAATGCTGTCTTGACCTTCAGGATTTGCATTAAAAAAATCAAAGAATGACCCATTAATATAAATTTTCAGCACTTTCCACCAAATTCATGAACTTAGACACAAAAGATTTGGAATCAGCGCCCTCAAATGGACCACAATCACTTCTTCCACCGTTTGTGGCCCGACTGTGTAGGTCTATGCATTTTTAGCAGCTTACCAATGGACCTTTCCTGTTTTAGCCATGCCCCGCCCATCTCTAACTAAGCTCCAACCCACACTTCGTCCGCGTGGGATCGATCGATCACTCAACTGCCTGCCTATTAATTTCCAGAAAACTACAGGTAAGCTGCTGAATATTTTGAAACTAATTTGACTGGGTGCTGTTGATGCCTATATATTTTTTATTAAATAGAAAAGACATTCGAAAAGTTGAGAATCGATTTCTTTTTAATATAGTCCTAATGTAGAGGCTAGAACAAATCTGTTGAAGTTTTATTGAAATCTGATAACTCTTTGTTGATGAAATTGTCATTTGAAAAACCTTAACCGCAGCATAATAAGTATAACTTTGAGGCAAATCAGCCTTAAAATAATCAATGTTCAAACCCAGTTAGCATATGTCAAAATTTTGAACATTTATTTCTTTTCGATGCAGACTCGTTCTAATCATCGTGTAGAACGAATCCGTCAAGATTTATTCAAATCTGTTAACCTCTTGTTGAGAGCAATGTTGTTTGAAAAAAACTTCCCGGCAGCAAAAATCCTTAACCTGAAGGCAAATTGTGTAAAAAAGATTGGGAAAAGGACAAATCTTTAATATCGATCTCCTTTATATACGCACACCAGTCGTGATGATCGTATAGAACACATTTGTGAAGTTTTACCCAAATCCGATCACCGTTTTATAGTGAGTAAAATGTCTAAAATCTAAAAATAAACTAAGTCCAAACTAAAAATACGGGAAGATTTGGAAAATCGATTTCGTTTTGATGCAGACTAGTTCTAATCATTGTACAGAACTAATCTGTAAATTTTTATGGAAATCCAATAAATCTTTGATGACTAAATTGTCATTTGAAAAAAAGCTAGCAAAAGCTTTAACGTTGGCGCCGTTGTTGGCGCCGTCGTTATCGGAAACGTGATACCTATGTCTCGCTTTCTGCTTCGGAGGCCAGACAAAAACAAAATACTTAACGGATTATTAATAATATTCCTCACCTATCCGCTTGGACTTTGCACAGAACTAATCAATAAAGTTTTATGGAAATACTATAACTCTTTAAGGACGGAATTCTCATTTGAAAATAACTTAGCATAAACTGAACGTTGACGCCGTCGTTATCGGAAAAGTGATACTTATGTATCGCTTTCTGCTTATTAGGCGAGACAAAAACAAAACATTTAGGGAATTATTAATAATATTCCTCACCGATCCGCTTGGACTTGCTCACGATGCGCCTATGCAGAGGACTATCCAGCGGCGCTATACGATTCTGCCTTGTGAACACCTTCGATAATTCACAACCCATGATTGAATCACGTCTTATTTATGAGTGCTAATGCACGCAACAACTTGGAAAATACTCGGAAAAATCGCTAGGAAAAACTTAGCTTGTCTTTCGAGGGCTAGTCGTGATGACTAAAATGCAAGCGCAATTTTGATGACGTCATAAACGTTAATATATGGTGATGTCACATCTTTTGCTGTCAAAAACCGTTGACGTCACAAATGGTCAAAGTATAACATAGACAGTTCTTATCTCTCTGCCTTTACTTGGACGGATCACCTGATTATATAGGCGAATTAAGAATGCAATAAGCCATATTCAGACACCATTACACTAACATACAAAAATGGAAAGTTACAGTAGCCTACAGCTTAGAAATAACTTAACATATTTCCAAAACAAAATAAAACGTACTGTTAAATATTTAGAACACAACATGATTGGAAGACGTAGGCGGCCATGTCTTCCAATCCAACAGAACATTTATTACGACCTAACATATTTCTGTTTTTGTTTTGGGAACATATTAACTTATTTACTAAATTGTTCTGTTATCATAACAGCCGCCATTTTCGAATGGCTACCGTTTGGAACATAATTAAGTTAGTCTTTAGGCTATGGGTTTCTTTTATTTTTAGACTTGGCGTTATTTTACCTTTTCAATATCTCCCCTACATAAAACTTGATTACAGTTTATTTTGAAAAATTGCTGACACTGGCTTTCAAAATACATTAAAAATGTATTTGCATATCTGTAAAAACTAATTACATGATGTCATTCGGATCTGTTATATTCTGGTATGGCCTCATGTCTGCCTTGTACTGACAAAGTGCTGTGCACATCAAATCATTTAGAAATGACTCTCTACCTTTTGTAGATGAACACTTATTCATTTATTTTGATACTTTGCTGGCAAGGCACGTCATTAGCTCAAAGGTTCTGGTAGTTAGGGCCTACTACATGGTGGAAAATATGAACATGCTTCCAAAAATACGACAAACTCAGTAAAAGTGACACAGTGTTGGTGGTAGTAAGTCTAGACCTCTTTCTGTCACAAACAGATGTGGATTACTAATTACATGACATCATACCTGTCTGTCATGTTCTGGTATGGTTTCATGTCTGCTTTGCACTGACAAAGTGATGTGTACATCAAATCACTTAGAACTGAGTATATACATTTTGTAGATGAATACTTATTCATTTGAGACTTCATTGGCAAGGCACCTCATTAGCTCAACAACTTCAGATGATGTCCGTGTAGCCTCTATCGCCTTTAGTATGAGGTAGTTACCGTATTTTCTCCAGTCGCCTTTGAAACGATCTGGTAGGGCCTACTACATGGTGGAAAATATGACCCTGCTTCCAAAACTGTGTGCATGTTTATGCCTGCGTGCGTGCGTGCGTGCGTGCGTGCGTGCGTGCGTGAGTGAGTGAGTGAGTGAGTGAGTCAGTCAGTCAGTCAGTCAGTCAGTCAGTCAGTCAGTCAGTCAGTCAGTCAGTCAGTCAGTCAGTCAGTCAGTCAGTCAGTCAGTCAGTCAGTCAGTGGGTGGGTGGGAGGGTGGGTGGGTGGGTGAGTGAGCCAGTCATAACAGCCAGGGCCGTATTTAATGGGGGGGGGGGGCGGGAAAAACGCAAGCAAGGGGCCCCCCCCCCACAATATAAAAATGAAAAAAAATTATGCACCTTTTTGGAAGTTATAGGACATTTAAAGCAAACTTTATTAGTTTAGAACTCTTAATCATGCATTATAATTCTATTCTAATATTTGTGGGGGCCCAATTCTTGTTTGGTGTTCGGCAACAATGTTAATTACGAAAATTTGCAAAATAAAATTATTTTACAACGAAAGAAAGCGCCATAATTCACCCTAAAAGTGGACTCTATGGCCGTCTCAGAGTACATAGATGTGAAAGTTTTTCTGGGGGAGGACCCCTAGGCCCCTCCCCACCCCCACACCGCTCATTCTTTGTCCCAGGGCCCCCACATATCTAAATACGGCCCTGATAACAACCACCATTTTCGATTTTTAAAAAGGCTACTGTTTGGAACATAATTAAGTTAGTCTTTAGGCTATGGTTTCCTTTTATTTTTAGGCTTGGATATATTTTACTTTTTCAATATCTCCCCTACATAAAACTTGATTACAGTTTATTAAAGCGTGGCTTTTTCGAGAATACTTTTCTAAATCTCGTATCGAAGGACATTGCGCGAGATACGAATGGTGTGTAGGCGTGCGTGCGTGCGTGCGTGCGTGCGTGCGTGCGTGCGTGCGTGCGTGCGTGCGTGCGTGCGTGCGTGCGTGCGTGCGTGCGTGCGTGCGTGCGTGCGTGCGTGCGTGCGTGCGTGCGTGCGTGCGTGCGTGCGTGCGTGCGTGCGTGCGTGCGTGCGTGCGTGCGTGCGTGCGTGCGTGCGTGCGTGCGTGCGTGCGTGCGTGCGTGCGTGCGTGCGTGCGTGCGTGCGTGCGTGCGTGCGTGCGTGCGTGCGTGCGTGCGTGCGTGCGTGCGTGCGTGCGTGCGTGCGTGCGTGCGTGCGTGCGTGCGTGCGTGCGTGCGTGCGTGCGTGCGTGCGTGCGTGCGTGAGTGCGTGCGTGCGTGCGTGCGTGCGTGCGTGCGTGCGTGCGTGCGTGCGTGTCTAGGCGCACATGAGTGTGTGAGTCAGTGCGTGCGTGCTCGAGCACGTGCGTGCGTGCGTGCGTGAGTGCGTGCGTCCGTGTGTGTGTTGGGCGGACAACAGTGCATGCACGCACGCACGCACGCACGCACGCACACACAGGCACGGATGCGGGCACGCACGCACGCACGCACGCACGCACCATATGTGTATCAAATCAGTTTTAAAATATTTAATAATTTATCTGTATAGTTGCCTTCAAACTGGGATTCTGTGAATTCAGGATACCAAGTATACAAATCGATCTCAAACCTCGGAAAAACGTGGCGGGGCATAGCTAGAAATGGGCAGGGCATAGCTAGAAATAGGTGGGCATAGCTAGAAATAGGCGGGGCATATCTAGAAATGGGCGGGCATAGCTAGAAATAGGCGGGGCATAGCTAGAAATAGGCGGCGTATAGCTAGAAATGCATACCTCTATTGTGAGCAGCATGACGAGTCATGTAGCGCGGATCGGCCAGACGGGTACGGACCGTCCCAGCTCAGTTGGGTACAGGACGACCGCTCCGGGTAAGTTCCAAGCACGCCCCCATTGAGTAGGATAGTACGCATGTATAAAGTCATATCAAAGAGGTTTCTGTGAATGCGCATGCGCGCATCATAGCTTCCCTGTCAACACGTGTCAGCGTTGGGAGAGAATTCATGTGTAGGCTACCGGGTTGGTGAACGTAATTTCTTTAAATTCAACTATTCTCGTCATTCTTGGTAGCTATCAGGACCGGAATGAGACGAGGATTCTAAAACTATTGAGCTTTTTAAAATCTGACGAGTTATCCTAATTTAGCTCATTGAAATTATTTTCAAAATATTACTGGGACGTCGTAAACACGTATACGCACTAAATGAATAGGGAGGATGTCTATCACGTGGTAGCATCCTCACCGTTGCTATCTGCACGTGTAGCTCGCGGGGTAGTGTCGGGCCGTTCCGGTGTCTGGTGTCGACTTGCCGCGCTGCATGTGCACGACGAATGATGACGCTGGTTAGCTTCCATTCTCGGGGTTACGGATCCCGTGCGATACTACCCTATGGGTAACAAAGACTGGCTCCTGAGGCCGGTGGAACTCAATCATTCCGGTGGGGCCGTGCGACCATCGTCGCGAACATTACACACTAGAGTCTCATCTCAAGAGTTTGTGTATGCCTGTCCATAGCAATTTCGTGTTCTATGGACTTACAAGATTTGATTGGTGACCTAATTAATATAAGTCTATACAATGATTTTACCTAAAACATTTACCCTGGCCATCACCGCTCGGAAACCCCAATAGTTTCTCATGGTCGGATCAGTCCATGGTGCGGATAGGGATATCCAAACAATTAAGAAGCCATAAGGCTTAGTGGAACATGAAGAGAGACGATAACTTAGAAATATGAGGACCATTAGGTATGTCGGCCAATCTTACACAACATTGCCGGAGTGCGGGGCTAAATTATCGCAACTACCGGAGAAGAGGCGTACACTATGTGTCTCCTAACGAAGAAATTTTCTCTAATCATATCAAACCTATCCTATCGAGCTGAATAGAAAGGCTTTTAGTCGGTAGCATGCCGGGCTAAACAGAGTTATAGCACGGACAGCAACCTCAGTGAAAAATTGTTGGTGGCGGGAGAACGTGCTGCATATATAAATGTTGCTGTATAGTGGTTCCTACGTGCACTGCAGTCCTATATTTTTCTATAAATAAACAAAACATATAAACTGATGGCTACTTGCCATATATAAAACTAACCAGAATAAACAATACAATGTAAAATAATCAGAATAATATATAAAGTACAGGTTGAGAAACCTACTACGGTGCTGTTAGTAAAAAAACACCTTACGGAAAATAAGAATAACTATAAACATATACAGAAATTATAACTAGTGGTCCTAAAACCGTTACGGTTCCTTTGAGTCATCGGGACCGTTTATACAGACGAAGTATAATTATTAAAGCTGTAATTAATGGAATAATTAAAATGCTAATTATAGTTACTTGAATAATCGGTAGCCATTCTTAATCACGGGCTATCGTGTTACTGAAATTGATACGTCATCCTTCGTTTGACGTGAGTTGACGCGTTCTCTGGAAGCTGGAAAGTTCCTGCATGCCGGTTCCCACAAACAGGATTTCCGTATGCGGTCCAGGACGGGAGCAGTTCGAACTCAGGACTGTAATCACAATATAGAATGTCTAACGAATAGTCAGTAAGAGATACAATAACATTACTGCTAAGACGAAAGTTCCCGTACACCAATGGTATGGATGGAAGTTAATAACAACCCGTTCATAAACGGGGGTTGTTGAATACGGATGAAGATACATAACTAAGCTTAACGGTGCGGGGTACGTCAGTTAGCTCTTAAGACATACCGGGCAAAGTTTGCTTGCTGTGGTCAAAAAGTTTAAATAAACCTGCACGACATCAGTGCGGGGATGGTAGAATAACCCCTTTTTGGCGTGGCAGACAGATCCGGCGAGTCATCCACCAAAGAACATCGCTGCCTCTACATCTGTAGAATCACACATTCAGGCCGGGAAAGGCCTCACCGGGACTTGTGTTCTTGATGTATTCGTGAACAATATTCAAAAGTTCCAAAAAATGCTCCAGCACAATCGGGAGATACAAAATTGCTTTAGTGCGGTGGGTTGGATTGCTGCAGTGGCTACGGAAGAGAAACCTTCGAGACAGAAGTCATCTGCTTAATGCCTGTCTTGCTGATAGTAGCCGCATACAGATCTAACCTATTCGGCCCCTGACCGAGGATGCTGTCGAGTTCTGGATTTTATCTCCTTTTACACTACTCGTGACGTCATGGGCGCAGGCTTCCACCAATCATCGGTCGAGCAATAACCAATCAATGCGTAGCTAATAATAACGCAGTCGAATGTTCTAGAACATTCTAGAAGCCTTGCGTATACGTGGTTACGATGTCACGGCAATATTTTGAAGATACTCAAAATGGGTTTTCTGTGGATAACTTAGCCATTTCTTAACCGATTTTGAAATGGTTTACAGATTCGGAAAGTCCGCCGAATTCTGGTCTTGATTAATGCCAGATTCGTGGGAACAACTAATGAGAAAAGGATTACAATGCACCTTCCCTGTACACTAAAAGCGCCATCCTATCTTGGTCATGAAATACGCGCTCTGTTAGAATAGTATTAAGCATGCGCATGCGCGCTATGCACTTTAACGAACATAGTCGTTTTTACAATACGATCTCTCTCATAGGCCCATATATGCCCATAGCTCTACCCAGGGGGCATGTTCAGGGAACGAATCCAGGACGGGCGGCGCGTGCCCGGCTTAGCTGGTACGGCTGGCACCCGACCGGTCGATCCGAACCACACACGCTGATAGGCTACAGATCGCCCGCTGATTGGCTGGGCGTCCTGCCTATGACGTCACGAGTAGTATAAAAGAAGCGCAAAACCAAGAATCGAGACCACACTTCATCGAGAGAGAAAAAGTGGCAAATTGTGTGGCCAGAGCAGTGGCAGACGTGGGCAACTGATTATTGACTGTGGTTCCCTTATAGCAGCAGCAGAGCCTCTCGGATTTCAGTTCTTAGTCTCTGGCCCGTAATCGAACATCCACATCTAAGTTTTTATAAGCCCTCGGACGGCCATACGGGGGGGGGGGGCACCTAATTGAATAGAAGAGTCCCTCACTACTAACACTTCAGAGGAGCCTTCCTGTGTAATTTCTCCAGTATGTAAAATGAGTGGTGAATCTTGGTGGACAACTCGTCAGATCTGCCGAACCATGCTGAAAAGTGGCGATCAAACTTCCGCGCAGCATGTCGTGTGTTAATTAAGTTTTAGGCCGCAGTCTGGTCGGACTCTGCCTGGTATGCCGCAAGAGCTATTGGGTGTACCATGTATGGTGTACCCAGAAATGTACGTGCATTTTATAATTATAACTTTCAACTGTAGCTCTTCATTTTACAGGCAACTTTCAAACTCCGATACAGTATGGAACTTTCTAACATTCTGCTTAAATTATTTGTATAAGCTATTATGACTATATAGTGGACATCTACAACTAGAGGTGGTTTTCTTCACCATCTTTGAGAGTGGGCCGCATTAACAGTTCGCATGCGGAGATTTCCCAGCAACACCAGAATCTTGCCATCTCGCGTTCCTCACCTGTAATGCAGCATGTACAGTGATTTATGAACTTTTTCCGTACCGATGACTAATAGGTACTCATTTGGTTATATCTTTGTATTATTGTATTTATTAATTTCTTTACAGGTACTGATGACTAATAGGTACCGACCGGTCGTCTGAGACCGCATTTTATAATTTATATCTTTAAATGTAAATATTATCCTTATTTTTTTGTGCTTATGACTAACGAGCACTGCAAAGACCTATGACCTGATTTATTATCAATACTGTGATAGTATATATATATATATATATATATATATATATATATATATATATATATATATATATATATATATATATATATATATATATATATATATATATGCCAGCAGCCATCCTAGTTACTTGTTTTGTTTATTTTATATAAAATACTAGGACCTCAGTATGCTAGGCTGTACTATACAGCACCAATAAATCTGCATCACCTTTCCCCAGCATCAATTTTACACTGAGGTCACTGTTCATGTTCTCATTGCGCGAACCTGACATGTGATCGACTAAACCTGGCTATTCTTGCTCGATATGATAAGTTTAAAAGTAATTAGGGACAACCGCTCTTTAGGAGCCATTTGTATAATCCTCTTTTCCGGATGTAATGGATATGTAACAATGCACACCAGCTAGATTGTGTAAAATTGGCCAGTTACCTTAGGGCCTCTTATTATATTGAGTGAGTATCTCTTTCTACACTCCTCCAGCCGCAAGGCTTATTAATTTTCTGGAACTCTCATCGCCACGTTGGCATGATCAGACTTGGGAAACTATTGGAGTTTCCATGCGGTGAAAACCAAAATGTCGATTTCGCATACACCTCCTCTGTATCGTCGGATACCAGTTAGCATAGATAATCCCACCAAAGTAGGAAGCACTGCGAAAAGATATTTATTTTAATAGGCCAGCAGTGCATCTCTGGGCATCCTGAAAGTTAACCCTAACGACAGACAAATGTGAGTCCCCGGAGCCGGATCTTAGATGGTCCGCTCTGACACACCTGGTGACGGATAGGATGCAGATCTCATTCTAGCTATGTACATTGCCTGGGTGCAGTCTTGGAGCCCACCACGCCTTCACGGGAAGGTCACTAGAGGTGGATATCTGCCTCTCACTCTCAGCCATAAACTTTTATGTGCTTTTCAAATTGCTTGTGTAATATTGACTTGTCCTAGTGATGTTGTATATGGTTGCAGTCTGATATGTAACCGGGTCATTATGTTATTCTGAAGCTGTCACTCCGTAACAGGTCCGCTCGCTGCTTTTCTGAGGTAGAAATTCCTGCCACTTGCGGCCAAAGCTTGAATATAAATCTAACAACTAACTGATAGTTTAGGATTTAGCAGAAGGAACGCATAAATAAAAGCGGCAACTACCAATACAGTATCTTGGACTTACATAAGATGACCGTGTTGAATTCTATGGAAATCACCCACCCTATCTTCACGTAATACAGCGTGCATCACATTAATTATAATTTCACTAGGTTGGCTCACACTACACTTAGCATAGGTTTGAACAAGAGAGTAGCCCTTTTTGCCAGCTCTCTTCCTCCGCTTCGTCATTGAAGGCGTTTTCCTGTGACGGAGGCCTGCGTGAGGCACTTTCCTCTTGCAGCAATAATATTTTTGTTAGGGGCATAATGGTTTATAATAAATTACATAAGTGGCCTCGTTAGGACGCTCCCTTGCAGGGATACCTCATGGATATATAAGGATCGGTGAGGTACCTCTGACGAGTCCACGTTAACAACACACCAACTTAGTTCCATGTACTTTATATTTTCTCTCTCGTGCTAACAAACGAGTACCATTGTTTGTATAGTATAATATTTTTAATTATCATGTGTAGGCTCCTAACTTGAGTCATGGACTGTCAATCTCGGGGGTTCAATCTCGGCAGCAATGGTCGCCTGGCCCCAGTGGAACGGTATCGTTCTACCAGCTCTAGAAGTCGGTCTTTGTACTTTTCAGAGATTTGCGATATGGGATCAGTAACCTCAAGAGCCGCAGCTAACCAGCCCTCCCGCACATCCTGTACATGCAGGGCAATGGAGCGGAGCAGCAGGGTGGACCAGCGCATATCCCCGCGAGCTACAGTCGATCTGGATCACTGGTATTGGCATACAGACATAGCTCTTTAAGAGGAACATGTTTAGCCAAGAAATAGTACAGCTAAAAACTCTACCTTGCGTATTACAAATTGCAAAGACGTGTTTCCTTTTTGAATTAACAAAAATGAATAGAATAATTTTAGAAAAAGCATTTATTAGCTCTAGTATTACTTAGCTTGCAACTTAAAGGATAAGGTAGAGGAAACCAGTGACCTGGAATTGTGTCTCAGTTCCACCAACGGCGGATCCCTGGAAACATAGGCAATCTCCTTCACGCACACTCATTGAATATGTCTGAATATGCATGGACCTATCCTCAGGAAATTATGTAAATTGCTTAAATTTGCTAAGAAACCGATCGCACAATAAAATAAATATACCCTGCGAAATAAAAATACACTAGAATAATTATAACTTAGAATTTGAATAAAGTAATGAACGCAACTAATGTTCTAAATTTTTTAATAACTGCATGATCTGTATTTTAAATATATTGTATTCACTACTGCCACCATTATTTACTAAATACCTATCCTCATATGCCCTTGAGGGGACTGATTGTAATGAAAGGAACTTGAACTTGCCTCTCTCCACCCAGGAGCATACATGGGTACCCGTGTAAAAGCTGGGGAAGTCACAGACTGAAACTAGACCAGTACAATTACTGTTCCAGTCTGAGTGCCTTCAACCAACCAGATCTTGGCCTGCTATAGTCAAACTCAATATACAAATATCTCTTCATGCCACCAAGAGTGTCTTGTGAAAGTGTAGCTCCGGCATCACGCTGCTCCATAATTTCTCCTCGGATTCCGATGAGTAGTCGTCAGTCCGACGATGCAGGTTAGCTAGCCTTTGGGATGGCGAGAGGCCTGTGTGGGTCACAGGTGACTACAAAAACAGACCTCTCGGGTCGGTGTAACGTTCACATTCCAGTGAGGCCAGGCGACCATTGCTGCCTGTGGTGAACACCACTGTATCATCACGTCTATTGGTGTAGCCGGTATGTCTCTGCATTATTTAGTACTTAAATTTATAAGTGTGTAGCGCGGCCAGTCGTAAGCCGGCTTCTAACTGAACAAGATGCTGGATTAACAATAATAAACCGTTAACTGCAATATAAATATAGTGACGTATTGGCCATCTGTGTTATGTCCCGCCAAAGATACCTAACCTATCCATATATATATATATATATATATATATATATATATATATATATATATATATATATATATATATATATACCAATTTGTTGGCCCGCGTGAGGCATTGGCCCGCGTGAGGAGTTAGTTTATAGTAAATTAATTAGCCGCACCAGGGACTCCTCCTTTACAGGGATACCTTTCAGATATATATATATATACAGATACCTAACCTATCCATATATATATTGTGGAAGGCCATCAGGGTCACAATTCGGTATTTATTATGCATAATAATTCGAATTATTATGCATAATAATTCGATTTATTATGTGTAATAAATCAACCAATCAGAAAGCTAGCATATCGTTTTTTCTCTATTGATTGGTTGATTTAATACACATAATAATTCGATTTATTATGCGTAATAAATCAACCAATCAGAAGGCTAGAATGTATTTTATTCGTTATTGATTGGTTGATTTAATACACATAATAATTCGAATTATTGTGCATAATAATTCGATTTATTATGCGTAATAAATCAACCAATCAGAATGCTAGAATGGTGTTTATTCGTTATTGAATGGTTGATTTAATATACATAATAATTCGATTTATTATACGTAATAAATCAACCAATCAGAAGGCTACAATGTCTTTTATTCGTTATTGATTGGTTGATTTAATACACATAATAATTCGAATTATTATGCATAATAATTCGATTTATTATGCGTAATAAATCGACCAATCACAAGGCTAGAATGGCTTTTATTCGTTATTGATTGGTTGATTTAATATGTATAATAAATCGACCAATCAACGCAAAGCTCGTGCAGCAGTAGAATTAAACTCTGACAAGGCACGTGATTTCTGTTGCGCTGCCTATGATATTGTATGGTTCGTCAGTTAAGCGTGTATCTGGAAATTTCATTACTAGTAGGACTATCAAAATTGGGTCATGTAAAATGTTAACAACAGTGTCGCTAGGAAAAATTAGGCAGGAGTCAGGACGTACTCTTGGAATAACATCAACGATATGATCGTATTGATCGAAACAAGATAACAAATATCAACTGTTAAAATTGATAAAAGAAACAACCCTAATACAGGACAGTACAGTTTTATATTGCCCCCAGGGTGTCCTTTATAGACAGGTTATAAACTACGTATCGACCTCCACGCCAAGGGAGGATTATAAGGAAGGGGTGGGGGGCCACCAAATTTATCCTAACGACGTAGGTATTTTCCCGAATCTTAAAATATATTTACAATCTTTCGACTACTTATTTGTATAAATCATATGTAACACGATTCCTTTCTGAACATTTGCGCGATTAGTGTGTCAACTAAACGAACAATTATTAACCTCCGGGATATCGTATTGGTAGTAAACAAACTCCCGATAAATAACCTACGTACTACGTCACGCCGCGCGCGGTAATATGCAGGTTTCGCGTGGTGCCAAGGACGTGTCTGGTCTGGTCGGAAAATGGGACATTAGAACTGCTCGCACTTTCACATATTTGCAGTTATTTTTAGGGGCATAGCCTACAGAGACATGTTAAGGCAAGGGCTAACGGAGCTACAGCCCCGGGCCCCGAAAAATAACGGGCTCCACATCAAAAACAATTATTACATTTTACCCATACAATAATGGTCAAGTTCGACTCCTAACCATATAGCTAACTAGAATACCAGTCGAACTTCAAATAGTTAACTAGCTAGTCAACTATAGTCAACCGAGCACCCGACCTCGGTTCAGATGGTCAGTGCGATATTTGCATAAATTTCAAAATGGCTGACACCGATCGCTTGCCATGAAAAAAGTATATAAAAGTGTAAATATTTCACTAAATAACTTAGGGTTGATGAAATTATGCTTTCCCATTGTATGTCAATGTTCCCAAGCCCATATTCCTTCCCACTTTATAGCGTATGGACGCTTTTTGACGGCTTAGCGGACAAAAATAACCCATTTTCGTAGCTCATTAAAACGGACGAAAGAAAGGGTTAATGGAGACTGGCACCCGGCTCCAAATTTTCTGCAATAGTAATTCAATAGGGAACCGGGTACCAACGAACTATAGCCGACTAAGATCAAGTTCGACTGGGCATAGCAACTGCGCATGATCTGTAAACCATGAAACTGACTATGGTTTAGCGAGTCGAACTTAACCATAGATATGGGCTTGTTAAGTGATGACGTATTTCCGGGTTAGGTTCGATTGTTTAACATACAAATCAATGTTTTTGTTTAACAACAAGTGATGACGTCATAAACACGCTCTTATGATGTAATAAAGCAAAATACACGCTTCCTGTACGAACCACGCGCAGTGACGTCATACTTAACACACCCATAGGAAACCTAGCTGTTGAATAATTTGTGACCAATATTTGACTGAAAGGCGTGTTAGCTGGTGCTGCCTTCTCCAGCGTTCAGTCAAATTAGTCTAGATATATTCAACATCATTTTGACGCACGCAGCAGCAGCAGCAGCAGCAGCAGCAGCGTGGACCCGCAGCGGCAGCAGAACCAGCAGCAGCGTGAACCTGTAGCAGCGTGAAGCAGCAGCAGCAGCGTGGACCTGCAGCAGCAGCAGCAGCAGCGTGGACCAGCAGCAGCAGCAGACGGAGGGGAGGGGATGTGGGGTGGGGGGAGGGGCGTGTCGGGGATCGTAGATGTCGTACATTATGAATGTCTGGACATTCACAGATAGCACTTCTGGAGGTAAATGTATATCTTCAGCTGGCTATAAAGCTTATTTTTATTTACAGGTGACTGAGTGCCTGTGTTAAATGAGCCTGCCTGTGTACAATTCGCAAATCTCAGGTGTGGCAACTGCATGCCCCCACACTTGCCCACCTGCATGCTACGACCCAGTTATAATTCCCAAGCGTTTTAAAACAAGGTTGATGGAATTGCAGAAACTGCAGGTTCTGGATTCTTTTGGATTTACCTGGATTTTCCAGATTTTTTGGGACCAGAGACAAAGTTAAAATTTGATCCAATTCTTACCAGCAGTTTCTGAGATATCCACAGACCCAGAATTTGATCCGATCTATATCTGGGTTCTTTTATGCGGATCACGGCCAACGTCTTGAAATCCTATTGCACTGAATATTCCTTCGTTGTGTTAAAATTCGAGCCAAAATCTATCAGTAGTTTTTATACTCCACGACAAATCTCAGGGGAGGATATAGTCGCCGCTTTGTCTATCCGTCCGTCCATCAATCCATCCGTTAGTCGGTATGTTGGTCTGTTGGTCCACCTGTTCGCCCTATACAGTTCGTCTGGGCCTAGTCTCAAGACTTTTACATGTATGATCGTGAAACTTGGGATGTTGATGCATCTTACGGAGATGATGTGCACTGTATGAAAAGTATGTCAATGTGACCTACTTTTCACAGTTCACTGAACTTTACAGAAAATGTTTGTCAGTGCTGTAGTTTCAATAGTTGTTGGTATGCATGAAATAAGATTGTTGTATGGATGCACTATGCAGAAGGGATGTTTCATATGAAAAGTATGTCAATGTGACCTACTTTTCACAGTTCACTGAACATTACAGAAAACGTTTGTCAGTGCTGTAGTTGCAATAGTTTTTGGCATACAGCAAAATAAGCGTGTTGTATGGACACACTATGCAGAAGGTGTGTTTCATATGAAAGGGTTCACTGACCATCACAGAAAATGTTTGTGTGGGCTGTAATTTCAAGAATTTCCGGAACTAAACGTGGTGTATGGATGCATTATACTCTCAAGGTGTATTTACATATGCAATGTTAGTCAGTAGAACCTGCTTTTCAAGTTCACTTAGCACGCTTTTGACCTACATTTCATGGTTCACTGAGCATTATAGACAATTGTTGTCCTGGCCATAGTTTCAAGAGTTTTCCTGCAGGGGAGCATCCATTAGTTTACTGATATGCCTTGTTGAAATACAGCCCGAAATAAGCGTTTGTGACTGACTGACTTACTAACAGACAAACCTAGGCGCATGGCGGTTTATTGTGCTGCTACTCACAGCTAAAACGGAGGGATACTGAAAAAGGACGACATTTACGTTAGATTCCTCCCGCAAGGTGGGTGGGGTCGGTAAAATTGTGGACAGAAAGTCAAAGTTGGCGGAATTCAAACAAATTCGGTATGTTAGTTACCCATTGATCTGCGGACTGTGAGGTGCTGTTTACATTAGGCCCTGCCCACGAGTTGGGGATGGCGTTGGGTAGGGGCAGGAATGGTAGCGGGCCGAAGCATGGGGATTTGCGATGGCGTGCTATCGACTTCACATTCTAGTTGTTATTATTACTCACACAGCCAAAGCAAGGTATGAGTAGTGCGGTTGGTGCCGTCTGCTTATCCGTCAGTCTGGATGTTTATTTATCTGTCTGTTTATCCACACGATATCTTCGGAATTTGAGAAGGAAGAATCACCAAGTTTGGAATATCTATTCATATTGTAGACGGCTAGGCAGAAAACTAGAAAACGTTGTTTGACTCAGAGGGCCCGCAATCACTGAAGATACATTTAGCTATATAGTAGGTAGCAATTCTATTCAAAGCCTTCATATTATTAAAAATGAAAAATATAAAACAAAAAATTAAAAAATCTTGGCCCTATAATCATATAATGCATCCATAACATTGTGTCGTGTTATAATCTGCGTATTATGGCTGGGCATATACCAAGTTCATTAAATAATTTTAAGCGATTGTGTATGATATTGTGCTTACGAGAAAATTTTGAAAATCGTGTTTATGCATTAAAAAGCCCATTTTCACCCAAAGTCTTGGCCTTACGAAGGTGAAGCCTTCAAAAGGCACATCTACCCATCATAAGGAAGCCATGTGCTAAGCTTCATTAAATTATTTTAAACGTTTCGGTATGATATGGTGTTTACGAGGAAATTTACAAAAATTTAGATTTTTAAAAAATAGTAAGCCCATTTTCACCCAAAATATTGAACCTATAAAAGTGAATTTTTCGAAAGGCACACCTCCATATCATAACTCAGCAATGCACAAAGTTTCATTAAATAACCTGAGGCGGTTCTGTATGATATGCTGTTTACGAGATATTGTGGATGGAAAGACGGCAGGATGAACAAACAGGCACACGGACAGACAGACGGACAGACACGGCGATTACTATAGGGCTTTCGCACCTTCCCGTGCGGGGCCGTAATAAGACAATCAAACAAACGGGTTAATATCTAAGCCACATGGTCACAAAATGCATCCCGAAATTTTAGCCATAAATTGCTAACGCAAGTAGTCAGAATCACCAAATTTGACACATCCATCCTTATTATACGTGTCCAGAAGTTATATGGGTTTCAGGACAAGACATTCGATAACTAGGTCACCGGGTCATGAAGTGCATACCGGAATACACATTTTGGCCATAACTCTGGAGGATTGCAAGAAGGCAGGATCACCAGATTTAGCACACATGTTCACATTTGATAGTTTATTATTACTTTCAGTTTGAGGGAAACCGATCAACTATCTAGATCGCCTGATCACGGGGGTCACTAAGTGCAATGTTAAGACAGCACGCATAGGCGTTAATCAGCACTCCCTCGAATGCATTCTAGTTATTAATTTTATTGCCATCGCCCGGTAAGGGGAAGAGGATATTGCGGTCGAGTCTGTCTATCTGTCCGTCTGTCCATCCGTATGTCCATCCATCCACCCACCCGCCCGCCAACCCGGCAGCCAGCCCGCCCGTCTGTCCATCCTTGTGTGCGTGTATACGTGCGTGCGTGCGTGCGTATATGCATGCACACATCTGCCTCTGTCGCGCAGTGTATCTGTGCGCGTGTGCACGTGCTTCGAGTATGTATTAAAAAAAACCACGTATTCAATGCTGCTCGGTGTCCCTAGAATAATAATGAATAACGAATAACGCATAACGAATAATACACCATGAGCCATACGGTATGGAATATCATGGAGCACCTGTCATATGGTAAAGAATAACACGGAAAACTGCCATATGATAAAGAATAACACAACACATCTGCCATATGATATAGAATGACGCATAATAACGCGCCTATGACATGGAATAACACAGAATAGCAGCAATGTGACACGGAATAACACAGAATAACGGTAATATGATAAGGAATAACATGAAATACCGGTCATTTGATAAGAATAACACGGAATAACGAGCCTATAGCATGGATTAACAAGGAATAACGGCCTTTGTTATAGAATAACTGCCATTTGATATGGAATAACATTGGATAATGGTCATATGATATGGAATAACACAGAAGAACTACCACTTGATATGAATAGCATGGACTAGCAAGCCTATTAGATGGAATAACAGGGTATAACAGCAACTTGAACTGGAAAATCATTAAAATACTTGATGTGGAAAACATGGAAAATATCGTGGCTATGATATGGAATAACTGTCATTTGAAATGGAATAACATGGAATAATGAGCCTATGATATGGAATGGCATGGAATATGACCTAACCGCCATTTGAAATTGATAACATAAAATAATCTGCCAAAAATATTGAATAGGGGGTGGGGTGGGGGTGGGGGCAGAGCCGGCCCAAGGGTTTCTGGTGCCATAGGCGAAGGCAAAGGACCACCCTTTAAGCGCGGATCGGGGGGGGGGGGGTTGTCCTCCCCCGGAAAATTTTGAAATCTGAGAGGGCATTTCCTGCATTTCTAGAGCGAAATATGGCTCTTCTCCCAAGTGTGGATTTTCTTATTTGCTTTAAGAACGTGTAGCTTGGGTGGTGAGAGGCACCCAAACTCCCTTTTTGGCGCCCCTCTAAAATCTGGCGCCCTAGGCAGTGTCTAGTTTGCCTATGCATTGAGCCGGCCCTGGAGGCGAATAGCGAGGAATAATTGGCAGTTATTCTTTGTTATTCTATATCATTGTGTCGTTATTCCATGTTATTCATGCCATGTGCGTGTTATTCCGTGTTATTCCATATCATATGGCCATTATTCCATGTTATTCCATTCATAAGCTCGTTATTCCCTGTTATTCTAGACCGTACGCTACCTTAAAGGGTGTAACTTCGCCACCATGAGGTAACTTCGCCAGTAAGTTGACCGAGCCCCAGATCAGCTTTCAAAAGGAGCGTGTTTGGTGCCATTTGACAGCGTGGCTGTCCTGAAACGCCTCCCATGTCAAGACGTTTATGATACAACTACAGACCCCAATGCAAATGTTATTGATCTACTCAAAGAGATGAAAAGATGGCCAACCTCTACATCACCAACCAAACCGAAGCGTGGGGTGGGTGGGGTGGGGGTAAGGGGCGTGGGTGGGTGTATGTGGGGTGGGGTGGGTGGGGATCGCTAGATGAGAACTTAGCAGGACAGCACCGAGATCCTCTCATCAAGCAAGGCTGAAGATCGACCAGGAACATCAGGTCCGAGTAGCTCTAGTAATGTGGGTGGGGAGGTGGAGGCGGATGGCATGTGTGTACAGTGTGATATGTCGTATTCCATTTACACTGGAGACGACTGCTTACAATGTCTCCAATACCTCAATTACTACAGTTGATGTTGTCACAAATGTGACACGTTCTTTGTAAGTAAGAGTTGTCATGGCTGAGCTGAGGACATGCGATGATTAATCTGTGAACTAAATAACTAAACATTCAACTTTGTTCATGCAGCGGTTCATGGCACGTTAAATATACCATCTAAATGAAGCTATAATTAAAGGACATTTTCAGCTGCTTTCAGCAGCAAAATGAATGGATACTTTTTTGTAATTTTGAATTCTGTTGTGTTCTCTGTTTGTCTAAATTCAATAAAAGTGGGGATGATTCAATACCGCATGGTTAAGTTACATAAGACTTAGATGAGTGGCGAAATAACCTCTTATTGGGGTTATTTCGCCACCCAAAGAAAATGACGCCTATCCCAGAACAGACAATTGATTACTTTCAAAATTTTGTTTTCTTATTCACTGGACCCTAAGTGCTCTAAACACCAGCATTCCAGTTAGAAAAAGAAGGTGTAGCGAGTGTGTACATAACAATAGGTCCATGGGCCTTGACGTTCACCTGGACCATTAGCATTTAAACCATTAGCATTTGAATAGACATAATACTTTCAATTCAGCAGTAACAAGACATAAAATACAAAATTGGTAATTCGGAATATTCGATATTTAGTGGAAAATTTAAGATGAAAGCTGACCACACAATTATATTGACCCTTAGGTTCCATCCAGCCAATAAAATTAAATTAAATATGGCCATCAACACCAAAATTTCGATTGGTCCGTGACAGCCATGTTTTATCAAGGATCAAGTTATCTTGAACAAACTTTAATCACCCTTAGTTATAAATGAAGCCTGATCCTGATTTTGGGAAACAAGATGGCCACTGGAACAAGAGGTTAATGAGGAGTAGCGTCTTAAACGATTTCCAACCATTTTTCGGAAAATTCAAGATGGGTGCCGAACAAATTGACCAATCAAAATTCTGTCTACAAGCTCAGAAGCACATGACTCTAGGGTCCTTCCAGCCGAGCTATCGTGAAATCGTTCAAACGGTTAATAAGAAGTAGAATTTTAACTGATTTTCAGAAAATCCAACATGGCCGCCAGAAAAATCGGCCAATCAAAATGCTGTATACAAGTTTTGAAAACTACCAGCCTAGTATTCTTCCAGGCAAGTCTGGTTGAAATTGGCCAAGCATTTAATGAGTAGCATTTTAAATGATTTACCGGCATTTTTCGAAAAATTCAAGATGGCTGCCAAAAAATTGCTCAATCAAAAAATTCCATACGCAACACGCCTTCAGAGTCGGCATATAATGTATCCATAGACCACGTTTAGTTCATGTATAGGCCAAGCAAAAACTCTGGAACTACATCTTGGACAAAAATTATCTGTAATGTCCAGTGAACCACGAAAAGTAGGCCTAGCCCATGCTTACCTACTTTTCAAACACAACACACCTTGAGCATATAATGCATCCATACACCAAGTTGACTTCCTGAACTACTGTAAAACAAAGCCTCTTGAAGCTACAGCCTGGCCCACAATTATCTGTAATGTTCACTGAACCCTGAAAAGTAGGTTAGGCTGTCTGGCTGAATTACTTTTCATACACAACACACCCTCATCCTATAATGGATCCATATACCAAGTTTAGTTCCTGTACTACTGTATATCAAAACCTCTTGGAAGTACTGCTTGAACAAAACTTTCTATAATGTTCAGAGTTGCCACCCCTGAGATTGCGAAATGCACTTTTTAAAATACATTTAACAGGCAGTCATAATAATAAGATAGCTTTAGGTCTATAGCCAGCTGAAGATACACATTTACCTCCAGAAATGCAGGAAATGCTATCTGAGAGCATCTAGACATTCAAAATCTATCGGGCGGCGGGGATCTCCGGACCCATCACACCCCAACGGCTTTCTGACCTCTTGCATACACCCCCACCCCCCACCCACCCCCACCCCATCCCCCCCACACACACATACGCGCGCGCAAATTGTGTGTTCTTCTGAAGGCTAAAAAATATACAATTGTGGTTTTATTGTTTTAATTTGTATTCTGTTCGTTCATTTCCTAACGAATTCATATGATTGTTTGTGTAAAAGAAATGCACTTGTTGCAAAACAGATGTTTAGGAAAGTTTCATATGAAGAAAAACCTACAGAGCCACCATACAGTTGTTTCCAAATAAATGACCGCACTTCAACCTGTCAAGATATTTTGCCTCAATGATGTTCACCTGCAAAACCTCATTTAAAAAACAATTGCCTATATTAGTCTTTCAAACAGCATAAGCTATGTCAATTACGTCAGCAGCCCCGTATTGACAAAGGACAACATAACGTCTTTGATGTAAATATCAAGCAATTCTTCTGTTTACTAAAGAAAATCCTAGGCTCTAACTATTATATCTCATTTGATCTATTAACCAATCTACTGTTTGGCTGACTGGCCGGGCTGACCGACCGACAGACCGAAAGATCGACTGACCGGCCGACCGAACGAACGACCGAAGGAACGACAGACCATCATGCCTCCACCCATATGTCGCAAAGCAGGATGTGGTAAGTGCCATTGATTGATTGATTGATTGATTGATTGATTGATTGATTGATTGTCACACTATAAGATTTTGGATTATCCAGATGTTTTCAACTTTCCCGGATTTCTTCAGATCACGCCAAAAATGTATGTTCTACCCATTTTCTTGTGTTAAGATATGAGCAAATTAAGATCAGTAGTTTATCGAGATATGCATGTCTCCAAAATTTGATCTGATGCGTCTTCGGTTTCTTTTGTCTGGATTACGGCCAATGTTTAGGAATCTTCTTGCACGGCAAGTTCCCTCCTTCTTTTAGAATTTGAGGCAAATCAGATCAGTAGTTTTTTTAGATGCAAGTGCTGCCGGAGACGCGCACACGCACGCGTACCTGTTCGCAATGTCCTCTTAACCTTACGGGGCGAGGGTAATACAAAGCGACACGGCCGCCACAACATGTAAAAAAAATCATCGTCATCATCATCTGACCGTCATCTCCTCCACAACCACCACAACCACCACAGCTACCATAACCACCGCGATCACCACCACCACCACCACCACCACCAACAACAACAAAAAAAACAACCGTATCCATCACAACCACCATCATCTGCACAATCACTACCACCAACCCCACCACCACCACCAGCACCACCACCACGAACAGCAGCAGCACCGCTGCCACCGCCGCCACCACCACCACCACCAACAACAACAACACGATCACCACCACCACCACCGCCGCCGACAACAACAACAACAGCATCATTGCCACCGCCGCCACAACCACATCCATCACAACGACCACCACAACCACCACCTACACAATCACCAACAGCAATACCACACCACCACTACAACCACCACCACCACCACCAACAACAACAACAACAACACCAGCAGCAGCAGCAGCAGCACCACCACCACCACCAGCAACATCAACAACAACACTGCTACCGCCGCCGCCACCACAACCAACAGCAGCAGCAACGGCAGCTATCATATTGATAACGCGAATTCATAAAAAAAATTGTATCATACACGTTTCTAGACGAGCATAATTTTCAAACCCCTGTATTTCTGCGGTAAATAACAGGATCGCTGTTATCATGGTGTTAAATAATACAGCTTGTATGTCGATTGGTGTCGTGTTCTCTCGTTTTTTAACAACCCGTAGGCCTATATAACTCTAGCGCCTTGTTTTGCGTTTCTTGCTTTGCAATGGCGTCTACAAACTACACACTTGCGAGTGCCTGGTGATCTAGCAGGAGGGATCTCAACAATGCAAACGTGAGAATATCTGGACTGTACACTATAAAAAAAAGTCCAGTCCAGTTGTGAGACGTGGTGGTTGTAAGCCAGTCCGGTGAAAGAGGATTTGTGTCCTCTGGATGCTAGTCTGGGTGGTAGAGCACTCGCTTCCCAAAACGCTAGGCGAAAGGTGCCATATAATGGGTAAGCTGGTACCCGACTCCAATTGCTCGGGGCGCACCGCTGCAACAGCCGCCAGGCGGCGTTGGTGCGTTGTGAGGCATCCTCTCTAATGCGGTCATGTTTGCCATTACGCGAGTTTGTACTTTTGTTATTCGTATCTTGTCTATTTAAGTAGTTATAGTTCGTATAAACGCTGATTGTAGTTGCTTTGCTTAATGCCGTATCATTATTGGCAATATATATTTAACAATGACTTTAATAGTGTCCAAACTCGACATTTTCAAACGTCGTTCTACGTTTCCGTGATTTAAGGCATCACCTTCGGACCGAGACATAAATGTCGCCGCTGTCAAGTAATCACTAATCAGACATCGGTGCGTTATTTAATCCACTTGTAAATGATGCGATAGTGTAAATTGACCAGCAGGAGCATCTCCATGATTGGGGGGTGGGGGGACACAAATTTGACGGTGTATCCATCTCTACCCGTATTAGCGCTGGGGAGGGAGGCTATGGTAGGCCTATATGCTAGGCAAAGATAAAAAAAACACCTGTTTGAGTTAATTGTATCACAGCAGGTTGTAGTGCCCATACATGTATGCATAGACCACGTTATGTATAACTTTTTATAAGGCCTACCAAATATATACAATCCAATCCATTACATGCATGCTTTGCTAGAAGTGTATTAAATGTGTTACAATTTCTGAACTGAGCTATTGAGGGTGAAAGTCCATGGGGAGAATTTAGTAGTGGTAACTTTCATTAATCAAGCAAGAAAGGTCGTTGTGGCCTATTAAATACAACAATAGTTTCTACTCCCCCCCCCTCCCCCCCCCCCCCCCAGACACCCACACCAGCCCTGTGTATGACCAATCTTATTCTCATGGTGGCACATCATGTATTGCAGTAGCAACCATTTACGTCATAGTAGCGATTAGCTATCTATCTAGCCTATACATAGCCTCACTTCCCTATTGCTTACTTCCCTATTGCTTGCTGGTAGAGATGGATACTCTCTATCTTTCTATCTATCCACCTTCCTGTCTGTCTGCCTGATTGCCTACGTGCTTGCATGCCTTTCAACAGTTTACTGGTCAGGGCAAAAACCAGCCTCTGGAGTGGTCTTGAGAAATGCTCACTTGCAGGACAAGCGAACAGAACCTTTGGAAATGTACCACTGGAATGCCTTGCTTGATAACCGAAACAGTCATTTCAATGGCACATTTTCAAAAATACGCTTCTCTTGGCCCGAAAATGGGCATTCAATAAGCAAATGTTTTGATATTAAGGTCTTGACTAAATTTAGCCATTAAAGGGTTAAATAGATGCATCCTATGATCAACATACAATTATATTTAACCTTATAACATACAGAGCTGAAACATTGGAATAATGAATATAGGCCTATACTCTTTATTTATATAATGAAATGCCAGTATCCCCAAGTTTTTAAAACCAATAGGATTTCTTAAATTTGTTCACACTTTCTGGATTTCTTTTTATCATGCCCGGCCAACATTGGCGACGTCTAGTATAAGATCACACTCTTTGTTGTGGTAAAATTTTAGAAAATCAGACAAGCAGTTTCTGAGATATGGCTCATAGATCCATAATTGATTAAATATCATCATTCACAAGTCTCAATTGATTAAATATCATTATTCACAAGACTCAATTGATTAAATATCATTATTCACACGACTCAATTGATTAAATATCATCATTCATAAGTCTCAATAGATTAAATATCATTCACAAGTCATACCTGAGCAAATATTATCATTCATATGTGACAATTTGGAAAATTTCATCACTTCTAGCTCACAGTTGTGAAAATTTCATCACTTATAAATCACACCTGAGCAAATTTCATCACTAATATGTCACAATTAAGTCAATTTCATCACTCATAAGTCACAATTGAGCAACTATTATCATTCAAAAGTTATAATTGAGCAAATATTATCATTCACAAGACATAACTGAGCAGATATTATCATTCACAAGTCATAACTGAGCAAATATTATTATTCATAAGTCACAATTGGGAAAATTTCATCAGTTCTAGCTCACAGTTGAGAAAAGTTCATCATTCATAAATCACACCTGAGCAAATTTCATCACTAATATGTCACAATTAAGTCAATTTCATCACTCATAAGTCACAATTGAGCTACTATTATCATTCACAAGTTATAATTGAGCAAATATTATCATTCACAAGACATAACTGAGCAGATATTATCATTCACAAGTCATAACTGAGCAAATATTATTATTCATAAGTCATAATTGGGAAAATTTCATCAGTTCTAGCTCACAGTTGAGAAAAGTTCATCATTCATAAATCACAACTGAACAAATTTCATCACTAATATGTCACAATTAAGCAAATTTCATCACTCATAAGGCAGAACTAAGCAAATATTATCACTCATAAGTCACAATTAAGCAAATATCATCATTCATAAGTCACAACTGAGCAAATACTATCATTCACAGGCCACAACTGAGCAAATATTATCATTCACAAGTCATAACTGAGCAAATATTATTAAAAGTCACAATTGGGCAAATTTCATCATTTCTAGCTCACAGTTGAGAAAATTTCATCTCTAATATGTCACAATTAAGTAAATTTCATCACTCATAAGTCTTAATTGAGCAAATACATGTATTATCATTCACAAGTCATAATTGAGCAAATATTATCATTCACAAGTCTTAACTGCGCATAAAATGGTCATAATTATCAAAGCCTGTATTAAATTTGATTGCATCAAGATTGTCGTGAAATCTCTCTATCGAATACAAACTCTGTCAGAGAGAAGGTCATACTTGACAGCTAATCACACAGGAAGTGATTGTCATTGATAGATGAAGTACTTTCACCTTCCTCCATTGTCTCCCTGAGGACTTCATTTCCAATATCTAGACTGGCACCCATCACATCCGTAACTAGTTTCCTATTTCTTTGTGTACTTTCTTGTCTTCCCTTGGCATATGGTGTAGATGGAGTGTCAAAGTTGAACAAATTTGAAACAGTACCTTACAGGTGCTTACAGGAGGTACCTGTAAAATAATTAGAAAACAGATCAGACACATTATTAGCTGAACTGTCCAGAAGGGGTGGGGCGGGCTGAGCTTATGCGGTGGTCACTTTCCATCTGTCAACTTTTTCTTTTAACCCTTTAACATATTGTGGATATGGGATTGTCTAGTGGGAGTCATGACCCGATGGACATCTTATATTTATAAGTAAGACCTTAGTAGAAATTAGCATCGTTTGAAAATACCAGTAAGGCTAGGGAAAGGATAACATCATATCGTTGTAGTAGTGGGTGCACGGAGTGACTGAAGCGAACTGGTAGGGAGACTGGTATACGGTTGAGGCTAAAAATATAATGAATAGGAAAAGAGTAGACGGTGCTGGTTTGATGGGATCTGTCGGTAAATGAATAAGGTAAGGATGAAAGTGGTTGCCATGGAATCGGCAATCAATTGGTAGTATTCAACAGTAGGTAGGAACGATAGTTTACAAAATAAAGAGCAAGTAAAACGTGATGGGAATCGATGAGAAGCGTTAAGTATAATATGAGAGTAACAACGGACTAACTGACCCGGGGGTCGCGATAGAAGCACAACAACACCAGCTGGTGATGAGCTCATATAGCTCCAGTGCTATTAACCTTCCTAAATGACAGGCATAGGCCTAAAAGCAAGGGAGAGGACATGGACGGATGAGAGTCAATAACATAACATCCTGTTAGGAACACAATTGTATATCAACAATGAGTCGATCATTCATAGCGGGCTAATTATCAGAAATGGATAATTGTTGATAGTAGCTGACAGATCGCATCAAAAGCGGAACCGGTAGTAACCAGTTGGACCAAGTTAGATGGTATAGTGTAGGAGGAGGATGTCATAATCAGAGGGAGATAAGATGGGATGCGAAACCATTCTTACTGGTGTAGGGTGACGTCATAATCAGAGGGAGATAAGATGAGACGCGAAACTATTATGTAAGTGGCTATTATTAGACGTTACCGAATGATGGTAGAAGAGTAGCCAGGAGAGTATAAGAGGAGGAGTTTGAGTGTGAATCGGGAGTCGTGAATAGGATCTGATCATAACGAGAGTAGCTAAAAGCTCTGTGCGAATTTATAAGTGTAGGTCGGTAAATTGGTATAGAGTAGGATTGTTGGTTGAAAATAAGATAGTTAAATAATCAAGTATATTTCTTTGATATAAAATAGATTATTATTTTATGCCAGTAAAAGGCATTTATTCTTATGTACAGTTAGTGTAAAATTAAAGTCATCACCTTGACTATTCAAGGCACTAGTTTGTTATACTTATTCTGGATATTACGGAAGATCACCGTAACGAAACTGCAACTTCTGAGATTCAGTCAGATCAGGCCCGGATATTAAATACAAATATTGTACAATACATCTACGTACGAGGCGAGCCAATATCCATCTTTTGCGCTTTGAGTAAAGTAGTTGTCGCAGCAACTATTCATACAAGCTTTACTCAAAACGTAAGAGACTGACTAGTCGATTAGTATAGTGAATCTTAGCTGTGCATCTTGAAGTTAGATAAGGCATCAAAAATCTTCAATATGTAATGCCCATGTCTCAATTTCTAGACATATATACATGAAAGCTCTTGAATAACTTCAAACTAATAAGGCATAGGAAGCAACAATAACTCACAGTCAAGTTGGTCTCAAAATATTGAACAGGGCATTGCATACATCATATATAAAACATCTTGTTTTCTGGCATATAGAGGTTAATGTGTTAAAAGACTACTACTCATTATCTGGTTGGCCAAATTTAATTTTTTAAAACAAGACAACAGTAAGGTAAGTTTATGATAATTTTGGAACTAATTTGCTTGGATCCTACTGGCCAACAATGGATCATCTCAATAGGGCTAGAAATAACCACTGATTCTGCGATCTGAAGGCCTTTTTCACATACAGATCACTGCTTTAATGCTATAATGGCTAAATTTGATAAAAATGTAAATATTTGCTTAATTAAATGTTCATTTGCAGGTGAAGAGAAGACTATTTTTGAAAATTTACAACTGGAATGACTGGCATGCGAGCAAGTCATTCGTGTGATAAATTTACAAAAATTACTTTTCTATTGTGCTGCAAATAACCATTCCTCAATACCACTGCAGAGGTTGATTTTGCAGTTCTGTTGAGAAATGTCCATTTGCCAGTCAAGAGAAGACTATTTTAGAAAACTTAGCCAGTCATTCCAGTAGAAATTTTTTTTAAAGAGTCTCTTAACCCGCAAATGGACATTGACTATGCAAGCATTCTTATTTGCTTAATCAAGTGATCTTGAAAAATGTTTATTTGAAAATGGATGACATCAGTGATAACAAACCAAATTGGTGACATACTTTCAAACCTGCATTGAGAGACCTCCCATGGGAGAATTAAAAGGTGGTCTCTTAAGGCAGATGGTCTCTTAATAGAGATTCAAATACATTGCTTAAATGGATTTAGAAATTAATCTGTGTAAGTCTTGACAATGAAAAATTGGGGTAACTCCTATGATGTATACATTATGCTGTACCTGTGATTAATGTCTGATGTTAAATGTTATAATATATGTAACGGTCCACCTGCAGCGAGCCATTCCCTTGAAAATTTTCTAAAACAATTTTCTTTGTAGGCCTACCCTACTGGATATTTTCTATGAGAAAATATACACCTGTGCAAAAGTTAAGCACCACCCTATTTTTACGCACATGCGAGGGTATATTCATGTGCTATGAAGAAAGCAATAGCATAAACATTTATGTACCCATCCATCCTACTGCAAGAGGTAATAATGCAACTAGAGGAATGCTGATTATGATGGTGGGGAAACACTGTATGTTTTTGTTTGAACTTGAAAACGAGGCCTGAATATGGTTACGTTGACACAACTGACAACTATTGCCCTACAGTTGACACACGTGGCTAGATTGTCATTAATGGTGTCTGAAAACGAAGTTTAACATCTGTGCACGAGTTTGAGACTGTCATTATTAATACCGGGTATATCCACCTTGTGCCTGGATGACGGCCTGGACACGACGTCTCATGCTGGTCACCAACCGACTGATACGCCATTGTGGTATTCGTTGCCATTCAAGATGGAGTGTGTCTGTTAATTCCTGTAGGTTCTGCACAGGAGGATCCCTCCTTCTCACCATGTTTCCCAGAATGTCCCAGATATGCTCAATAGGGTTCATGTCAGGGCTCCTTGCTGGCCATGGTAGGGTTTCGATGGCATTCTGGCGGAGGTATTCATGCACAGCTCTAGCACGATGTGGTCGGGCGTTGTCATCCATGAATATAGGGTGGGTTCCAGGTGCATGATTTACAAAATGAGGGACCACAACTCTATCCAGTATGGAATCTTGATATCTTTGTCCATTTAGTGTTCCAGGTACAGTCAACAGATCCATCTTACAATCAAATGAGATGCATAAATAATCAAGTATATTTCTTTGATATAAAATAGATTATTATTTTATGCCAGTAAAAGGCATTTATTCTTATGTACAGTTAGTGTAAAATTAAAGTCATCACCTTGACTATTCAAGGCACTAGTTTGTTATACTTATTCTGGATATTACGGAAGATCACCGTAACGAAACTGCAACTTCTGAGATTCAGTCAGATCAGGCCCGGATATTAAATACAAATATTGTACAATACATCTACGTACGAGGCGAGCCAATATCCATCTTTTGCGCTTTGAGTAAAGTAGTTGTCGCAGCAACTATTCATACAAGCTTTACTCAAAACGTAAGAGACTGACTAGTCGATTAGTATAGTGAATCTTAGCTGTGCATCTTGAAGTTAGATAAGGCATCAAAAATCTTCAGTGGCTTCAACTGCCAGGATCCAGAATAAACAGTGAGTACTTAAAGAATATATGGCCCAAGAACAAGCGAGGCGACCAACGACGATAGTGGTTAAAGACCTGGCGGACAGGGTGGCCGATTACTTGACAAAGGCGCAACAGTCGGAGGGGTGCAAGGTAGTCCAATATCGGGAATACGGGACGGAGGCGGTTTGTAAAATAACTACTGAAATACGCTGTCCAGAGCATCCGAGGGTAGCGAAAGTAATAATAGGCATCCATTATCAGTAAACAGAATGGCAAGACCGGACCCGAAGTTACCCCCAATGGGACCCCCACTAGACAGACCAGCCCCGATAGAACTGAGGGCAGAAACAGTGGCGGCTATGAGGGAGATGGGGACGGCCATGGCGGGAGAGATAGTAAACAGCAGTGAAAGGCGGGAGACAGCTAGGGTATACCGGAGGGAGATACGAGATAACATTTACCGTATACAACCTTGTGATGGTGTGGTGCCGGAGGAGGTACGCACCTTCCTAGATGAAACCCGGAGGGCGTGTGTAGCCCATGAGGGGAGGTTGGATGGGATACCAGCTTACGTAGTGACGCGGGCAGCTAGAGGGCAGCTGTCGAGAGCGGTCGATAGCTTTATGGTAGGGCAGAGAAGAGAAGACATAACGTATGCTGAGTTAGCGACGTACATAACTAACAACTTCGTGTCAACAGATGAGCCCGAGAGGATAAAGTATGACCTCGAGAACACTAAGCAGAGGCGCAACGAGACAGTAATCACCTTTAACCGGCGATACAAAGAAGAAAGTAGTAGAGCATACCCGGTCGAGAACGCCGACAATAGACGTACCATTTTAGGTATATATCTGAGAGCGTTAAGTGACCGCGGGATGAGCAAGCGCATAGTCAGAAAGCGGGCAACCACCTTGGCCCGAGCCATAGAGATCTCCGAAGAAGAAGAGACCTGTAATGATTTGCTAAGAGCAATGCAGATCGGCGGTAGACAGGAAGAGGAGATGGAGGTGAACATGTTAGAAGAGGCTGAGGAGCGCGAAATATGGAGTGTTGTTAAGAAGCTAAAACAACAAATAGCTGCGCAATCCAAAATGATCGAACAGCTGTGTGGGCTGGTGAAGGACCTGCAGACGAACGCAGGGCCGAAACCGAGCGAGCCAAGGGGGGCAGTCATGGAGAAAGAGGTTCCACAACCACCGAGAAGACAGGCAGTCGTAAAAAGAACCGCACAACCGAGTGATGTAAGTCATATTACATGCTACAATTGCGGGCGAACGGGGCATTACAAGAGTGATTGTAAGCAGCAGGCACAACCACCCCGTAACACGACACGTAAGGTGGTAACACGACAGCGACCCCAAAGGCCACCCATGACATGCTTTCGATGTGGGAAAGAAGGCCACATGGCCCGAGATTGTGGGGACCGTATGTTTGGCAGTACTCCATCGATAGGACAATGTTTCATTTGTGGTCAGGCCGGCCACTGGGCGCGAGAGTGTCCAAGAAAGGGACCGGGCGCATGACAACAAATGTTCGGACGACCTAACGGACCACCACGGAAAATAATGCGCCGAGCGGAAAAACGTCCTGCAGAAGAAGACTGGGACATTGACGAAGTAGATCGTGAGCGACATATCACTCCGCGAGAATGTTCGCGGAACGTGAGACGAGACTTCGATAACAGGCGACAGCAGGACAGTGAATACGAAGACAGAGATGGTTTCGTTTTAACGGGTCCTGGGACTGACGCGTACGGTCGCTACGGTGGACGCGACGCATCACCAAGGCGAGATTCATATGCGGAAGCTGTGAGCGGGAGAAGGAGCCCGTTAAACTAAGACGGAGAAAACCGTTGGTGCAAGCACCGACCGAGCGGTTTTTAATCCGTCTAGAAGTAGATTCGAACGGTCTAACGGATCAGGGTGAGTACTTGCATGCCTTAGTGGATACTGGTGCTAGCACATCCTTGATTCGTAAAGATGTATGGCGTAGCATGCTGAATGCTAGGCCATTGAAAAGAGCAAAGACGCTCTTAGCTGTTAATGGTTCTCCCATAGAATTGTTGGGAGAAACTCAAGTAAAATTCAAGAACGCCCGGCCTATTCCTAGTACAATAGTAGCACGATTGAGGCATGAATGTTTGCTTGGAGCGGATGCTTTGCACTTGGGAAATGCAAAGATAGATTATCAGGCCAAAGTAGTAGTATGGTTTGGCCAGGTATATCCATTTAGGTATCCTTATAGAGAACAGACGAATTATGTCTATGAGAGTTGTAAGGAAACGACCGGATATAAAGATATCGATAAAGTCTTGGGGGACTTTGCGGATGTCTTTGATATGGCTCGTCCAAAGACACTTGGATTAGTTCCCAAAGTGAAGTGTACGGTACTAACAGGAGATGCTTATCCTATAAGGCAGAAAGCCTACCGTTTACCGCTGGCCAAGCAGTATATAGTCAAAAACCAAGTGGCTGAGATGCTGGCAGCGGGCGTCATAAGACCTTCGTCATCACCCTGGGCGTCACCCATTACATTGGTTCCTAAGAAGGACGGTGACACTAGGTTTTGCATAGACTACAGAAAATTGAATTCCGTATGTCGTAAGGATAGTTATCCTTTGCCGAATATCTCGGATATTTTTGATTCTATGGGGGGCGCAACGATATTTTCTACTATGGACTTGAAGTCTGGCTATTGGCAGATACCAATGGACAGCCAAGACATAGAGAAGACAGCGTTCGTCTGTAGTGAAGGTCTCTTCGAATGGATTCGTATGCCGTTCGGTTTTGCGAACTCAGGTGCCGTATTTCAGAGGGCAATGAATGATATTTTTCGAGAATTCGTGGGAAAATATCTGCATGTTTTCGTCGACGATATAGTCGTATATTCACGAAATCCGACGGAACATGCACAGCACTTGCGTAAGGTCATGCGTAGGATAAGAGAGTATAATCTTCAGGTTAAGAAAAAGAAGTGCGATTTTGCTAAACCATCAGTTGATTTGTTAGGGTATCGCATTTCAGCACAAGGAGTAGCTCCTCAGGCTAAAAAGGTCAAAGTCATTAGGGAAATGTCACCCCCACGCGATGTGGGCGAAGTAAGAAGTTTCCTTGGGGCTACAGGTTATTACCGCTCCTGTGTGCAGGGCTACGCCGAAATTGCTAAGCCTTTAATAGAATTAACGAAGAAGTATAAACGTTTTGAATGGGGGCCGGATGAACAGCAAGCGTTTAAGAAATTGCAGAACCTGCTGTGTAGTGAGACGGTTCTCACATATCCAAATTTAAATGCCCCGTATAAATTGTATACCGATGCGTCTAGCTATGCGATAGGTGCAATATTGGTACAGGTAGACGATAATGGTGTAGAACGAGTAATCCAGTATGTGAGCTCTACTCTGAAAGACAGTCAGTTGAATTGGCCTGTAATAGAAAAGGAAGCGTACGCAGTGATCTATGCGTTGAAGAAGCTTCGACCATATCTATTTGGCGCGCAGTTTACCGTGTATACTGACCACAAACCCCTAAAGAGTTTGTTTGTGGGAGAAGTTAAGAACACGAAGGTGCAGCGCTGGGCCGTACTGATTGCAGAATACGGGTGTAAGATAGAGTACATCCAAGGCTCGAAGAACATTCGAGCGGACATGTTGTCCAGGTTACGTCGTCCAGTGGAGGTCGCCACCTTAGATACTGGCGATTTTGTTATACCAGATGTGGATGAGGGTGCGTTACCGCATGTCCCTCTAGAGACATTCGATATTCCCTACGACGATTTGTGTAGAGAACAAACCAAAGAATACACGGAGCTGTTCAAGAACACTCCGGAGGAATACATGGTTAAGAATGGTATTCTGTATTCTTTAGTTACGCCCTCAGCGTTGGACGCTGAGTACCCCAGAATTGTCTTACCTACCCTGTTCCGTGAGAAGGTGCTCCGGATGGCTCATAAACGAGCTGGTCACCAAGGTCTGCAGAAGACTATCGGTATGGTAAGGGATTCGTTTGTGTGGACATCTTTAAGGAAAGATGTGGTACGTATGCTGGAGAGGTGTACGACGTGCCAGGTCAATCGACCTGTCACTACTCGACCAAGGTACAGTGAGATGCCCATGGCCAATTATCCGAGTCAGATAATAGACATGGATTTGATCGGTCCACTGTTAGAATCGAGTAAGGGTAATATGTATATCATGACGATCGTTGATCACTGTTCTGCGTGGGCAGAAGCATATCCGATTCCCGCTAAGACGTCTCAGAACGTTGAAGACAAGTTCTTCAATGAGTACGTCGCGCGTCATGGTGTCCCTGAGATAGTGATAACTGATCAGGGAAAAGAATTTTGTTCTAAATCCCTGGAAGAACGATTTAAGGAACACGGTATAGATCATAGGCGATCGAGTCCATACCATCCCCAGACAAATGGACGTACCGAGAGGTTCAATCGAACTCTTAAGGAGTTAATCCAGAAAGGGGTGAATAATGCGTCTCGTACATGGGAAGACGAGTTGGGTGCCGCCTTGGCAGCATACCGCAGTACTCGTCATTCCACGACCGGATATACGCCATTCTATCTGACGTATGGTCGACGAGCAAGACTTCCGTTGGCGATCCCTGTAGATGCTTCGCAGGATCTTAGTGAGAGACTGACATGTCTCAATAATGCCTTGCTACGTGCTCGTAGTGAAACGGCGAAGTCTCGCGAGATTCACCGAGAACAAATTGACAAGCGTGCAAACGCTGGTGTATTTCAGGTGGGGGATTCGGTGGTGGTAAAAGCTGAGGAGAGGATGAAATTGACCTCTCGCAGTGACCCCGAATATGAGATCTTTAAGATCAACGGGCCAGTGGCTCATGTCCGGCATCAGAGATCTGGGAAGATGCGTGTACTTAATATAGCCAAGTTACGCGTAGTCGACTCCGAGATGTGCTGGGACAAGGTACGGCCACGCCCTGTTCGTAACCCCACGAAAGGTACGAAGGGTAGCCATCATCCGAGGGTGATGCAGAGACCTGAGTCTGAAACCTTGCCGGTAGCTGGCAAGAATGCTACCCCTAGTGGGATGAATCGTAGGAAGCGTACCGCTTCTAACGATGAACCAAGGGTGAGCAAGGTGGGTAAGAGGGTTGGTAATAACATCGGTCAACCCGGTACGAGTATGAATCGAAACCGTGAGTCACCAACCGAAACTCACGTGATGCCTCCTGATGCGATGATGGACACATCGGAGGAGGTACCCGCAAGAGTGCCGGAGCCAATGGAAACGCTGCCAGCACATCCATACTTTCTGCGCAAGCGCAGTCATATGCCTGATGTCGAAAATAACACCAAGCGACTCAGGATCGGTGCTTTTGGGCGTGCTCTATACGATGAATTCATCGATCGTATAGATGCAGTCATACTGCGACATAGCCGCAGATAATTATCATTCTAACTTGTACTCCGTAACAGTAAACATCGTACTAGTGTAGCATTGCATATGTAGTCAAGAATTTAAATTTTAGTATCAGATAGATTTCCGTGGAGGTTATATACTAGATTGTTAGTGAGTAACCATGTCAGTGTCAGATTTATCCGCTGAGGCCGCCCTAGCTGCGCGTGCTATGGTGACCAATATTGCTAGTATGTGTAACGAGGATGGGGATAAGATGCGTACGTTACTTATGGGGAGCATGCGGGTTGCTCTTAGAGATAACAAAATTAATGCCGGAAGAGTTGTACTTATGGCCGAAATCAGCAAGTGTTTGGTATCTGAATATGGGATAGAGATAGTGCATTGGGTTCGAGTGCTGTTGTTGAGAAGCTTTATTAATCGATGTATTTCTCACCAGGATCGGGTCGTGTGTGACCTGGTCAGAATGTCCTGGTGGTAAACCTAGAGTGTGTCAGGGTCAGCTAAGGTCCGACAAGACCCACGTGCCCTGCATAGTGAGCATATTAACGAACACCACCGATAGAAATTGTAATATTCAATTGTCTGAATCCAACGTAACTGCAAGTAGATTATTTGCCAATAGGAAAATCGGTGTGGTTTTGCAAACCTTCGGTGAGACTATGGAAATTCATTGTGACGGAAAACTGACGGACAGATGTGAAGTAGGTAATGGTGTGTATGCGTTGATGTCTGGAAAATGTGGGTATAGCGGGAAGGGTTGGCAATTCGAGCCGGTAGCGTCTTATAGTCGGACGTACACTCGAGTTAGCCTGGCCATTGAAATGCCCCATTTGGATGTGACCGGCGTTCTAGACAAGTCCATGATAGTAGAGCATTTGAAAATGCAACCATGGGATCATTTACAGAAGTCTAAGTATGTGCCGCTAGCACCATTGTCCGCGATTGACCCAGTGATGGTCAATGGCATTGGGGTACGATCCTTTGTATCCTACTCAGCAGGTTCTTTCATAACTGTGCTCGTAATTATAATTGTGCTATACAAATGTGGATTACTTTCGCGCATGTGGAATTGGATAAAATGCAAGCCACATGCGGCCCATAGTAGTGATAAACACACCGCCATTCATATTACTGCACCAGCAGTTCAGGCCCCGCGACCCCGGAAAACTGCAGTGATGCCGGAGTCGCTGGGGTTGGCAACCGGGTCGTCGCCTAATGGTATTCCGAGGACTGAGATCGACCCGACGGCTGCCGACTGGGTGAACATAGAACTGTACGACGACGTGGTGGATCCTGACGAGGAAGTGGCTCGATTGGACATATCCAGGTGACGTTGTGGTACAAACTTTATATGCTGCGTGTGGAACATGGAATGGTGATGTATATATCCATATTTGAACTTTATATGAACTTTGCGTAGGAATTATTATATGACATGTAATGGTATTTGCAATGTAGGATTAGGTTTTGAACTCAATATGTATTCATTTATTTTAAATTGTGTTTATTATTCGCTTGTATTGTTAGTGTACGCGTGTGGCGGGTTACGTCCACGGTTTAATGATGATATTAATGTGTTTCCGGGGACGAGATACTGTTATCCGGACAAGTATGTATGTATAATCGTGCCTGGAGTCGAGGGTCTGGCATGATACCTCTTTCCGGGTGTAATCCGATTTCATAGTTAAATTGCTTTATGTATAGGCGATCGTATTGATAATTACAAATTGCTTTATGTATAGGCGATCATATTGATAATTACAATTGCTTTATGTATAGGCGGTCGTATTCGTGTGAGTGGTACTTGTGAGTGGGGGATGTTATCCGTTCGGAGAGCCGCTGGTATAGTGTAGTTTTGTTGTTGATGTTGTACAACGAGTTAATTAACGCACCCTTAAGGCCTTAAGTGGTGGTTAATTAACTTCGGTTGGTGGGCATCTGTGGATATGGGATTGTCTAGTGGGAGTCATGACCCGATGGACATCTTATATTTATAAGTAAGACCTTAGTAGAAATTAGCATCGTTTGAAAATACCAGTAAGGCTAGGGAAAGGATAACATCATATCGTTGTAGTAGTGGGTGCACGGAGTGACTGAAGCGAACTGGTAGGGAGACTGGTATACGGTTGAGGCTAAAAATATAATGAATAGGAAAAGAGTAGACGGTGCTGGTTTGATGGGATCTGTCGGTAAATGAATAAGGTAAGGATGAAAGTGGTTGCCATGGAATCGGCAATCAATTGGTAGTATTCAACAGTAGGTAGGAACGATAGTTTACAAAATAAAGAGCAAGTAAAACGTGATGGGAATCGATGAGAAGCGTTAAGTATAATATGAGAGTAACAACGGACTAACTGACCCGGG
>CM067359.1:190635395-190715395 GCA_034401795.1 Chaetoderma sp. LZ-2023a
TATCCAAGCTGATTAATCGAGTACTCACGATTATTTAAAAATAATCGATCGCGATCACTCACAGCAATAATCGCGCAAGCCTACAGTAAATAAAACATGTATGGTGACCTGGGGGAAATATAGATAAGAAGAGCCTACACTCATTACTATTACCTTTAACCCATGTAGCAACTTATTTATGATGTAAGAAACAATTAGTTGAATATTTTGAAATCAATTTGACGGGAAGACATTACTACCTGCAGCAACACCCTTCAGTCACTGTCAAAATATTTTCAAAATATTCAAAAGCTATCACATTTGGTTTCAATGAAATTGAGTCAACGGATCTTCATTAGTAAAAGGGTTAATATCCAAATATCTGCCTTGTTTTCATTTGCATGCATGTATATAGGTGCGCTTGAGTGATACCTATCGTTCAAATGTAATAGTAATAGTAATTGATATGAGAGTAATAGTAATAGATCCAATCTGGAGTAATTGTAATAGGAGTTTAAAGTAATAGTAATAGATGCAATGTAATTGACCCCATCCCTGAATTACGTGGCAATATTTTAAAAGATTTTAATGCACAAATATGACAAAGAATGTATTTCAAACATTGCAGCATCTCTGTTGGGCCCACCCAATTTTTTCATGGTATGAGTTAACTTGACTGCAGGGTTCGATCTCTAGTTATGTTCGCTAGTCCGGGACTACCTGATTCTCATACGGACTACTTATAGTCTGTTGGTCACAAGTCCTGTGGACTAGTACAAAATTTCTGTCAAAATTATCCGTTAGGCTCGCAAAAACGAAATATTCCATGATGTTGAGAAAACTAATGCATAGGTTTCTTGCAAACACGCAAGCTTACCCGCTTAAAATTGCTGCAGATGTTATATATGTTCAAATCTATGATAGCAGTGCCTGTTCATAGTCGGCAACCATTCCGGAGCGTTTGCATTTAATTCACGCTTGGCTTTTTTCGGTTTCTAACTTTCTATATGATACATGTAGGACATAAAAGATCCGAAAACAACCGAATTGCGAAATCGTTTAATGTGTGCAAAAGTGCTGACATCGTAAAACGAATTACTTGGTCAATGCAGCCTAGAGGGATACAAGAATTGCTCATTGCCTTGTAGCCGAGTTGCATGGCTTATGAATTGATCAGTAATTATGTAGAATTCATAAAATTGATTTTGACCGATACTGACATATCTGTCATATGTTTATGGCTTGGAAACTACATATAATATAGTATAACGATTAAACCAACGTCAATATCTGTACACACTACATTTAATAATTAAACAAGTATACTGATGACAGATTTTGCCGAGGAACATATACACTCCCAACGTTCCCGACGAATTGAATCTTCCGGTTCATTTTGTCCTAGAGGGGGATATGAGAATTTAAGATGTAAATCTTATTTACCATGACTACGCATATATATTCATATGCGTGATTTGCCAATTACTGGAACTACACAACATATTACATGTGGTGCCTGGTTCCCTGTACAATAAAATTGTATAGCACTAAAAGAATTGATATCGGTTTCAAACTAATTATGCAATATCAAATCAAGTGATAAGGGTACTAAAAACTTTGGCGGGAAATTTGAGTACCATAGGATATGTATTGTGTGGTATGTAGGAACCACCCTTTAACAGGACTAGTGCTTTTATCTGTGGACTAGTCTATTTTCAAAATCACTAGTCCAACGGACTAGTGACGTAAAAAGTTAAGATCGACCCCTGAACAGGTTTAGTGCATTTATGTGTGATTTTATGAACTCACTGTCTGTGTTTTCTGAAGCTACAATATACAAGGAACCTTAGACTATATAGGTTTAACATATTTTTTTTAGAACAAACTGTGGTATATTACTTTGAAATAGAAAGAAGAGGAAAATATGTGATTTTTCATGGTACAAAGGCAAAAATTGTGTTTACATACAGGTATATCTTCAGATTTGAAAAAGCCATAGAAGCTCCCTTAAATAAAGTGGCCTAAGTGCAAGCCACAATTGTGGGCTTTGATTTGATACATGTATTGTGTATTTTATCTTCACAAGTGCATATTGGTTAGCAAATAGATGAAAATGTGTCTAATTACAGATTTTATGATATGAAAGCATGGTCTATATAAAAGGCATCTGTGTGTTAATTCATATGAAGTATATTGGTGAATTCATTACAATATTTTGTAAATTAATATGCTGTTATTAATTCAAGACCATATTCTTGTGAAAGTAATATGATGTTCATGTTCTGTCAAATAACAAAAAAATGGTGCACCAAATTCCAGCTGTACGTCATGTTTTGTTTTAATGAATGTTACTCTAAGAATATACTACTTAAAAATTATTATTAGTATGCCTTTTGTTAGTTTTGTATAGTCTCATGATATCTACTTTTGCCTCGGCTGAGAAATATATGTTAGCAGCAAACAGGCATGGTTTAATTTTCTTTGTCTGAAAAACAGTAATTAAATTAATTACTGTTTGCTGAAAAGGAAAGTTAAAACTGCATGTTTACTAATGATGTATACAATTTCTCTCAAATATGTCAATGGGGATGGTCAATATAACTAAAAGGTAGACAGTTTTAATAATGTTCCAAGATGTCCTTTGCACCAAAATGTATCCTATTTTTACCCAGTTTCTTCTCGAAAAGTATTCCAAGTTTTGCCAGTATTAACTATTGCCATAATTTTTTATGTTATTTTAAATTATCGGATTGCATGACCCCTGAGGTAGATCAGCGAGGGAGGGGTGGGTGTGAAGGGCGAATCACATTTTTGTGTCGAAAATGTTCAACTTTAAACCGTGTTCTTACTTCAGGGTGGGAAGTCTAGAGACAAACGCAAATAAGATCCTGAGATAATGGGTGTCAGTTGTCATCTGGATATTCGATATATTTTCATCTCCCTGTCAGATACCTGGAAACGCATTTAATGAATTTTAAAATGGCAAAACATTCAACATGCGAAAGCCCGCCCTCTCTAACTAACTCCTGCTGATCTGTTGTACCTCGGGGCTTGTACTAGTCATGGTATCGGATAATTTAGAATAACATAAAAACCCCATAAAATATTAAAATACTTGGAAGACTTTATCTGAAGAAATTGGTGAAAATAGGATACAACCCACTGAGAATGCATATTCAACACTCAAAATGCAGGAGATGGCCTCTGAGAGCATCTAGATTTCAAAATTTTCCTCATTGCTCAGCGCCTGCTGGTTTCTTATTTTGTCTTCAATACTCAATCTCATCCATGTTTTGGGTATAAAAATATTAGGAGGACATCCAAACCATATAAAATTACAGTGTCAAAGAATTTCCGGCTGTACGTCACGTTTTTGTAAATTTAGTAATATGGTTAATTACATTAGGGACACGGTAATAACATCAAATAAATTGGTTTCATTAATCAAATTACTGTCTTACATGCTTGAAAATGTATCGATTCTTGAGCCAGGCATTCCAGTAATACATTTTCAAAAATAGCCTTCTCTTGCCCTGCAAATGGGCATGCATTCACTAAGTAAAATATAATTTTTTGTGTCCGATCGCATTAAAAAGTAAGTGAAAGTTAGGTTTTGGAATAGTTAATGCAATAGAAAATATTCACGATTATTCGATTATTTGATTCTGGTATTATGTAATTGCGGCGTCCGGGTGGGCGGATTGGCGTGCGGGCGGCAGAGTGATTTCTGGATGATACAGTAACTCCGTTGCCATTTGTCGGATCACATTGAAACTTCATAGGGTGGTTGGACTAGGTTTGGGGAAGAAACCTACCGACAATCGACGATGATCCGCAATCCAAGATGGCCACCAGCCAGTGGTGGCCATCTTGAAAATTGGTTTCCAAATATACACGTAACTCCGTTACCATTTATTGGATCGCTTTGAAACTTTATAGAGTGGTTGGACTAGGTCTGAGGAAGAAACCTATCAAAATCGACAATGATCCAAAATTCAAGATGGCTGCCAGCCACCGGCAGCCATCTTGAAAATTGGTTTCCGGATGATAACTCCTTTACCGTTTATCAGATCGCTTTGAAACGTCATGGAATGGTTGGACTAGGTCTGGGAAAGAAACCTATCAAAAGACGATGATCCTAAATCCAAGATGGTTGCCAGCCACTGGTGGCCATCTTCAAAATTGGTTTTCGAATGATAACTACGTTACCGTTTATCGGATCGCTTTGAAACTTCATAGAGTGGTTGGACTAGGTCTGAGGAAGAAACCTATCGAAATCGACAATGATCCTAAATCAAAGATGGCCACCAGCCACCATCTTGAAAATTGGTTTCCGGATGATAACTCTCTTCCCGTTTATCAGATTGCTTTGAAACTTCATAGGGCGATTGGACTATGTCTGGAGAAAGAAACCTATCGAAATTGACGATGATCCGAACGCCAAGATGCCCGCCAGTCTTTTTGATGATATCTCCATTACCATTTATCGGATCACTTCCTAGGGTCATTGGAATATGTTTGGTGAAGAAATTTACGATAATCCGAAATCAAATATGGCCGATATGGCCGCCAGTCAGCGGCAGCCATCTTGAAAATTGTTTACGATACCTCCTTGACCGTTTAACGGATCGCTTTGACACTTCATAAGGATGACTGGTCTGATGGGTCTGATTATGAAATACATATTTTCTGATAGCTCTCATTCATTGGTGTGTCATCATGGCGGGGTATTATGCGCCATTTGCTGAGCTCTTATTAATCATATAAATTCACGATTTAAACCATAATCGTGATTTTCGATTTAATCATGTAATCGCGCAAGCCTAAGACAAATACCAAAACATTTTCAAATAATAAAAAATACAAATTTTAAAACAGTAACCAATACATGTATTATATATATACACAAATGCAGATAGTCTAATTAATAAAAAAAGCTGAGCTTGAAACACTAGTACACAAGACCCGCATGATCCTGCTATCATACTAATCACATAAGTCTTACCAAAAACACAACCATAAACATAGTGAACTACAGATTGATGAGTACCATCTCTCGTTGAATAGTAAGCCATCAAGAGGAGTCATCATCTATTCCCATATATCAGTAAATGCTCAAAACTGTGACACCCTGAATGATAATGGCTTTAACGAATCAGTATGGAGTACATAGATGACACAACAAAAGGAAAAAATTTTAGTTGGTTGCATAGATCTACAGAAGCCCCAACTCAAATAGCTTAAACAATAACAAACTCTTAATTCTGCTAAACAAGTTTGATTCAGCAAATGCAGACCACATTCTTATAGTAGGGACTTCAACTTCACATCAATTAACTGGATCACTGGATTTTCGTTAAATGAAGAAGATGCATTTCTTAACACTAGCAGCGATATCTTTTAGCAGTGATGTCTTTCTACAACAATTAGTTACATGTACATGTACTAATGTGATACGACATAGAATAAATCAGACTTCAAATCTTTTGGATCTAGTTTTAACAAACAACCAAAACATCATCCACGAAATAACACACCTACCTCCACTATGATGTTCTACAAATATCACTAGATCCTGACATCTTGAGCACAAGCAAGCAACTAGCTACGCCAAAGCTACTGGTGAACAAAGGACGGTATGCTGATATGAGAAAAGACTGACTGGAATCATCTACATGAACTTAATGCATCAGAATCTTGGAACTTCCTACACAAAACATTGATCGCAATGAAAGAGCAGTATATTCCTTCGTCAAAACACAGTAAATGTCAGTAAGAAAAAGCACCTCTGGCTTGACCGTACCACCACAGAATTACTAAATAGCAAAAATCAGGCATACAAAAGTTACAATGAAATAAAGAAAACCGCAGATTACGCTAGTGTTGTTCCGATTAATTGATTTGATCGATGATTGATTGGTTTGTACGTTTCGTATGTTCAACCAACAGATCGATCATGATTTCAGAAATCGATTTTGGTTGTTTATAAATTGATTTTATTAATATATTTTAACTGGTCAAGCTAGAAAACGAATACTTTTTTGAAAAGAATTTAAATTTAATTGTTAGAACTATATAGAATTACTCCTTAGTCTAAGACATTATTTCTTTCAACACTGAAATAGTATGTTAATTTCAAAGCAACCATACCAATATCATGTTGAATATTTTGAAACTTATTTGACTGGAAGCTGTTGTTGCCTAGCAGCAACAGCTTCCAGTTAAATGAGTTTCAAAATATTCAACAGATTATTTCTTAAATTATTAAAAATCTGTCATACCTGCGACTTTGTTTGAAAGGGGTAGTTATCCTTGAACATGCTATAATTACTGCATTCAAAATGGGTAAAAAATGAGAACCTGTTATGATCAATCATTAATTGATCATCGGTTAGTATATACACCCAATCATCGATCGCAAAAATAGTACCAATTCCCAACACTAGATTACGCCCTTTACAAAAATTGCTGGAAACAAAGCAGCAGCGTATCAGAAAAGCAAAACAGAAAGTAAAGTGGCAAGTGAAAGCTAGAGAAAATCTATCCCAAACCTTTTTTGGAATTATGTCAAGAGTAAAACAATTCTTCGATCAATACTCACCATTCTATTACTTCTGATATACAGCTGGCCCTGACAGCTGGCTCTAGGACTATAGACTTAGTAAGCTTTACCGACTCCTGGAACCGGGTACTCGGCTCCCAACTGGGTCATTCCGTGTCAAATCAGCAAATTTCCAGAAATGTCCCCACCTGACCATCTCAGAATTGCTTAATATTTTGTTTACAGCTACCTACACATATTTTAGGTGATTATACAAAATTATAGAGTCCAGTTTTACATACTTTTCAAAATATTGCAGTTTGAGTAACATAGGGGTGGCGAAAATGTTACAGGATTTTCGCACATGTTATTTTTTCTGCAACTTTCAAGTCCTAATATCTCCCTTATTATACATGCTAGCCATCTGAAATTTTTATCATTAATTCACTGCCACGTGTCTTACTGGAAAATGCCAAATACCTTTATAAATCTTTATTTAATACTTTACCAAAAATGGCAAAATAATCTTCGACATTGTGCATTTTGCAACTTTTATCTGAGAATAAAACACAAACTGTCTGCAGTTAGGGCTTGCCTTTTCACATGCTTTATGTATCCATATAGATGAACATGCACAGGTGTTTGTAACCTCCTAAGTTTATAACTTTTAGAGATATGACTTGTTGAAAACAAGAAAATCTTCACGCATGGGTCATTCCAATGCCCGTCAACTCATAGTCACGGATTTCCTTCAAACTTTCTCAGTGTGAGCATATGGATGTTTTAGTTGAGCATGACAATTTTTTAACTGATATGTGAAATACTTTTTGAAAAATGCCCTCTCAAAGACCCCTATGCTAAAATTGACAAAAGTTTCAAGTACAAATCCAATGTTTGAGACATCATATCTCATCCAATATACTGTTTACAATACTAGATCTTTTCATTCTAATGCTCTGGTCAGCATACTTGAGGAAAATAACAAGCAATATGTGTTGACTTGTTTTGGGTGTGTTTTAGGGGTCACCAAAAACGTTAAAAACAGCTAATTTTCCTGTTTCAACAAAATTTGGTGATACAGTAAAATGTATATTATAGTTGCTGTAACTAAATGATTTCTACCCAGTTCACTAGAGCTAATATTAGCTTAGTAATATTTACTGACTAACAGCAAGGTTTGCTCATCAAAAAATTTTGGGGGCCCAATGCACCACCCCTGTTCACAAAAGAGGGCCAACTTCATCGCCTATTAAGTCAAAATAACCCCTTTCAATTTTTATTTTATTTTGGTGAATGGTAGATATATGGTCAATAGTTACATGGTTAAAAGTTGCACTCTTACATTTGTTCCCTTTTGGAGCTATGGCATATTAGAAATGTGATATTTTTGTAAAACTTGTACGATATTCCATTTTTGGGGGTTAATAATTTTAAAATTATAGGGCCTAGAGGCATGAAACAAGCGATACAACCAGTTCTCCTGCTATATTAGAAGAACCAATCAGCATTCCCTGGTTATATAATACATAAACATCGATTTTCTAGACCCAAAGACCTGACTCTGTTAAAATTTGACATTTTTCGCGACAATCTAATTTGTTTTAAAAAGTTTAAAATATCTCCACTTTAGCATTTTAGATACTTTTTCATCATAGGTGGACATTGAATGGTATATTATGGTCATATTAGTACAGCTACATGGACTTCTATGGCCATTTATAGACAATTTTGACACACTGCGACCAGGCCAATATGTGTAATCTCTCATACTAAAGTATGCCTAAATGTCACCCATTTCATGGAATTATTTAATAAACTGAGACAGGCATTGGTTAATACACATGATATAATATAAAAGTGTTAAGAGATAGTACATAATACTACATACCTCAGCAATAATTGATGATACGGTACATGATCCAGCATATACCGCTCCTCCAAATTATTTAAATAGTCCATTTATAAAGTCGATATCAGTTTGTGGAAAAGTGTACTGCCGGCCAGTTGCTGTCAATGGTGTTGACACCTTACTTAGAATGTCACAAAAAGGAACCCAGCACTGGTCTGTGCGCCTTGGCCAACTAAAGGATCGAGCTGGTCCATGCGGCTTCATAAACCAAATGAGACAGTCCTCATTTTCTAGACTAATTTCTAACACTATGCTAAACCACCAATTTTTGTCATACAGTGCACCAACATAGTCACTCAAAGACAGTTCCATAGGGATATTTAAATTCTGAATCTCTGATGACATACCAGGTTGTGTGTTAGAAAATGACCGAGTGTATGAAACATCATCAGTTGAAATTCGCTTTACTGTGATAGAGTTAGTGTCATTTGGAACAAACGAATGGAATGACCTGGTTCCTTGCACTGTTTTGGCAAGGAGATACCGCTCTTCCAACATTGTATGATGACTCTGGATCTCATCTTTACTAACTAAGAAGAACTTGATCTTGCTTATGTTCTGTTGGCTGAATTCATACAATTCACTAGCATTTCGTATAAGCGCTGTTTGCAGACTGGCCCTTGCGGCTAAGCGCTTCACTGTGCCACCGATACCGTCGCAAACACCTTTACCATGGCTGGTAGCAAAGAAATGCCATTCTGCCTTAATATCAAAATCTGAATAATGATGGCAGACATTAATAAAGTTTTTGAAGTTCTTGTATTGTCCTGCACACCCATCACTAAAGTATTTAATTATATGAATATTGGGATACTTTTCCTTCAAATATCTTGTAAAAATCTCCTGAAAACAGTACACAGTATTTGTTTCGTGTTTCAGACACTCAGAGATGAAGCATACATTTTCTTCATTCAACTTTCCATAAGCCTTAACATAAAATGCCAAAGGATGTATCGTGACTTGAGAATTGTTCCAATAAAATCCCTGTACACAATCTTGCTGTAATTTTCAGCAAAGTCGAGAACAACAATGGCAGTAGTGTCATCTAAATCATGTTTGCACGCTTTCAAGAATTCACTTTGAGATTTCGCTATGAAGGAATGTGGTGTTAATTCTTGGATCCGTTGACATAATATAGAAATAAAATCTTCAACTGATACTTCTCGGCGCATGATTTCAATTCGGTCTGTGGATACCCATTCATTGAATTTAATGATGTCATCCTCATCCATGTGCTCGTAAAGGTCTTGCTCTAAGTAAGTTTTGAGAAATGCAGTTCCTGGACACTTTTCACATCGTTGCAGCATGCAATTTCTAGAACTACTGTCACATACAGATTTGTCAATTAGGTTATGATAGTCTTCAGGGATAACATCCACCATAAACTTTACATTTTGGTGTTTTTCGCATACACAAACATTGTGGCTGCCGCTAGAAGAAACAGTTACACACCATTTGGGTCTTAACTCAACAAATTTAGAGAAACCAATTTTAAGTCCAGTTTCTGTTTTGAAATTAGCATGTACTTCCTTCAAATTTGTCAGGATTAGCCGTTTTTGCTTATGTTCTTTGGTACCACAAATTCTTATAGTAACAAAATCATTTTTCCCGGGTAATAGTCTAGATACAGTATCATCTTGGTAGTAGTTAATAACACTATCTAGTGTATGCTGATCAAGCTTATTTCTTTTAAAGGTTTCACGATCAGCGAGTATTCCATCATTCTGCGCAAGTTGTCTGGCTTGTTTCGCCATATAACGCGTAACACCACATGCCTGAAAAACCTGAACAGTTTTATCTATCGACCATGATTTAGGTGTAATAGTCAATACTTGTATCTTTTGATTTCGTGATGACACAGACAGTTTTTCATTCATGTTCGATACCAAGTAGTCCACATCTAACTTAGAATCACATGTACATTCAGTTTGTGAAGTGTCAGCAACTAATTTATTAGGTGGAAAACCTAGGTGGGATGCCACGTGACTTGTTGTTGCTTCTGCCATTTGTTTGATTTTTCGTTTACCATATGATACTTTCCTTTCTGAATGGACACTCTTATGGGGAGAAACTCCAACTGCTGAGAAACTAGAGTTGAGGCATTCAGCATTACTGTACAAAGTATCTGCTATGGCCATTGATTCCGGTTCACTGTCACTACAATCTGTCAGGTTATTAATTTTCTGCAAACAATGATGGCAAATCTTTTGGCCAGGTTGTTTTCTCTCTCTAGTTTTCGACTGTATTAATGCCACAATTTCTTGATCTATATTAACTAGTCCCTTTTTAATAAGCTTTTTGTGAACTTTTAGGGGATCACAACATGAAGTGTTCTGCTTCATCATCGGGAATATATGCAGATAGTGTTTCTTGTGGCAACAGCACACTGTTTCTAAACTATCCTCACTCTGGCCGCTTCTCATTGCAACAAGTGTTTTATCTGTAGCCGTCAATTGTACAACATCATTTACAGAGCATTTATCCGTAAACTTATGACATTTATCATTAGTGAGACGCCCAACTGAACAAAATGTCTCTGGTAATTCAGCCATTGTGCAACGTGTCCTAGTCAAAGTTTACACTTTTCAAATTAAAAGGCCTAATTTATCTTTAAAATGTATAGTGAATTATTAAATTTCTAAAGTAAATATCTAAACATTTGTGTATCAGCAACAATGTCAATGTTTCAAAGCAGTAATTATTAAACACTTTCACTGGTCATGCTGCCTAATCTTGATCACTTAAAATGCTTGACTGAACTCTTGTTGATAGCAATACTTGCATGCAGATCCCTGAGAAAAACTGAGACCATGTGACTAATCAATATCACCTCACTACCTATGTCTATTACAGCAATTGACATAATTATATACAAAGCTCTGAAGGTTGAGTTATTTTCTCTAGATATGAAATCTCTCAGTCTTTATTAACACTGGATAACTCAAGACTGAGTGATGAGCTGTTGCAGCTCGACCAGCTTACAGGACAAACTCTGTACCTGGTGTATATTTTGAAAATGATTTGACTGAAAATTATTGATGGCTAAGTCAGCAACAACTTATAGTCAAATTGTTTTTTAAATATTCTCCAGGCAATTGTTATTCCCATTGAAAATGTTGTTGAATAATGACTTGTAGTTTACCCACAAAAATGTCAAATTTTAACAAAGTAAGGTTTTGACATCTCTAAAATCCATGTTTATCTATTTTGTAAAAGGGAAATGCTGGTTGTTTCTTTTAATAAGGCAGGGAAATGCGCTACATCTCTTGTTTCATACTTCTAGAGTGTATACTTTTAAAATTATTAACCCCCCAAAATCGAATATCATACAAGTTTTTGAAAAAATATCAGATTTTGTATTTGCCATAGCTCTAAAAGGAAACAAATGTAAGAGTGAACCTTCTGGCCCTGTAACCATTGACCATATATATAACATTCACCAAAATATTAAAAAAATTGAAAGGGGTTATTTTGAAAAAAGATGTTATGAAGTCACCCCATTTTGGCGAACAGGGGTGGGGGTATGGCTCCCACAAAATTTTTGCGGAGCATATCTTGCCATTAGGTAATAAATATCACTAAAGTAGCAGTAGCTCTAGTTAACAGGATAGAAATCATTTGTGTAAACCAAATACAAATACATTTTACGGCATCACCAAATTTGGATTAAAATATGAAAAATCAAATTTTTTGGCATTTTTGACGACCCCTAATACATGCCTAAAACAGGTCAGCACAAAATGCTTGTGATTTTCTCGAACTATGGTGACCAGACTGTTAAAATAAAAAGACCTAGTATTGTGAGCACTGTAGTCGGTGAGATATGAAGCCTCAAACATAGAAATTTTGTTACAAATTTTTGTCAATCTTAGGCAGGGGGTATTGGATAGGCCAGTTTTCAAAAAGTATTTGACTTTTCACTATAATACTTGGAATTTCCTGTTAATACATACATATGCTTACTCTGACAAAGTTTGAAGGAAATCTGAAACTATGACTTGACGGATTTCAAAAATTTTGGTCCTTATATGGAATGACCCGCATGTCAAGTTTCAGCTGCAAATATTATTAAGAGGGACAGGTGGCACAAACTATTACTATATATCAAAAGAAAGCATATGGTCTAAGCTTTAATTTGATACCTAGAACAACTTGCCCCTATGATTATTTCAGTATGATATTAATTTAACAAAATAGGGTTATTTTGTCAATTCGCGATTGATTAATTATGCATAACTCAGTAATTACTTCGGAAATACTTCAAAGTGGATTGAATATTCAAGAACAAATTTAAAGTAATAAGTATGTAACACTGCTTCCATATAAATCTTTAGCACTAATGTCAAAAATTTCCAATTTAAAACAAGGTTAAATTGATGCCACTTTTGTAAACAACTTTCTCAGAGGATGCTGCTGCCTTAAACATCATCATCATCTAAGGAAATTGTTTTCCAAATCTGTTAATGCCAAAAACAAGAGAATGTTAATGCTAGTGTGCTCAGGATAAAAGCTGCATTAAGGTAACTTCACTAAATTATATGTAATTGTATCTTGTATATCAATCATGTTTAGGCTTTCTCTTTCTGTTGCTAACTATGTACAAGGAGGTAGTCAGCATACCAGCATAGTACACATACTTACATGTAACAGAAGTTATTTACGACAGAAACTTGGTAGCAGAAAATGTTCTGAAACACTCTGTAATTTGTGTCATTGTGTCCTGATCCAACTTACAAGTATACTGACGACCAGTTATTGTGGTAAGGTTTGTCACTGCACAGAGAATATGATCAATTGGAACAGCACATTCATCTCGTCTTCGTGGCCAAGAAAATGATCTTGCTGGACCTTTTGGCTGCATGAAGTTAATCAGAAGATCTTGATGCTCCTCCGATATCTCTACAATGTTTCCAAGATACCAGTTCTGATCATAAACCGTGGCTATATACTGTCCTGGTTGAAAGTTTAGAGACGTTTCTGTGTCTGAGACGCTCACTTTCGTACTGGCACCGTTTTCATCAGCAGATATTCTACTAATGCGTAACTCACTAGTACTGGTGGGAATGAAGCAGTGATGGCTCTTTGTTCCAGGAATCGTACCTGCATTTGCGAAACGCTTTAGTAGACTAGGGCGATGCTGTTCCACATCAGTGAGTGATACATAAAAGAAAGTGATACCATGAACATTAGATTGTGACCACTCATATAATTCTACCGGTGTAAGAATATGATTGTCTGTGGTGTGTTGCAGGCTGCTTCTTGCAGCAAGTCTCTTAACTGTTCCTCCAATTCCATCACAAACACTTTTACCGTGGCTTGTTGCAAAGAAATGCCACTCAGCTGATAAACCAAAATCTTGTGAATGTAGACACAGGTTGCGGAAATTCTTATAGTTTTTATATTGTCCTCCGCATCCATCACTAAAGTACTTTACATGCTTAACATGAGGCAGCATTTCTTTAAGGTATTTTACCACAACATTAATGAACGCATACACACTTACTGTGTCATGTTGCATACAATCACTGATTACACACAGAGATAAAGGCTTACACAGCATGCCGTCTTTGGAGTAATAAACAGCAAACGGATGCAACGTTGCCTGCTTGTTATCTCAATAAAATCCTTGAATGGAATCCTGAATTATAAAGGAGTAATTCTCTGCAAAGTCTAACAATACTAACATTGTATTATCATGTTCATGTAATGTCTCTTTGCAGCTAGAAAGGTATGCAGCTTGTGCTTTCGCAATGTAATGGTGGGTTGTCAGATTATCAAGTTGGTCACACAGCAGATTGATGAAGTCTGGCACACATTCCTGTCTAGTAACAATGGAAGTCCGATCAGTATGCCCCCACTGTTTAAAATTAATGACATCATCTTCATCCATTTCCATTTGATTGTGGATAAGCTCTGTTGTATGCAGGGCATCTTTTCCTGGGCACTGGCTACAGCGGTGTATCATACAGTCTCTGGAATGAATGTCACAAACAACAAGCGACATTAATGAAGTGTATTCCAGTTTTAGTTCACCAACTGCAGCTAACAAAAGTTTCACGTTTTGGTGGATCTCACAGATGCACACAGAATGGGTGCCTCTGGCCCCAACTGTTATACACCATGGTGGGCGCAGTTCACAGAATTTGGAAAACCCTATTTTGCAGGATTCATACTTTTGTTTAAATGCTACGTACAGTTCATTCAAATTTGCTAAGAGCAGGCGCTTTTGTTTGTGTATACGATTTCCATCAATTTTTATTGAAAGGTAGTCCTTTTTTCCAGTGCACAAACGAGAGTATTCATCACTTTCATAAAACACGGTCACTTGTTTCTTGACATCTTCTTTTAATTCATTTCCCTTCTTGGTTGAGGGTTCCGCAAGAATGCCATGGTTTTTTTTTAACTCTCTGGCTTTCCTAACCACATACTTTGTCACATTAAATTCTGTAGCAGTCTTCTCAAGTGACCAGCTTGGAGGTGCCATTGTCAGTATTTGTATTTGCTTTTGTCTATTTGACACACTACATTTTTGCTTCATACATAAAATAAGTTCGTTAAGATCTGTACATTGCTGACAAACTGGTGTCTACTTTACCAAATCATCTGGCTCTACTTTCAAATTTTTGGCAAGCTGATATTTCATGGCAGTCTCTGCTTGGGCTAGTTTGCGTTTACCATAACCAACCATATCGCTTTGGCTGACCTTTATTTTGAGGGGAGAGCATCCAAGTGAGGTTATGCTGGTATTTAGTTGACTTGCATGCTTTCCATCACTCTGATCTGTGTCATATGAAACACTTTCTAAATTATCATCATCTGTAAGTTCTGCAACAGGTTTAGTATCCAATGAAAATTTTATCATACACTTTGGACATAACTTTTGACCGGGTTTAATGTTATTCCCTGTGGTTTTATTTAGTTTCTCAGTTGCAGTGGTATTCAAGGTACGTAAGTTTCCTCTGACTGGCTGACCATGAACAGAATATGGATCATAGCACTTCTTTTCTAAGAATTCATATTTGTCTAGGTACAACTTTTTATGATGCAAGCATACTGTACTTTGTTGAGTTACTGTCATATTCTGTGGTAAGTCACAACGTTTAAACATAAGGTCTTTATCTTGAAGTGATAAATCACATATTTTCACAAAGCCTGTCTTTTTGCAGTAAGTCAGTTTATGACAGTCATCTTTGCAGTTCATGCCAATAGTACAGGCAGCCATCTTAGATGCCATAGTCACTCAATCTGAAAAACAAACAAGAAAATATTAATGACCAGACTGTTAATAGTTTGATTTAAATTGAGTTTCCTTGGTAAGTGGGCTGCAGGTATGAAAATATAACACTGACACAAGAAAATTAGGTAAAATTTTATTTCTTGAAATTTTCTAGTCAGTAGATATGTACATAATTGCTAAGCTATATTATGTTCATATACACTGTGTGCGTATCTACATGTATTAAATATAAATATTAATGTAAAAATAAGATATATTAGCAACATGTCTCATTAGATATATCACCCTGTTTCTTAAACATTTTAAAGTAATATTTAAATTTATTTTACAGAATTAATTCTAGGATGATAACCATTCGCGAATTGACAAAATAACCCTATTTTGTTAAATTAGTATCACACTGAAATAATCATAGGGGCAAGTTGTTCTAGGTATCAAATTAAAGCCTAGACCATATGCTTTCTTTTGATATATAGCAATAGTGTGTGCCACCTGTCCCTCTTAATAATATTTTCAGCTGAAACTTGACATGCGTGAAGATTTTCTTGTTTTCAACAAGTCATATCTCTAAAAGTTATAAACTTAGGAGGTTACAAACACCTGTGCATGTTCATCTATATGGATACAACATGTACATAAAGCATGTGAAAAGGCAAGCCCTAACTGCAGACAGTTTGTGTTTTATTCTCAGATAAAAGTTGCAAAATGCACAATGTCGAAGATTATTTTGCCATTTTTGGTAAAGTATTAAATAAAGATTTATAAAGGTATTTGGCATTTCTTTGCATTTTCCAGTAAGACACATAGCAGTGAATTAATGATAAAAATGTCAGATGGCTAGCATGTATAATAAGGGAGATATTAGGACTTGAAAGTTGCGGAAAAAATAACATGTGCGAAAACCCTGTAACATTTTCGCCACCCCTATGTTATTCAGACTGCAATATTTTGAAAAGTATGTAAAACTGGACTCTATAATTTTGTATAATCGCCTAAAATATGTGTAGGTAGCTGTAAACAAAATATTAAGCAATTCTGAGATGGTCAGGTGGGGACCACTTGCTGATTTGAGATGGAATGACCCAACTGCTGAGTACCCGTCTGCCATGAAGCTCATTCTTGTTTGCATAGCAACAAGAGATACATGCTTTTTGCAGTTGGGAAGTCTTAAGATTGTTTAAACCTAAGTCTTTTTTCTGTGATTAAATTGTGATAGCTTGTGCGTTCTCTAAAGGATATTTGGATTAATATGGATGCCGCCGATGATAACCAGGTTGTATATTTCCATGTTATTACATAATTAGAAGACTTAGGTCTTTGAAATTTCGTCTGTGTCGCATGTTCCAATTTCTAACCCTAAAGAATCTGGGACGTGTGTTAACAACGAAATATGCCGGATGATCGCCTTCTTTAAACCCCAACAGGCGATCGGCAGATATGAAAATAGGTGTTGGCTGACGGTGTTTTTAACATGAATATTGGCTGATGTCGGTCTCCATAAGACGAGCAGGTGGCGTCACACCCGTATGTCTTGGATGTTTATGTGAAGAAAATGTTTTATTAATTCGCGCATCTGATTCTAGGTGCTGCGTACTGAAATTGGTACCAGAAAACTTTGGAATTTTCAAGTTTGCGTGTTATCACGATCTGTTTGCAATGATCAGTGGTTTCAAAATTCTTGATTTAGATGTGTGGTCTGCGGTTTTACCGTGTGCTACAGCAGTTTGTTTACATTTTGTTATTTCTTCACATATCGTTTTGGCCTTCGTTAGGAGTATAATTTATATTTATTAGTAAATATATCCCGAATGCTATGCGATATGATTCCTGGTTCCGTGATACATCCTTGAGGATCAGTGTATGGGTGTATTATTGCCCGCTTCGTTCTTGTCATCATAATTAATACGATCTTTGCTGTAACGTTGCGGGGTGGGATGCGGGAGGGTTACAGTTAATTTATGATCAAAATATTTGAAAATTAATTGTCTGCCTTCCGTCTCTGTTTCGTTCCGCTTGCTTTTTGTAGGTTTGTGCTTATTTATAGGCCAAGCCAGCCCCGCCATCGTGTGATGAGTGCCACAAATTCGTTCGGTTTCTGTTTATAGACCATGTCTATTTTCGATGTACGAAATGTAACCTTGACAATAGGTGTAATGTATGTGCAGTGTGGTCGGTTGACATGATATTGAAGTTCCTTGCCCAGAAGGACTTGGCAGTGTCTGACGCGGGGCAGGCGGTCCGAAAGCAAATTGTGGAGCTTCCGTTTCGGCCCTTGGGGGCGCTCCACATCTGCAACCGGAGGTGGCGGAGATGGCACCGCTGGCGTGGTTTGGTCCGGCTATGCAGGGCTTCCTGCATAGCGTTCTGCCCACGCTGGTGTCGTCCCTGCTGCTGAAAGTTGTAGGGCAGTCTCTCCCCATGTTTGATTCAGACCCTGTCCTTGGACAGGGTTCTGGACTGGCCACCGAGGGAGCCGTCTCGTACGGCCCCCTGGCAGTCCCGTCGGGCTCTGGCCTGACGGGTTCTGTCTCTCTGTGGCCACCTCCGGGTGGTCCAGTAGCGGTGGCCGGTCTATCAGTGACGACTCTTCGGGGTCTGAAGATGAGGAGGCAGAGGAGGAGAGGTTGCTGCGGCTTGTGATGCCGCGGGTGGAGAATATGGAGGTCGATTCCATCAGGACAGCGGCTCCGCCTGTGGTTGAGGCCAATCTGGTACCGGGCACCGGTCCCGTGATGGTTGGTTTGCCGCCAACCGACACGGTGATGGGTGTGCCGGGTCAGGCGCCCGTGTTTGGCCACGGTTCCGCGACCACTATGGGTCCGCACGGTTTTCCGTGCGGGCCTACTCCATGGACTGGTATGTTCCATAGGGTGGTGGTGGAACCGTATGGTACCGGAGTTCCTGGCGTGTCAGCAATGGCTCCTAGCCGGGAGGCCATTGCTGGTAGGGCCGTGAACATGTCAACGGGTGACGTGTTCATGGGAGTGTCCTCCTCGGAGACGGACTGGTCTGAGGCTCTGGCTTGGCTAGCCAGGGTAGACCCGTCTGTGGTTCCGACCACGGCCGAGGAGGATGCGCCCCATCCATCGGTGGCATCGATCCGGATGGGGAGCTTGCCCGCAGCCCGGATCCAGTCTATTGGACTGGATCCACGGTTTATTGAGTTACTGGATGCTATTTATAGCAAGCAACTCATGACCAAGGGTCAGCTCCCTGCGGCCTCCAGGGAGGTGCGGGCGAGGTGTCGTGTTCCACGGGGGGAATACGACAGGTATGGTGCTGTCCTGTCGGTCACCGAGGATGACCGATGGGTTCTCGGTGTTCAGAGTGCTGGAGTGGGTGGCCCCGCCCCGGCACTGGTGGACAAATCTCAGGGACACCACGATGAAGTCCTGTCCCTTTGTGATGAGGGTGTGAGGGCAGCTATGAGTGCTGTCAAAAACTCTTATCGCCTTCTTCAGGCGGGGGGGGGGGGGGGGGGTGCAGGCCACCCTGTGCCACCTATGGCGCTTTCGTGCGTCAATGACGGCCTGGTGCTGTCTATGGACGCATTGGCAAGGGTGCAGGCGCGTGTAACCAAGTCTAGGAGGCAGATGGTTCTTGACCATATGCGTCCAGCTACGGCCGTCAGGGAGCATCTTCTTGGGACGCCCCTGACAGGCCCTAGCATCTTTGGTGGCCAGGCGCGGGCCATCTTAGAAGACATGGCTAGCATTGCGCAGAATCGGTTGGCGGTGAACCTGCAACTAGAGCTAGTGCGTCAGGCGCACGCACTAGGGGCTGTAGCTAAGCCGCTGACCATGCAACCTTCTAAGAAGCAGAAAAAGCACAAAGGCAAAGCGAAAGCTAAGCCTGGTGCTGCTTCTGGGTTTTCTCAGCCACCTCCGGCGAAGAAAGCCAAGAAGGTTGTGGAGGCTCCTACCCTCCCCAATGTTGCTCCTGATCGCCCGAGAGGCGGGAAGGGGAAGGGTAAGTCCTCAAAGGGCAGAAAGAAGGGAGCGGATCGTACCTGTGGGTACGAGAGCTCCCTTCGTATCTGCCTGGACCGCACATGTGCGTCAATAGAGGGGGGGGGGGGGGGTAGCGTATCGCGAGCCAGACACCCCCATTAGGCATCGAGGTGTCTATAGTGGGTGGAAGGCTCATGCGTTTCGTCGAGACTTGGCGAGGTGTGACGTCAGACAGTCTAGTCCTGGGATGGTTATCCCAGGGGTACATGCCGGAGTGGTGGGACTTTCCACCACAGAATCTGTCTTTGGCACCTGTCTGGACACCCGTACCAAGGGAACCAGACAGGTTAGAAGCCATTCAAAACGAAGTGTCAGGTTTGCTTCTGAAGGGAGCAATAAAACCAGCAAACCGGACCACTCCAGGCTTCTATTCAAACATGTTCCTTGTCCCCAAGAGCACATGGGGATGGAGACCCATACTCAATCTCAGGCCATTAAATTGGTTTATCCATACGCCTCGTTTCCAGATGGAAACTCCGAGGTCGGTAATGGCAGCGTTGAGGAAAGGAATGTGGTGTGTATCGATCGATCTGAAAGATGCATATTTCCACATTCCAATGAGCAGAAGTTGTCACAGGTTTCTGAGATTTGCGTTTCAGAATCAAGTATGGGAGTTTATAGTCCTCCCATTCGGCCTGTCGACAGCTCCAAGGGTTTTCACAAGAGTGGTCCTTGCGGTGACAGCGTTTCTCAAAAAAGAGAACGTGGCGGTACATACCTACATAGACGATTGGCTGATCAAAGCAGACATATCAGCCAGGTTAGAGGTGGATACTGCTCTGACTCTGAAGTTCCTTTCAGATCTAGGCTAGATAGTCAACAAGGAGAAATCCGAGTTGACATCCACTCAACATTTTGTTTATTTAGGGATGCGATTCGATCTCGAGGAGGGCAGGGTTTACCCGTCAGAGCCCAGAGTGGTGTCTGTTAGCCATACTCAAGAGTTTTCGATTGGGAAACCACATTCAGGCAAGGCGGTTTCTTCAGATGGTGGGCATGATGGTCTCCATGGAGCAGGTAATCCCGTACGCTGCTCTGATGCGAAGACCTATCCAGTTGTATCTGATGTCTCTGTGGAAACAGAGAACAGAACCCCTGTCAAAGCTGGTGCCAGTTTTGGAGCCAATAATGTCGCATCTTGTATGGTGGAAAAAGCGTCATAATCTCCTAGTAGGAGTTTCGCTGCACCTACCCCACCCCCAGCTGTCCGTGTACACGGATGCATCGCTGGAGGGATGGTGGGCCTGCCTGGGAGAACACCAGGTCTCGGGCACATGGACTCTCCAGGAGAGCCAGCTGCATATCAATCTGTTGGAAATGATGGCAGTGGAACTGGCATTGGAAAAGTTTCTTCCAAAGGTCAGGGGCAATGCGATATTGATACGGTCGGACAACTCGACAGTAGTATCATACATAAATCGCCAAGGCGGGACCAAGTCACCCACACTGTGTATCAAAGTGTGGCCCTTGATTCAATGGTGCAGGAATTACTCGGTTGTTTTGAAAGCAGCTCACATTCCTGGGCGATTGAACATTCTGGCGGATGCTTTGTCTCGCAGACAGAGAATTCTGCCAACAGAATGGTCTCTCAACCCTCCAGTTCTACAAAGGATCTTCGAGCATTGGGGCAAACCCAACGTGGACTTGTTCGCCACAAGGGAAAATGCTCAAATCATGACTTATGTCTCACCGATTCCAGATCCAAATGCCGTCGATACAGACGCTCTGGCGATAAGCTGGAGAGGGATGCATGCTTACGCGTACCCACCCACCAGTTTATGTCAAAGAATCAATCTGAGATATCCCGGCAAACCGATCATTATACCGAAACTAACAAGGTTTGATCATGATGCCAGTCCATGCTTTGACTAAGTACAAAAAACGGACAGACTCGTTATGGTCGAATGATAGACATCTGTGGATCTGCCATAAGAAGCCATATGGCGCCGCATCCATGGATTCTATTTCTCGTTGGGTAGTCGAATGCATTCAGACTACCCATGAGATTGTGACTGGGCACCAAGTGCAATGCGCAAGGGCACACGATGTTAGAGGCATAGCCGCCTCGACCGCCCTTTACAATGGTGTTCCGTTAGAGGACATCATGGCTGTTGCACAATGGCACTGTGAGTCCTCTTTCACGGATTACTATATGAGGGATGTGTCAGACTCCGCCAATCCACTCACTTTAGCTGTTTTGAAACGATAGTTATACGACCACACTGCTCTTCTCCCTTTTTTGGCATTTGTAAGAAAGAATTAAGAAGCAGACATGGTCGAGCGAGAGGATGTCAACCAGATTGTGTCACTGATGGCCGGACAAGTGAATGGTTGGAGGCGCCACGTCTGGAATCCAAATATCATGAGGTAATTCAAGATTGAGAGTTTTTTGTATTATGTCTATATATCATGTTCATTCATCATATATATTCATGCTCATTCCCAGGCTAATACATGTGAATATGCAAGGAGCAGTTAACCCTCTTGGCATAGTTGTGTTTTCACGCGAGATGCATGTTCGTGAGTTCTCTCCCTTTTCTTAGGAGAAAAAAAGGGGGTGGGGGGGGCCAGTGATGCGAATGTGATTCGGTTCCGTTAACTTGATGGTCCTTTTAGGTCTCCTTTAATCAAGTTTAAGTCTAGCTCTTTCTCCAAGGGGCAAAAGTAGCAGTTATGGCTTGCCCCTTCCCACCAGGTTACTGACTAAATCTGGTGTATATCAGAAGTAATAGAATGGTGAGTATTAATTGAAGGAGAATGAAGGAAATTTCAATTTCCCTTTCTCCAAGATCTAACAACACTCACCATTCTATTACGGACCCAGTCTCCCAGCCCCACGGAGGCAAGCCATGGGTTTCTCTTGTTTGGTGGCTATGCAAACAATATGAGCTTCATGGCAGACGGGTATTCGGCAGTTGTGAGCCGAGTACCCGGTTCCAGGAGTCGGTAAAGCTTACTAAGTCTATAGTCCTAGAGCCAGCTGTCAGGGCCAGCTGTATATCAGAAGTAATAGAATGGTGAGTATTGTTAGATCTCGGAGAAAGGGAAATTGAAATTTCCTTCATTCTACGTGAATCAATTAGCAAGCTACGTGCATGTAACCCAGCTAATGGCACTGACTACGGGTACAGATCTATGATAAAGAAAAAGCAAACGCTCTTAAAAAATGTTCTTCAGAAAATCTTTATTCTACACCAATCATTAGCCCCAGAAGCAATGGTATTGTACACAGGGGTCAAAATGTTTGAACATTTGAAGTCATGCATGGCAATGATCTTACATTTAAATTTGAGGTCATCCAAACTGAACTGAAGTCATCCTTTCATAATAAGCAATGCAAATCTCCAAGATTTGAATTAATCCATGGATTGAGGTCATCCATAGCAATTTGAGGTCTTAAATACGAGTGGAAGTGTGAACATTTTTACCCCTGATTGTACATGTACTAAAAGACAATTAATTTCTATGCGTGCTCCAGGCTCCCAACTTTTTCATACTGTTGCAACATCAGTTATGCTTGACCTGAGGCCAATATCTTCTCTCAAGCATGTCAAGAGGTTTCAGCACACTCATTTCAAAGCCTCTTAACCATTTAATGGTCAAATTTGGTCAAGAAAATTTAAATGTCAGCTTATTGGATATCCATTTACAGGCCAAGAGAATACAATTTTTTTTAATTTATCACTGGAATGACTGGCTGGTTTATCGAGCCAGTCATTCCGATGGTAAATTGTTCAAAATTGTATTCTCTTGGCCTGCAAATGGACATTCCTTAAGACATGTGCAGAGGCCGTTTTGGCTGGCTTGACCATTAAAGGGTTAATCACTGTATATGTGTTCTTAAAACAACTAAGCACAAGACTTTGCATGTGAAAACAAGATGAAGACGTCACCACAACTGTGACACATTTCAGTTTAGCTTCAAATTAACTACTTGGAATAACCAACCAGAAAACACTAGGCTTGTATTGCACACAGAACAATATCTACAAGATTCTACTTCTGCATGTATGGATATCCTGAGATCTCTACATGCCAATACTAGAGCCATAACTTTGACAGTTACTGCGATGGTTATTTCCATAAACATTAATTACATGTACATGATAAATGTTGTAAGCCGCATGTTTGTCAGTTTTGGAGCTATTGACATGAACATTGCAGGACTTACATAGCATTAGTTTTGAAAATTTGTACTAGGCCACCGGACTACATGTAGTGACATCACTGATTGACGGTGATTCTATAGAGATTTTACTAGCCTCAGGCTAGCAGACCACGGCTAATTTTGACCCCTAGCTACAATAGCAGTTAAGCAACAACACTAGAATTATTCAAGAGCAGCCTAGATATATACCACAACTAGGATATAAATGACCGCTACAGTGGCCCCTCTCTACATTGTGATTGTGAGGCCAAAATAAAAAAATACTTTCGCTTCCTGTAAACCTCCTGGGTGAAATTTTTCTTCTTTTTTTTTACCTGGCTGGGAATAAAAAAAAGAATTTTCTACCCAGCATGCTCAGCATAAATGTTAAAACAGACATACATTTGTCAAATTCTGCAAATTACAATGTTTTTAATGCCATTTGTATGCAATGTGAATCCCCTTTGCGAATTGTGTCTACTGAAATATCTGAAAAACAAATATTTATTACCTTTTTCAAATAAATTAATAATTTAAAAAAAAAATGTCCTCCCTCCCTACTCCTACTGGTCTTTTTTCCACCCAGTTTGCAGGAAACACAATTTATTTTATGAATGGCCGCAGAATACAATTTGCGATTCCATTCCTGGTAATAATATACCCTGAAAATTAGGTGAAATACTCATCATCGAGCTACCTGATTAATCCCTACAATGAAAGGACTGGCATAGGAGGACAGACTAAGAGCGTGGGGGCTATTTTCTCTTAAATACCAAACAACTTGCGGTGACTTAATCGAAGTGTACAAATTGAAAAATAATGTACAACCTTGACCAATCCAACTTCTTTGGAGAGCCTACATGTGTATCTCTAACATAACACGTAATTACAGAATAAGATTAGACAACTGTAATAAGAATACATGGTAATTCTTCTTCACCAAAAATAATCACGCCACAGTGGAATGCTGCAACAGAATATTTAGTTGAAGCAAAAAACATGTCTGACTTCAAATCCAAACTGAACACACATCTGAGTGACATTATGTACAACTTTAATTAAGATATCACATACACACAGCATGATTAAGCAGTCGTAGCGAACTTAGCTGCGAACTTAGCTACATCATTCATGACGTACATGTAATTGATTATGATGTCATCCTACACGTCCCGTAGTTGATTATGATGTCATATGATTGATGGATGAACTGGAATTCTCCATTAGAAGAAGGTTACAGCAATGAATATGTAATTCATCAAGGACTTCGATCTCCATAAAAATATAAAGAGTTGTTGAATACCACTATTGCATCCAGTCTTCTTCATAATGTAAATGGTTTTCTCCGGTTTTACATGTATGTTGATATGACTTACCGGTAGTTTATTTCTGTGTGGAATAAGAAACAGAAGAATGTTTTCTTCAGACATTTAAGTCATTAATGGCTATGTATCTGATCTCAATGCAAATTTCCTGCCCTGTGTGATGTCATATCACACCATGGCTTATGCTATACCATCTTATAGCATAAAAATCCTTATTTCACAATACAGTCATGTACATGTAGGCTGTGTGATATGCTGAAAAACAAAAGGTCTTGACCCACGGTCCTTCTAGTTAACCATTTAATGGTCCAGCGGCCAAAACTTGAGGAATTTCCATTTGGAGAAGAGATAACGATTTTTGAAAATTTACCACTGGAATGCCTGGCCCAGTAACCAGGCCAGTCATTCCAGTGGTTAATTTTCAAATATACATGTCTTCTTTTGTCATGCAGATGAACATCCAAATCCAAGTATATATATTTTAATTTTTTTGGTTAAATTTAACCATTAACCCTTACCACTCTGATGTCAGTATTCCATCTGTTACTCTGTCCATAGCAAAGAAACTGGTGTACATTTTTCAACAATTTTGGTGGATGATGTTGCTGTCTACGACAGCACCATCGCCCAACAAATTTGTTGAAAAATGAACACCAGTTCATCCTTTAATTTAATTTGAAAATTAAAGATTTTGACAGCAGAGTGGTAAGGGTTTAAGTGTTATGACTGGAACGACTGGCTCGATAGATGGCTGTAAATGCAACGTGCACACTAAGCTTTATTGTTCATAATGCTCGACCATTGACGTGTTAATTGTATTATGTTCGACACGACTAATTGGATTAATTATCATTTGTCACATATATGTACGTAATTTGTTGATTATTTTGAAACTAATTTGACTGGAATCTGTTGCATGCCAGAGTACAACTAAAAAATAAGTTAAACTGTTTCCAAAACAAAAGCTGAAACATGTTAGTTACTGTAGCACAATCCTGAACATGATGTACATTGTACAGGTAAGAAATGTTCTCTTGAATATTTTGAACATAATTGGATTGGAAGACATTGGAGCCTTAGGCAGCAATGTCTTCCACGCTAATTATGTTCAAAATATTCAACAGTATAATTTAAATTATGTCTGGCCTGTATTGTAGCAGCTCCCAGTCACAATAGTTTCAAAATAGTCATCAGAATGTTTATTAAATTGTAAATAACTGTTTTTGTTAGCCCGATAAAGAGCTAGTTTGAGATACATCTGTACTTGTAGCTAATGTTAATCATTGTGTTTGTTATTTTCAGTGGCGAATGTTGATTGCGTTTTGATGAGAGCAAATATGTGATACGAGTTCAACGGTCAGCGTACAGGAAGTCAGTAATCTTAGGCGCAAATTATTTAACTAAGCCTATCTAGTAATATATGTGATAGTAAGTGTTTTAAAATCTGTTTAATACAAGCTAGTAGATGTGTAAAGACACGAACAATTGACCATAGATGACAACACAATCCTTAAAGTGCTTCATTGATGTACATATATATATATATATCAATCCGCCTAAACTAAACATTCACTTGTAAGATAATACGAAAATTATTAGATTGCAAAATTAGTTACTTGCTTTGAAAATCCTAATGGCGGTGTTGAATAATATCGGGTGTTCACTGAGTTCTCTCACGAGTGTCCTTATTAAGACAACAGGACTATTTACCAAGCCGTCATCATTACTCAGAAAAACACGTGTGTTGGAGGCGTTTCATTCCACACGTTCCTTGCACATAGCTAATGTAGTATCATGTGGTTGTCATGGGAATAAAGCGATTTCTGATTCTGTAGTTAATCAGAATGGAGTACGCGATGATGGCCTGGCATGTATGATTCTAAGTGTCCGCCATTGCTCATCAAAACAGTTCCAAGCACCGTCTCCTTACAAGAAGCCGGGTCCAAGGCGCTATGGTTACCGGCCAAATTTTTATATGGGAGGTGAGTGATGATATTTTCATCTATATCTTGTTATAGGAGCGGGTGTACAGAGAGGATCACACACCAGTTCATATCACATCTATCACATGACCAGTGCTATAGTTATTCCCACATGTTTTGAGAAAACAGTGGGAATAATGCAGTCACCTCCATCCATATGTTCATCTGTCTGTCCGGCTGTCTCCTCCCAATCCTGTGGTGGAATTCAATCAAATTTGTTAAATGTGAGTTACCAGTGATTGTGAACTGCAAGATGACATCTACATTAGGCTCCGCTCCTAGGGTGGAATTCAACCAAATTTGGTATATTAGTTACCAATATGATTGTGGATTGAGAGACAATGTTTACGTTAGACTTCGCCCCGAGTATGGGGTGAAGTGGGGTGGAGGCACAGAACATCAAAGTTGGTGAAAGAGTGGGCGTTTGCGATGGTGTGCCCTCGACTGCGCATTCTAGTTACATGTAATTTTTCAGTCAGCCAGTACTTTTTAGTCAGTGCATGCATCAGTACCGATTATGATATACTGAAATCCTGCTTAGGAACACCCCACAAAATAACAATTTACTGTATATGGTATATATGTATACATACATTATGCACATGGAATCATGTTGAGAATGAATGTAAAGCATTTCATATTTAACAAACACTCATATCAGCCAAAGATACATCCTGCAGTGGTCTTGAGAAATGTCCATTTGCAGACTAAGAGAAGACTATTTTTGAAAATTTGCCACTGGAATAACTGTCTCGATAACCAATATTGTAATTGCCTCTCTGTCTGTCCATCATCTGTCACGCTACAGTATCTCCTCCCAGACCATTGGGTGGAATTTAACCAAATTTTGTACCTGGGTTACCCATATGAGTCCACTTTGCAAGATGATATTTACATTTGCCTCTGCACCCAGGTTTGGGGGGGGGGGGGGGGGGGGGTTCAGGACAAGGGTAAAAAGGTAAAATCGCTTGTAACACAACTCCTCTGAAACCATTAGACAGAACTCAACCAAATTTGATATGTGAGTTACCCATATCAATGTGGAGTACATTCATGAGCACATTTACATTTGGCCCCACCCCAGGGGTGGGTGGGGTCAAAAGGTAAAAAAAAAAAGATTGTAATGCAACTCCTCCGAAACCATTGGACATAGTTCAAACAAATTTGGTATGTGACTTACCCATATCAATGTGGAGTGGATGAGCACATTTACATTTGGTCCCGCCCCCTTTGGATGGGGGATGGGGTGTGTGCCAAAAGGTCAAGAAATTGATTGTAATGCAACTCCTTTGACACTGTTGGAGGAAATTCAACCAAATTTGGTATGTGAGTTACGTATAGAATTGTGGAGTGCAAAAGGACATTACATTTGGCTCCACCCCCAAGGGTGGGTTGTGGGGTTCTGTCAAAAGTTCAAAGCGGTGAACGTGAGGATTTGCGATGACGCATCATCGACCGATCAATGTAGCTGATAATTAACTATAATTCCTTTAAAAAGCGCCTGTTATTTTTGTGATGTCATGTCAGCTTTAATTGTACATTGGTTGTAAGCCATGTCATTAATATTTAAGTACAGCCCTGTGTCAGTGCTAGACATCCTGGGCTCACATACAAATATGGAATGGACCTTTCCAGTTTTAGCTAGTTTTCCGCCCATCTCTAACTCAGCTCCACCCATGCTTTACTCAATGTTGGGATCGATTGATCCCTGAACTCTCTTGACTATCATTTTCCAGAAAACTATACAGGTAAGATGTTAAATATTTTGAAACTAATTTGACTGGATGCTGTTGCGCATATGGCAGCAACAGCGCCCAGTAAAATTAGTTTCTAAATATTCAATTTTCAGAATGTTTATTAAATAGTGAAGACATACAATTCGTACAACAATGCTTAGGCTGTCTTCAATTAAGTGTTTGTGACACTTATCTACATCATTCATGTCATATCATTCTACACGTCATGTGTAGTTGATTATGACATCATATGATTGATGTATAACCTGGGAAGGTTCGTTGTAAGAAAAGGACACGTGGAAAATTCAACATTTTCTGCTAAATGTTTGCAAAACATATGGAAAATTGAAATATTGTCAGTTATGATTCTCATTTACAATATTACATGTATATTCAAAATATTGATAAAATCTCTGCTACTAATTCCGACATTTTTCTGCAAAATTTGACATTTTTGCAATTAGGGCTGAGGTTGGTGAGGATTTCCATGATACGCATGTCCGAACCACAAACTGGTTCACGACCCTTATTAATATGCTAATGGATGTAATAAATTACTCCAACATAAAATAACATTTGAAGATTGCTTTCCTGACTAAATAGTAGAAAGACAAGTTTTGACAACTAATACATGTACTAGAAAGTAATATAAGATTAATAGCGAGCTAGGTTCCATTCAGGGCCATATGGGTAAATCACACTTAGAGGACAGTCAGAGATTGCGTGTCTATTGTGTTATGTATGGTTCATGAACCACACGAATTCCATGTAAGCAAACCGAACCTTGGTTTGTGATTTTCCGATGAACAGCCCTATTAGAAATAGACACTGATTTGGAGGCATGAATTATAAAATAGGTCAGGAAATTGATAAATTCAGTTTGGAAAGGATATGGAAGAAGTATAGAATTGTATTCGACAGGTGTCTGAACCCTGGACATATTACTACTTTGATCTTTTCTTTACAGGACTACTGCCTAGGTTGAAAACTAATAAACCTCTTCCAATGCCAGAGTACAAGCCGAAAGATGCGTGGACAAATAAGGTAGCTCGGCGCGGACAGAATGATTACATAGGTTAGTGCTTACATGTATACAACTTTTCTGGAGAACCCAACCAACCAAACATTACTTCTACGATCATGACAATTGTTCTGAGAAATGGCCAAGAGAGTATTTTTGACAGTTGTCCACTGGGATGACTGGATTGATGAATGAGCGATGGCTCGATGAACGAGCCAGTCATTTCAGTGATAAATTTTCAAAAATAATCTCTTGTGCAAATTAATGGAGATTCGTTACACTTTGTTGATTAGGCTTTACCATTAACCCTTTAACACTCAAATTTGTTCAAAAGAAAATGTCCATTTGCAGTCCAAGAGAAGAATATTTTTGAAAATTTACCATTGGAATGACTGGCTCGGTTATCAAGCCAGTCATTCCAGTGGTAAATTTTCAAAAATTGTCTGCTGTTGGTCGGCAAATGGATATATTTCTGAAGACCACTGCAGAAGCCATTTTTGGCTGATGTGAGTGTTAAAAGCTTAAGTAATGCCCATTTGCAGACCAAGAGAAGACTAATTTTGAAAATGTATCACTGGAATGACTGGCTCGGTAATAGAGCCAGTGTTGAGTGTTACATGTAAATATTCGAAAAATAGTCTTCTGCAATGTACATTAATCTACATACATGTATGGCTACATGTTGTATGTCAAAATGATTTGGCTCAAGTTTTCACACAAAAATGTGTGTGTGACCTTACATGTATAATACTTTGACAATGTGTCAGAAATGGTAGGGGGAGTGTCTGCAATCTCTGATTCGTCTTGTTATTGTTGCATTTACTAGCTCACCTGGCCTAAAACAAGTGAGTTTATGCCATGGCGACCATTCTGTCCATCCATTTATCAACTTTTGCTTTAAAAGACTTCTCATTAACCGCTCGCGGCTTGAGAAGAGGTGGTAGCTCAGGCAGTAACGAACAGAGATGTGAAACCGGCGACCCCGGGATCGCATTTCCGTTTGGCAAACTGTTGATCGCTAGAAACATAGGCAACCTCCTTCACTCCTCGTCGCCTCTCCAGCCAGGAGTATAAATGCGTACCAGTGTAAAAACTGGGGAAGTTACCAATAATAGACTGAAATAAAAACAGCCTAGAGTGACATGAATGGGACCTGAAATCATGGACTCAATAGATGCCAACCAAACCAATAATTTCTTTCTTGCTCGCGGCTTGTCAGATTTCAATCAAACTTGGCAGGAAGGGCCATATGGCAATAGGCTTCCAAAGTTATACAGGAATTTGATTGGTCAATTATTTTGGCGGCTACCTGTACGTGTAAGATTTCTGGATTTTCTGAAATTTTCTGGTAATCTCTTAATACATGTAGTCCTTGACTAATATGCTGATTTAAATTCAACCTGCCTTGCGTTCCATAGGGAAAACACAACAAAACCTGCTAAAATGCCTCTGCAGAAAACATGTTTCTCGTATGGAAAGATACGTTTTGTTAGAGCACTCTGCTATTTCACGAAACATGTTTTGCAGTGATTCGCCAAAAGCAAAACATGTTTTCAATCTGTGAAGTAATTGCACACAAAACAACGTCGTACGTCACAGAGGCATATATTACATCATAAGCGTTTCGCACAAAGGATGTTGGGATACCATTTTCTTAGCAAACATTATCGTTCCATATAGAATAGTTTTGTTTCAGAGTGCTCTAACAGAGTGGACCTATTGAAACTATTTTTTTGTACCTACATGTATGGAAAATTACGGCAGGATGGAAAGATCATACATGTTGTACATATATGGTGGAAGCAGGGACTGACCTACCCAATACCCATTCGCCAGTTAGTTTTTATACCCCGGCAAAAAATTTGGGTGGGGTATTATGTAATGCCGCCATCCGGGCGGGCGGGAGGCAGAGTGGTTTCCGGATGATACATGTAACTCCATTACCGTTTGTCGGATCGCAGTGAAACTCCATAGGGTGGTTGGACTCGGTGTGGGGAAGAAACCTATCGAAATCGACGATGATCCAAAATCCAAGATGGCTGCCAGCCACCAGTGGCCATCTTGAAAATTGGTTTCCGGGTGATAACTCTACCATTTATCGGATCGCTTTGAAACTTCATAGAGTGTTTGGAGTAGCTCTGGGGAAGAAACCTATCGAAATTGACAATGATCCAAAATCCAAGATGGCCACCAGCCACCATGTAGAAAATTGGTTTTCTGATGCTAACTCTGTTCCTGTTTATCGGATCGCTTTGAAATTTCATGGGGTGGTTGGACTAGGTCTGGAGAAGAAACCTGTCGAGATTGATGATGATCCGAACTCAAGGATGGCCGTCAGCCACGGGCTGCCATCTTGAAAGTTGGTTTTTGGATAATATCGCTGCTACCATTTGGGTAGTTGGAATATGTCTGGTGAAGAAACGTATCGAAATTTACAATAATCTGAAATCCAATTTGGCTGCCAGTCCGGTGACCATCTTGAAAATCGGTTTCCGAACGATACCTTCTTGACCATTTAAAAGATTGCGTTGACACTTCATAAGGATGACTGATCTGGGTTTGAGGAAGAACTAAATATTTTTTTATAGCTCTCCTTCATTGGTTTGTCATCATAGTGGGGTATTATGCGCTGTTTGCAGAGCTCTTGTTGAGAATAGTTCTCATGGTTGACTAATAAAATTCCCAATTAGGCTAATTCCCTGGCTAATGATTTTAGGTGGGTTATGGTAGGTCCCTGGTCCCTGCTGAACCATGATGACCCATCTAATTCCATCCAGTATTATTCTATTTCCTACCTGGCCCACTGGTCATCTCTTATTTGGTTATTAGCTCTCAGGTCCATCTAAGAAGGATCATAATGTATTAGATTTCTACATGTGGCTTATTGGTCAGGCTAAGAAAGTTCATATTTGGCTAATGAAATCCCAAAATTGGCTAATGATTTCAAATGGGTAGGTCGGTCCCTGGTGGAAGGCTTCAACATTTCTAATGAGAAATTGGATTGGTCATGCAGTCTTTCCAGTGGCCATCTTAGATTTTGCGACAATGTCTGGGAAGTCGGTAAAAACACTAGTTTCTTGTCTACTCATGAACCGATTGACCGATTTTAACCAATGGCCCTCTAATGGTAGACTTCTGAACTTGTTTACAGAAATTTGATTACTCAACTTTCCTAGTGGCCATCTCGCATTATTTCCAGAAAATTAGTTGAAACAGTACTCTTTATTACTACATACATACATACATACATACATACATGTATTTAATAGGCTTAAATGCCAAGGATTGAATCGTGGCAGGTGCATCCACAGATAGTCCCATATGAATCGTCAGTGTGTCAGTATATCAGACATGTGAAAACTGGTCGGCCAAACCTAGACTTTTTTAGTCTTGGCGCGGTGGTCCAGCGGAAAGATGTCTGGTTGCTGATGCTATGCGGAGTTGCAGTATGGCGGTTCGATCCCCCGACCGGGAGATGGTGATCAACAAATTAAACTAATGGGTGCATGACTGTCGGCTGGATAGCATGTGGAAATTGAAGCCGCACGTTGCCAGTGCGTCAATAAAATAAAAATAAAAATACATGTACTGTTGGCTTGATTTCAACCATACATGTATGTACTTATATGAAATTACCGTATCGTCATATGCTTTTTAATCCTATACAGAAATCTGATTGGTCAATTTTCCCAATGGTCCTCTTGGATTTTCCGAAAAAGAGACTCCAAACATGAAATGTGCAAGAGGTGTCTATAAAATTAGAATTTCATGATATCTTTGGTGTTTGTTTTGGGAGCTCCATGAACTTTGGGAATATGTTATTCCCGAGCTTTCACTAACGGAAGCTCTGTTTTGGTCAGTAGCCATCTTGGATTATACAATATTGTCAGTAAATCCATTAACCCTTACCACTCTGGTGTCAAAATTTTAAATTTTCAAATTTAATTAAAATAATAACTGGTGTACATTTTTCAACAAATTTGGTGGGAGATGGTGCTGTCGTAGACAGCAACATCTTCCAGCAAAATTGTTGGAAAATGTACACCAGTTTCGTTGATATTGACACAGTAAAATATAGAATATTGACATCAGAGTGCTAAGGGTTAAAGACTAGTTTACTCATATGAGCCACTTGACTGATATGAGACAAATTTTACTGGAAGAAGCCTACGTAGCAAGGCAGCATTCCGCAATCATATATAGAAATCAGACTGGTTAATTTGATCTGTCATGTCTGTGGTCAGCTTGGACTTTTCAAATCTGTAACTAAATTGTTTAAAGGAGAACCCCTTCACCCCACCACCTCACTCCCCTCGTATATCCCAACGTCGACTATCTCCATACTTTGCTGAAAGTTAGGAGGCTTATGGTCTTCATAATTTTAACCCTTTAACACACAAGCCGGCCAAAAATGGCTTTTTGGAAATTGTCCAAACCAAGAGAAGACTACCCTTTGAAAATGTACCAATGGAATGACTACTTTAATACCGGTGCCAGTCATTTCAGTGGTAAATTTTCAATAATCATCTTTATCTTGGTCTGCAAATTGACAATTTTAGCAGACCTGGCCTTGAATGCCAAGTGAGCTCATGCCACGGCGAACACTGCCCATCCGTCAACATTTCATTGAAACGACTTCATCTTAAGAACCACTTGACGATTTCAATTTTTATTTGGCAGGAAGCATCCTTAGGGTATAGAGATTCAAAGTTTGTTCAAAGGAAGCCAATTTGGCCCAGGGGGCCATCTTGAATTTTGGCCGATTTTTAGAAATGTCCTTTAAAATCTCAGAAACCGCTTGGGGGATCAATTCACAACTCATGAAATAACATCTAGGGCAAGAGTTGAAACAAGTTTGTTCAAAGGAACTTTATTGGTCACATGGTTTGGTGGCCATCTTGGATAAGCTAGTTTTCACAAAAATTACTTCTCCAGAACCGATAATTGGATTGGGTCGAAATTTGGGAGATATGCTTAGGGACTAACAGCCATTAAGGAAATGTGATCCATCAAAAAACAGGGCTCCCGTTGGCCAATAAAAATGAAGCATGTTTGGCGGGCATGGTTGATTTTTTTATGTGATGGATTTTGAGGCCGAAATATTAAAGCCGATTGGATTGAATTTTGGCTGATTTTGATAAACGTCTAAAAATCTTATCCGAAACCGTTTGGGGATTGAGTTCAAGCTCATGAAATATCAGTTTGTCTAAGAGCTGAACTAAGTTTGTTCAAGGGAACTTGATTGGCCAAATGTTTTGGTGGCCATCTTGGATGACCTAGTTTTTGCGAAAACACCTCCAGAACCGCTGGATGGGATGGGACAAAATTTGAGAGATATGATTAGGGACTAAAGGCCATTAGAGATATGTCAAAACAACATGTCCACCATGAATCAATCAAAACCTAGCTATTTTGGTGAACATCTGGTATTTTCTGCAAATTTCTGAGAAAATCATAAAAAGACAACTTATTAATCACTGGGCCAATTTTAGTAAAACTTGGTAAACTTACTTCACAGAAATTTGATTGGTAAATTTTTCCAGTGATCATCTTCTTTTGTTCAGTTGTGCCAGTGGCCAATAATTGCAGGTGAGCGATACAGGCCCTTTGGGCCTCTTGTCTATCAGAAAATTGAAATTTTACTGAACAGATTTGAGGGTTAAAGGGTGAAATATTCTCTGTTCCAGATCTCCTTGGTGATGGATCTCTTCATCCAGCGAATATTTATAAGGCACCACCTTGGTTGCTCGGTTACCGTGGCAATGAGATGCAACGTCTACTTAGGCAGATGTCGTACGAGGGAGAGAAACTGAAGCTGCTGTATCCAACCAGACATCACATGATCATCAAGAGGATCAAATATTTGTATAAGAGATTTAATCATAAACGAAGCAGAAGAAATTAAATTAGAAACACGAATCCCTAATTCAACTAAATAACTAAAAATTATATCAATTTATACATGTATGTAATGAAACCTTCATATGTTAAGATTTGTTTCATTTCACTACATTTCCTTCCACAATTGTAAAAGTGTAGAATTTAAACCATTTTATTTGAAGCATTTTGGTGTGAATATGCATGTTTAATATACCAGTGTCTCAATTTAAAGACAACTAGACAAGAAAGCTGTTAAATACTTTAAAATTAATTCGACTGGGCGCTGTTACTACCTGAGAGCCATAGCTAACAGTCAATGTAACCCTCAAATTTGTTCAAGAAAACTTTCTCCCAGAAAATAACCATTTGCAGACCAGGAGATTATTTTTGAAAATTTAACATAGCAATATGACTGACTCGGTTATTGAGCCAGTCATTCCAGCGGTCAAATTTCAAAAATAGTCTTCTGTTTGTCTGCAAATGGACATTTCCCAAGACCACGCCAGAAGCCGTTTTTGGCCAATTTGAGTGTTAGAGCATTAATCTGCATCTAAAAACTGAGGGTCCCGAGCTGAAAACTGAGGGGCCCGAGCTGAAAACTGAGGGTCCCGAGCTGAAAACTGAGGGTCCCGAGCTGAAAACAGAGGGTCCCGAACTGAAAACTGAGAGTTCCGAGCTGAAAACTGAGAGTTCCGAGCAGAAAACTGAGAGTCCCGAGCTGAAAACTAACAGTCCCGAGCTGAAAACTGAGAGTCCCGAGCTGAAAACTGAGAGTTCCAAACTGAAATTGGGGGTCCCTTGTAATCTTTCTCATCCACACTCAAATTAGAGGGTACGTGTATCATGGACTCACAGCTATGAATGATGAATAGATTATGTGGGTATTTTTGTGCAAAAAAGAAAATACAACTAATTAGTTTTTAACAATCATACAAGATTTTCAAGGGTCCCATGGGAGGCACTGCTACTACTTTTGGGGTCCCAAGTTATATACCATCAAAATCACTCTTATGTGAATCCCTGATAATCCTTACCATTCTGATGTCAATAGTCTATCTTTTACTGTGTCAATAGCAAGGACATCACCATCTTCCACCAAATTTTCTGAAAACTGTATACCAGTTCATCTTTTAATTTAATTTGAAAATTAATTTAAGGTTTTAACATTTTCGTGATGAAGCCGGCCAAACCAGCCTCTTCAGTGGTCTTGAGGAAATGTCCATTTGCGGGTCAAGAGAATACTACATGTATTTTTAAAGATTTATTTGAAACAAATACTATGTTTAAAAATGTACTACTAATGATTGTCTCGATAACCAATCCAGTCACTCTAGTGATAAATTTTCAAATATGAGCTTATATTTAGATTTTCTTGACCAAATTTAGGCATTAATATTTTTTTCTAGTACTTCAAATTCCATCAAATTGTGTCAAATTCCAGAAACCTTTTGAATATTTTGAAACTAATTTAACTGGAATATGTTGCTGCCATATAGGCAACACCAGCTCTCTGTCTAATGTTCCTCGCATCATAAATAGAATTTGTAATTTCGTGTCTGTAAAGGTCAAAGTGCTAAGACAAGTTAGATCATACTACATTGCGAGCAATGGAAGGATCTGATCTGTCGCTCGAGTATCTGATGTCATAGTCAAAATATGTCACATGTTACCTAACGTCACAATCAAAATGACATTAAATATTTGTCACAAAGTCGAAAGGCCATCACAAAAGTTTATGAATTATATGGCGGGACTGAATATTTTGAAGCTAATTTGACTGGGAGCCGTTGCCGCGTATGTGAAATTAGATTCATTATATTCAACAGTTTACCTGTACTAAGCTATCTTTAAATAGATTCTGTCAATGCAGGGTTCAAAGTGTTACAATCGATTCCAGCACACATACAAACTAGGCGGAGCTTAGCTAGAAATGGGCGGGGCATACATGTAGCTAGAAATGGATCCCTCTATTAGGGTGCTACATCGTTATAAAAAATGTACCCTCACATGCATGCATGCACACGCACGCTGCATGCACGCACACAGACCCCCCACCCAGCCACTAACTCACTCACTTGCACACACACACGCACACGCATGAATACACGCACACGCACACACACACACACACACACGCACGCACGCACGCACGCACACACACACACACAGACTGTTTTTGAACCCATTATAAAGGGTTTGGGTGCCATCAGTTTGGGTGCCAAATTATGAAAAACTATAAAAAGCTTTTTAACAAGCTCCTAAGGGAGCTGTATGCTATCATCTGACACAATCTTTTCACAAATTTGTGTGAAATATCACCTCCAAGACTCCTCCTTTTCACCATCTACATGGCTACGGGTGCCCAAGCTAAAACCCTGGATCAAGACCTGCACACACACACACACACGCGCACATAAACGCACGCATGCACACACACACACCAGATATCCTAAAAGACAAATTTGGGTAGGAATTTAATAAGAATTTTGTTAGCACGATAAATGGAGTGTTTTTGTTCATTTGAATATGAACATCAGTAATTATAATTTGAATTGTTTCTGACCTGTGAATTAGAAAACTAGATATAGCTACAATAATCTTTCACCTGTCTGCGAAGCAGAAAGTGGGTCTTTTCTTACAACGTTACGGTTTAAATCGTTGAGCTTCTCGACAAAGCGAAGCATAAGCGAGACATGTAATTCCACAGAATTCTTGTACATGTACAAATGTAGGTCTGCTTCTCATTAATCTTGTGCAAAATATTAACCTGCTAGCCAGAAAAAGACAATAATTTAGCCATGTCAGCGTAAAACAGTTTCTGCAGTGGTCCTGAGAAATATCCAGTTTCAGGCCAAGAGGGGGCGATTTGAGAAAAGTTACCGCTAGAAGGACTGGCTCAATAACCGAGTCAGTCATTCCAGTGGTAAAGTTTTACAAATATTCTCTTGGCCTGTAAATAGACATCATCTGTTGGGGAATGTACATGTATATTTGTTGGTCTATTTTGACCATTAACCCTTCAATGGTCAAGCCAGGAAAAACCAGTACCTGATCCGATGACCGAGGCAGTCATTTATTTAGTGATAAATTTTCAAAGGTTTTCTCCACACCTTCAAATAGATATTCACCAATGGAAGACATCAACTTTCTTGCGAATATTGGGATTCAAACACGTATTAAAGACTAATAATCAAGTCTTTCAAGAAAGTCAAAATATTTCCTTGTAGAATGTCCATTTGCAGACCAACAGAAGACTAGTTTCGAAAATTTACCACTGGAATCGTTGGCTCAGTTACTGAGATAGTCATTTCAGTGGTAAATTTTCAAAAATTATCTTGTCCTGCAAAAGGACATTCCTCAAGAGCACCGCAGAGGCCGTTTCTGGCTGTAACCCTATAGATTCTTTTCGCCAATGATACTAAGTTACATTCATGAATCGCTACAAAAGAAGATCATGACCATCTCCAATGAGACCTCAACAACCTAAAAGAATGGGCAGATTTCTGTCAATGCGAATTAATGCGTCCAAATGTAACGTAATGCATTTGTGTATATCGAATAGGAAGTCAATGTATATCATGTCGGAGAACAGTCAGATCACCCTAGAAGGCAAAAAATAAATATGCATGTATTTAACTGTTTGTGGTATTTACATCCAGATCCAAACCCTGATTAGTCCCCTACCGGTAAAACCGGGGGGGGGGGGGGGGGGGACTATAGGTTTGCGCTCTGTCTGTCCATCCATCCGTCTGTCTGTCCGTTTGTCGCAGTTGGTTTTCCGCACTTTTTCGCAGTCATTCAAGGTATTCAGCTGAGAATTAGTATATTGATTTGTTATGAGAAGTTACAGACCAAGTTCGCGTTTCAGGCGTATGTGTCAATTTTTGATGGATATATGCCCCTTTCGACTTAGGAAATATGAAAAATATCAGCTTTCTGCAATTTTTTTCGCACTCCAAGATATTTAAGGAAAAATCGGTACATCGCTTTAGTCTAAGGGGTTATAGAGCAAGTTCGAGTTTCAGACATTTTCGTCAATTTTTCATGGAGTTATGCCCCTTTCATTTTATGAAATACGAGTATTATTTTCCCCGCACTTTTTTTGCAGTCTCAAGATAGTCTACTGAGAATTGCTACATTGCTTTGTTATGAGAAGTTACAGACCAAGTTCGAGTTTCAGGGGTATGCATCAATTTTTGATGGAGTTATGCCCCCTTTCGACGAAAAATATTAGCTTTCCGCACTTTTTTCGCATTCCTTCAAGATATTTACGGGAAAATTGGTATGTCGCTTTAGTATAAGGAGTTGCAGAGTAAGTTCGAGTTTCAGACATTTTCGTCAGTTTTTCATGGAGTTATGCCCCCTTTTGACTTATGAAATACGAAAAATATGCCCCTTTTCTCAGAGTCTTTCAAGATATTCAACTGAGAATTGGTACATTACTTTATTATGAGAAATTACACCCCAAGTTCGAGTTTCAGGCATTTGCGTCATTTTTTGATGGAGCTATATCCCCTTTCGACTTATGAAATACAAACATATCAGCTTTCAAGACTTTCCTTCTCCTTCACCATGTGTAACTGAAACTTGGTTTATTGCTACGTTATGAGAAGTTACAGATCAAGTTCTAGTTTCAGCAGCTTCTGTCAATTTTTAATGGAGTTTTTGACTGTCAATCTCTAAAGATTTATATCACCAGGTAGGGGACATGTATTGCAAAGCAATAGTTATAGAATTCTTGTTTTACATATACAGATAACTTCTGAACACACTTCACACACCGAATTTGTTGTTTCGTGTCTGCAAAGGTCAAAGTGAATTTAAAGACAATGTAGATCATCCCCCACCCCTTCCCCATGGCCAGCATTGAAGGTATCTGACCTGTCGCTCAAGCATCTCAAGTCGTACTCAAAATATGACACTTGCTAGCTTATTTGATGTCACGATCAAAATCATGTTTCAAGTCTGTCACAATGTCCAGAGATCTGTCAAGAAAGAATTGTATGTCTTTTGGTGAAATTCCAATTTAATAAACATTGTGTTGAATATTTTGAGACTAATTTGACTTAAAGCTATGGCAGCAACAGCTTCCAGTCAAATTAGTTCCGAAATATTCAACAGCTTACCTATGTTAAGATACCCTTAAAAAGATTGCAGGGCTAAACATGTTCAAATCAGCTTCAGCTCGCATACAAAGTTGATGGAGACTAGCTAGAAATGGTCGGGGCATAGCTAGATAATGGTTCTTCTATCACTTAGGGTACTGCATTGATATACAAACTGTACACACATATGGACACGCACGCATGCACACATGCATGCACACGCACGCATCCACACATACATGCATGCTGAGGGGTAGCTTATAGCTTTGGCTACATACTGGTCTGGAGAAATAAGCAATGTAACATTTGTTATTAAGCCATCATTAACCCTATAATTGTCAAGTCAGCCAAACTCGCATCTGCAGTGGTCTTGGGGAATGTCCATTTGCAGGCCAAGAGAAGAGTATTTTCGAAATTTTACCACTGGAATGACTGGCTCGATAACCGAGCCAGTCATTCCAGTGGTAAATTTTCAACAATAATCTTCTTTTGGCCTGCAAATGAACATTCGATAAGGAAATATTATGCTTTTCATGACTAGATTTTGGTCATTAAAGGGTTAATGTATTGTATATTTGAGCTATCCCTACGTACCCCAAATAATCTTAAGAAAACACAAATTTGGGTAAGAATTTAATCAAATTAATTAATTTTATTAAGATAAATGAAATTTCTTTCTGCGCTTAAAGTATGAAAATCAATGATTATAATTCACCTGCGAATTAGAAACCTAGATATAGGTAAAATAATCTTGCTATTGTCTGTGAAGCAGAAAGTGGGAACCTTTCTTACAACATTACAGTTTAAATGGTTGAACTTCTCGACAAAGCGGAGGCAGCTAATTCCACGGCCTGCTTGCTTCCCATTATTCGTTTTCTACATATTAACCTGGTAACCCAAAACAAACAATAATTTAGCCATGTCAGCATGAAACAGTTTCTGGCGTGCTCTTGAGAAATGTCAATTTTCAGGCCAGGAGGGGACTATTTGAGAAAATTTACCCCCAGAAGGACTGGCCTAATAACTGAGTCAGTCATTCCAGTGGTAAATTTGTAAAATATTCTCTTCATCTGTGTACATGCATATTTTCTTGGTCCCTTTTGACCATTAACCATCTAATGGTCAAGCCAGTTATAAAACAGCCTCTGCAGTGGTCTTTAGTCCAGTCTAAATAACCCAAATTTTACAAAACCTACCACTAATTGCAACAGAGAGTAGACCAACTAGAATCTGTTCAGTAAGGTCCCCTAGGCGATATATAAAAAATCTAATAAAACCTTTTGCGTGGAACGTTGAATTCAAGATGGCTGCCAAGATGGTTTTCATTCGAGTGAAATATGGCATATATATATATATACTGAACCAAAAAAGTTTAGCAACACTGAGAATATTACTGTATAAATGTTATTTAACAAAAACAATAAATTGATTCAAATATATTATTTAATTGATAGGTCATTTTCCAATTTGAACAACAGTCTCTTGTTACTGTAATGCTCGCATCGCGCCTTTAACACAGCATCATTCAACAGAAGGGTCCGATTTAAATAATGACACTGAGCTGTCATTACAGGTTGTGACCTCCGCGCGCATTAACCACCGCAGTACATCGCTTTCTCATGCTTCGAATTAAGCACCTGATGTCACGAGGAATCGCATCCCATTCCTGGAGGAGTGCAGCTTCCAGCTCCCGCATGTTGTGAAGATGTGGATGGTTCTCACGCACCACACGGCCAAGAATGTCCCACACATGTTCGATAGGAGACAGGTCCGGTGATCGCACTGGCCAGTCCAACACCGGAACGTTGTTAGCCTCAAGGAAATCACTGGTGACCCTAGCTGAATGAGGACGGGCATTGTCTTGCTGGAACATAAAGTCTGCATGATGCTGCATAAAAGGGATGACAACAGGGGTGACAACATCTTCACAGTAACGTTGAGCCGTTAAATTTCCGCGAATCACAATAAGATCTGTTTTGCCATTTTAATGGATTCCAGCCCACACCATGACACTGCCGCCACCGAATCTGTCGTGCTGAATGATGTTGGCTGCATCATACCGTTCTCCTAAACATCGCCAAACCCATTGCTTACCATCCGCCACATCCACACAAAACCTCGACTCATCACTGAACAAAACGTGGCTCCATCGTTGAGCATGCCATCGCTGATGAGTTCTTGCCCATGCAAACCGATTCTCGATGTGACGCTCTGTAAGTGGGACAGCAACAAGTGGACGACGGGCATGCAGTCCAGCATCATGGAGTCTGTTTCGCACAGTTTGTGCATGCACTGTAGTGCCGGTAGTGGTGTGCAAATTACGGGACAGCCGCGGCGCAGTCTCAAACCTTGACGTCGTGATGAGTGATGACGTCACTAAGTAGCGGTCTTCTCGTGGTGTTGTTGCTCTCAGTCTGCCAGATCGTGGTCGGTCATTAACATGTCCAGTTTTCTGCTCACGTTGGCGGAGACGGGAAATGGTTGAGGCGTGAACATTAAAATGTCGAGCAACAGTGCGAACGCTCTGCCCAGCAGCGAGTCTTCCCATTGCTTCATGGCACTGATTTTCGGGTAGCCCTGGGCGGCGGCCCATGTTCGGTAGGGTAAACTTTTAAGCATTTTCTGTTAACGTTCGTTATCTGCTTTTGCAATATGGTGAATTTTTGCCTTCGCTACCCGCCAATGTGGGCTAGTGCGTGAATAATGCATTTTCACATGCAGTAAGCGTGCGACCGAGAAATGCAAGAAATGATTTGCATTTCTTCATGACCAGCGAGACATTACATTGACGAAACATGCCTGCAAATTTGGTTATAAATAGACGCATAGTTTTAATACAACAAACCAAACTTCACTGTTGCTAAACTTTTTTGGCTCAGTATATATATATATATATATTAGGTATCTCGAGAATGTTTAATTTTGGACCACATAACTGTATTATGAGTAAATAGAAACATGCCCCTAATCTACAGAAGAATGATGTCTTATGCATCCCATGACCACTCTATGACACCACAACTCAACAGTTGACACTAAAGTTAGGTATTTGCAAGCCATTTCTACATTCACTGGCAAATGCTTTGTTATCATTATCATCCAAGTCAATAACAGAAGGCAAAGAGTAGCTGTTAATAGTTCTTGCTTCAGCTGATCACCATTGATTAGAGGAATGGAAATGTTTTGGGGCCAATACTGTTCAGTACTATTCACATATTTTATTAACGACATGCCACCATTTGCACACAACTTAGTCAAGATGTTCGCCGATGATGCTAAGTTACATTAACGAATCGCTACAAAAGAGGACCATGACCAGCTCCAATCAGACCTCAACAACCTAAAAGAATGGGCAGATTTCTGTCAAATGCGAATTATTGCGCCCAAATGTAAGGGACTGCTTTTGGTTATACTAAATAATAAGTTAATGTATATGAGAACAGTCCGATTACTCTAGAAGACACCATTTGTGAGAAGGAGCCTGGCGTTTGCATTGATGAGTCTAAAATGCACACAACGCATGGATACAACAGTCAACAAAGTCAACGCAATCATTGGTATGATACAAGGATCCGTGATCTGCCTGGAGGTCAACACGCTTGTGTTGCTGTGCAAAAGCATAGAGACCACATCTAGATTATGGGAATGCTGCGTGGTCCACTTGGTGCAAGAAAGATATCTACCTAATCGAAAATTCCGAGCGTCGAGCAACAAAACTGATAGCAGGATTGACAGACAGTTCATATGAAGATCTGCTGAAGGCATCAAAGCTTTCAAGTTTGATATACTGATGCTTGAACGGTGACTTAATTGAGACATGTATACAAGTACGTTCATGGCATCTATGATGTAAATGGTGATAATTTGTTGCCATCCGAGGATGCACATGGCACGAGTGGCCACAGCTACCAGGTATTACAGCTATGAAAGAGACTATGGAAGAAGAGATTCTTCAGTATCGTGGGACAAATTACTAGAATAGACTACCTGAGTAGGTTGCCACAACTCCTACGCTTAACACCTTCACTGGAAGACTCGACAAGTCCTACAGATTTTCAAAACTTACCTTCCCATCGAGCACTTCTGCACGCACCCACATGTACAACAGGTACAAGAAAAACCGACTGAAGACATGCACGAATACAATGAACATCTGTTACATGCTGTCTAGCCTAATCAGCAGAAAAGGATTGTAACTAAGTCATCATTTGACATTTTTTTTAAATGTCTGCATCCCGAACAAGCCGACACAATCAGGTCCGATGGCACCCGTAGTACATAGTTTCACAGCACGAATTTCAGGTTCATCTCAATAGTTCGTTCGCTCAGAAAGTTTTCAGCCCATTCCACGACCTCCAATTTATTCCATTTCCACTGTTGGACCTGATGGAATACTCGAAGGTGGTGGTACTTCATCGGCGCAGATGTTGGTGGCAACATGTTTGGGTGGATGGCAGTTTTGCTGATGGTAACAATATCCTGGAATCTCTAATGCCTCATCGTGTCAAGATGGTCATTCTGCGTTCCTGTATGAAAAATGACCGTGGCCTTCTCACTAGCTACTATGACCTCATCCTTCGATGATTGTGCACTTCTGAATAGTTTGGCCTAGACATGGAATAACTAGGTCACTGATGAGGATCTGTCTGACAACTGCCTCTTCCAAATACCCTGGATGTTGTATCGCAAATGGAGAAAGCATGTAAAAAGGAAATTCTTGTAGATGTTCTTTCCTTGTACATGCCTGATTGAATTGACACTGCTACATTTGAGAGCTGCTCCTTTCTTTGGTTCAAGGCGAAAATAGATATCGTGCTTGTTTCCTCCAGCAAGAGGTATGTCAAATGATGACTCGGATTATAGTAAGAAATAAACTTTGCAAGTGAATGCAGAAATTGTTTGCATAATCGGATGTCAGTGTTAACAGTTGGGTTGTGACGTCATAGAGTTGTCCAGGGGTGCAGAAGCCATAATTTTTCAGTAGATTAGGGGCATGTTTATATGGACTCGTTATAGGCGTATGTGGTCTAAAATGAACCGTTTCCAAGATATATCCCTTATTATACCTGAGTGACAGCCATCTTGAATTCAACATGTTCCACTCAAAGGATCCACTCAAAGGATTTTATTAGATTTTTTATGTATCATTTCTGAGACCTAAAAATACACAAAATATAAGTGGTTCCATTACTGTTGCAATTAGTGGTAGGTCAAACCCTAGATTTACTAGAATACTTGAGGAATGGTCATTTGCAGGCCAATAAGAGTATCTTTGAAAATTTACCACCGAAGTGCCTGGTTCAATGACCGAGGCAGTCATTCCAGTGATAAATTTAAAAAAGCTGTTTTCTCTTCGCCTGCAAACAGGCCCGTCTTAAGAATGTATGGGGCTCCTGTGCAAAGCAGTGTACTGGGGCCCCTAATTGGCTAACCACACACCACTATATCGTCAATTCTCCCCCACAATGCAATTCAATATAGTGAATATACTACGCATCTGGCATAGGCACTCGGACACATCTAAATCTCTTTTGACGGCAGTCACGGGCGGCGGCACTGCTAATAAACGATAATTATTTAATTTTTTTCAAATGGATCGGGGCCCCTAAAGTTGTGGGGCCCCTGGGCAACTGCCCACTGTGCCCATGCGGTAAGACGGCCCTGCCTGCAAACAGACATTCACTAACCGAAGACATTAATTTTGTCACTAATCTTGTCATTTAAAGACTTAGTAAGGATGGTCTTAACCCTATAGCTTCTGTTTTATAAATTTGATCAAATCTTTATACGCAATGTCACCATCAGTCAGCGTCACGTAGCTCAAACCAGGCGCAGTGAAGACGGCTGCAACATGGACAGTCTTGTGATAGCCCTCTGTGACCTTCACACCGGCTTCCTTCAGACGCCTAATATACAGAATCGCGTCATCTCTTAACACGTCATATTCTGCGATCGTGACGTAGGCTTCTGGTAAATTCTGCAAATTTCTAGCAAACAGGGGTGACATGTAGGGATTGGTGACTTGTGACAAAAGCTTGCTTATTGTTTTTGAATCTGTCAGGGGTTTCCCCTGTGTTTCATTAAATGACCTTGGGAAAAGATATTTTGAAATGTGCTTCGTGGCGAGATAGTCGCGAAATCGCACCTCCTTCTTAAACAATGAACTGGAAATACGGTTCTGTAAAGCGGCTTCGATTATATCAGAATCATGCGCCCCAAGCGCATAGCTCATGCAGAAATACACCATAATATTAGTAGATAAGAAATATCCAGTTAGTTTGTCATTCTGTTGATAAGATGGCAGTTGGAAGTCCGCACATTGAGTGACAGGCGTGATCAGGATTTGTAGTTTTGCTTTCAGATCGGGATGTGAATCTCGTAAGCCCAGACTCACTGTAGCTGCCAGATTACCACCAGCACTATCCCCTAGAAAAGAATATATTGCAAATACGAGGTAGTATTATGTACAGCAGCACATGTCTTATGTGACCACCTGTGCCATGTGACCACCTGCCTCGTGGACACCTGTGTCATGTAACCACCTGTCTCACATGAGCACCTGTGTTATGTGACAGCCTGTTTCCTGTAACCACCTGCCTCATGTGCCCAACTGTCTCTTAAAGGCAAAAGACCGTGTCAAAATTGGTTTCTACAGTGCTCTTGAGAAGCGCCTTTTTGCTGACCAAGAGAAAACTATTTTTTGAAAATATACAACTGGAATGACGAGCCAGTCATTCCAGTGGTATAATTTTAAAAAGGTCTTCTCCAATGGGCAGTTTTCAAAATAGTATAGTCATCTCTGCAAATGGACAGATCCCAAGACCACTACAGAAGCAGTTTTTGGCCAGTGTGAGTGTTAAAGGGTAAAGAGGACATTTGTGTGGGAGAGGAAGATATGTGAAAATTTCCCATGATCAAGAAACATACACAATCATTTAACCATGATATAAACAAATATTTGTTTAATCTATATTGACTAATGTCAACCTGATGCTTACCAGCCAATGCAATTCTATTCATATCTATGCCATAGTTCTCTGCATTGATCAGGAGGTGTCTCGTCACTTTCAGACAGTCATCATATGCTGCTGGGAAGATATGTTCAGGTGACAGCCGGTATCTGCAGGAATGTAGACATAGAGGATCATAAGGCATGCTAGTAGCAAAAATTAGAATCTTCCGGCGCGTTACCATCAACGTACTGCTGCTACTACTAACAAGTACTGCTGCTAGTAACAAGCACTGTTCCTACTAACAAACTTTCTAACTAGTACTCGTGCTACTAACAATCACGGTACTGCTGTTACTAACAAGTACTGCATATACTACCACTTACTACTGCTACTAACAAGTACCCTTGGTACTAACAAGTACTGCTGCAACTAACAAGTACTGCAGCTACCAACAAGTACTGTTGCTAATAACAAGTACTACTGCTACTAACAAGTACTGCTACTACCAACAAGTACTGCTGCTACTAGCAAGTACTGCTGCTAGTAACAAGTACTGTTCCTACTAACAAACTGTTTCCACTAACAAGTACTGCTGCTACGAGCATGTACTGCTGCTAGTAACAAGTCGTGATGTTACTAACAAATGCTGCAGCTATTAACAAGTACTGCTCCTACTAACAAGTACTGCAGTTACTAACAAGAAGTGCTGCTAGCAACAAGTACTGTTCTTTCTAACAAGTACAGCGGCTACTAATATGTACTGCTGCTAGTAACAAGGCGTGATGTTACTAACAAGTACTGCAGCTGTTAACAAGTACTACTGCTACTAACAAGTACTGCTGCAAATAACAAGTACTACTGCGACTAACAAGTACTGCAGCTACTAACAAGTACTGCTCCTATTAACAAGTACTGCAGCTACTAACAGGTTTTCGCCTACTAACAAGTACTGCTGATACTAACAAGTTCTGCTACTACTAACAAGTACTGCAGCTACTAATAAGTACTGCTCCTGTTAACAAGTACTACTGCTACTAACAAGTACTGTTACTACTAACAAGTACTGCTGCAAATAACAAGTACTACTGCGACTAACAAGTACTGCAGCTACTAACAAGTACTGCTCCTATTAACAAGTACTGCAGCTACTAACAGGTTTTCGCCTACTAACAAGTACTGCTGATACTAACAAGTTCTGCTACTACTAACAAATACTGCAGCTACTAATAAGTACTGCTCCTGTTAACAAGTACTGCTGATACTAACAAGTACTGCTACTAACAAGCACGGTACTTCTGTTACTAACAAGTACTGCAGATACTAACAATTACTACTGCTTTAACAAGTACCGTTGCTACTAAAAAGTACTGCTGCAACTAACAAGTACTACAGCTACTAACAAATACTGTTGTTAATAACAAGTACTACTGCTACTAACACGTACTGCTGCCACTAACAAGGAGTGCTGCTAGTTACTAACAGCAGTACAACTTAGTAGCAGCAGTACTTGTTAGTAGGAACAGTACTTGTTAGTAGCTGCAGTACTTGGTAGTTGTAACAGTACAGTTCTTGTTAGTAGCTGCAGTACTTGTTAGTAGTAGCAGAACTTATTAGTAACAGCAGTACTTGTTAGTAGGCGCAGTACCTGTTAGTTGCTGCAGTACTTGTTAATATGAGTTGTACTTGTTAGTAGCTGCAGTAAATGTTAGTTGTAGCAGTACTTGTTAGTACCAACAGTACTTGTTACTAGCAGTAGTAATTATTAGTATATGCAGTACCGTGCTTGTTACTAGCAGCAGTACAAATTAGTAGCAGCAGTACTTGTTAGTGGAAACAGTTTGTAGTAGGAACAATACTTGTTACTAGCACCACATCTTGTTAGTAGTAGCAGCAGTACTTGTTAGTAGTAGCAGCAGTACTTGTTAGTAGCAGTAGTACTTGTTATTAGCAACAGTACTTGTTAGTAGCTGCAGTACTTGTTAGTTGCAGCAGTACTTGTTAGTACCAAGGCTACTTGTTATTAGCATTCGTAATTGTTAGTAGCTGCAGTACTTGTTAGTTGCAGCAGTACTTGTTAGTAACAGCAGTAGCGTCCGTATTAGTAGCAGGAGTACTTGTTAGAAACAGTTTGTTAGTAGGAACAGTACTTGTTACTAGCAGCACACCTTGTTAGTAGTAGCAGCAGTACTTGTTAGTAGCAGTAGTCCTTGTTATTAGCAACAGTACTTGTTAGTAGCTGCAGTACTTGTTAGTTGCAGCAGTACTTGTTAGTACCAAGGCTACTTGTTATTAGCATTCGTAATTGTTAGTAGCTGCAGTACTTGTTAGTTGCAGCAGTACTTGTTAGTAACAGCAGTAGCGTCCGTATTAGTAGCAGGAGTACTTGTTAGAAACAGTTTGTTAGTAGGAACAGTACTTGTTACTAGCAGCACACCTTGTTAGTAGTAGCAGCAGTACTTGTTAGTAGCAGTAGTCCTTGTTATTAGCAACAGTACTTATCAGTAGCTGCAGTAATTGTTAGTTGCATCAGTACTTGTTAGTACCAAGGGTACTTGTTAGTAGCAGTAGTAAGTGTTAGTATATGCAGTACTGTGCTTGTTAGTAGCAGTTGTACTTGTTAGTAGGAGCAGTACTTGTTAGTAGCTGCAGTACTTGTTAGTAACATCACGACTTGTTAATAACATCAGTACATCTTAGTAGCAGCAGTACTTGTTAGCAGGAGCAGTACTTGTTACTAGCAGCACTCCTTGTTAGTAGTAGCAGTACTTGTTAGTAGAGGCAGTATTTGTTAGTAGCAGTAGTACTTGTTATTAGCAACAGTACTTGTTAGTAGCTGCAGTACTTGTTAGTTGTAACAGTACAGTGCTTGTTAGTAGCTGCAGTACTTGTTAGTAGTAACAGAACTTGTTAGTAACAGCAGTACTTGTTAGTAGGCGCAGTGCCTGTTAGTTGCTGCAGTACTTGTTAATATGAGCAGTACTTGTTAGTGGCTGCAGTAAATGTTAGTTGCAGCAGTACTTGTTAGTACCAACGGTACTTGTTAGTAGCAGTAGTAATTGTTAGTATATGCAGTACCGTGCTTGTTACTAGCAGCAGTACATATTAGTAGCGGCAGTACTTGTTAGTGGAAACAATTTATTAGTAGGAACAGTACTTGTTACTAGCACCACACCTTGTTAGTAGTAGCAGCAGCAGTACTTGTTAGTATTAGCAGCAGTACTTGTTAGTAGTAGCAGTAGTACTTGTTATTAGCAACAGTACTTGTTAGTAGCTGCAGTACTTGTTAGTTGCAACAGTACTTGTTAGTGCCAAGGCTACTTGTTAGTAGCAGTAGTAATTGTTAGTATCTGCAGTACTTGTTAGTAACAGCAGTACCGTCCGTATTAGTAGCAGAAGTACTTGTTAGAAACAGTTTGTTAGTAGGAACAGTACTTGTTACCAGCAGCACACCTTGTTAGTAGTAGCAGCAGTACTTGTTACTAGCAGTAGTACTTGTTATTAGCAACAGTACTTGTTAGTAGCTGCAGTACTTGTTAGTTCCAGCAGTACTTGTTAGTGCCAAGGCTACTTGTTAGTAGCATTAGTAATTGTTAGTAGCTGCAGTACTTGTTAGTTGCAGCAGTACTTGTTAGTACCAAGGGTACTTGTTAGTAGCAGTAGTAATTGTTAGTATCTGCAGTACTTGTTAGTAACAGCAGTAGCGTCCGTATTAGTAGCAGGAGTGCTTGTTAGAAACAGTTTGTTAGTAGGAACAGTACTTGTTACTAGCAGCACACCTTGTTAGTAGTAGCAGCAGTAATTGTTAGTAGCAGTAGTACTTGTTATTAGCAACAATACTTATTAGCAGTACTTGTTAGTGCCAAGGCTACTTGTTAGTAGCTGCAGTAATTGTTAGTACCATGGGTACTTGTTAGTAGCAATAGTAAGTGTTAGTATATGTAGTACCGTGCTTGTTAGTAGCAGTTGTACTTGTTAGTAGGAGCAGTACTTGTTAGTAGCTGCAGTACTTGTTAGTAACATCACAACTTGTTACTAACAGCAGTACACCTTAGTAGCAGCAGTACTTGTTAGCAGGAGCAGTACTTGTTACTAGCAGCACCCCTTGTTAGTAGTAGCAGTACTTGTTAGTAGTGGCAGTATTTGTTAGTAGCAGTAGTACTTGTTATTAGCAACAGTACTTGTTAGTATCTGCAGTACTTGTTAGTTGTAACAGTACAGTGCTTGTTAGTAGCTGCAGTACTTGTTAGTAGTAGCAGAACTTGTTAGTAACAGCAGTACTTGTTAGTAGGCGCAGTACCTGTTAGTTGCTGCAGTACTTGTTAATATGAGCAGTACTTGTTAGTAGCTGCAGTAAATGTTCGTTGCAGCAGAATTTGTTAGTACCAATGGTACTTGTTAGTAAGCAGTAGTAATTGTTAGTATATGCAGTACCATGTTTGTTACTGGCAGCAGTACACATTAGTACCGTGCTTGTTAGTAGCAGGAGTACTTGTTAGTAGCAGCAGTACTTGTTAACACGGGCAGTACTTATTAGTAGATGCAGTACATTTTAGTAGCAGTAGTACTTGTAGATAGCAGTCGTTGTTAGCAGCAGCAGCACAGTGCTCGTTAGTAGCAGGAGTACTTGTTAGTAGGAGTAGTACGTTTTACTAGCAGCACTCCTTATTAGTAGCAGCAGTATGTGTCAGTAGCAGCAGTACTTGTTAGTGGTAGCAGTACATGTTAGTAACAGTAGTACTTGTTAGTAACTGCAGTACTTGTTAGTAGCTGCAGTACTTGTTAGTAGCTGCATTACTTGTTATTTACATCACGACTTGTTAGTAACATCACGACTAGTTACTAACAGCAGTACATCTAAATAGCAGCAGTACTTGTTACTAGCAGCACTCATTGTTAGTAGCAGCAGTACTTGTTAGTAGCAGTAGTACTTGTTAGTAGGAGCAGGACTTGTTAGTAGCTGCAATACTTGTTAGTAACATCTCGACTTGTTACTACCAGCAGTACATTTTAGTAGCAGCAGTACTTGTTAATAGGAGCAGTACTTGTTACTAGCAGCACTCCTTGTTAGTAGTAGCATGTAGTACTTGTTAGTTGTAACAGTACCGTGATTGTTAGTGGCAGCAGTACTTGCTAGTAGTAGCAGAACTTGTTAGTAACAGCAGTGCTTGTTAGTAGGCGCAGTACCTGTTAGTTGCTGCAGTACTTGTTAATAGGAGCAGTACTTGTTAGTAGCTGCAGTAAATTTTAGTTGCAGCAGTACTTGTTAGTACCAAGGGTACATGTTAGTAGCAGTAGTAAGTGTTAGTATATGCAGTACCGTGCTTGTTAGTAGCAGTTGTACTTGTTAGTAGGTGCAGTACTTGTTAGTAGCTGCAGTACTTGTTAGTAACATCACGCATTGTTACTAGAAGCAGTACATATTAGTAGCAGCAGTACTTGGTAGAAACAGTTTGTTAGTAGGAACAGTACTTGTTACTAGCACCACACCTTGTTAGTAGTAGCAGCAGTACTTGTTAGTAGTAACAGCAGTACTTGTTAGTGGCAGTAGTACTTGTTATTAGCAACAGTACTTGTTAGGAGCTGCAGTACTTGTTAGTTGCAGCAGTACTTGCTAGTAACATCACGCCTTATTACTAGCAGCAGTACATATTAGTAGCAGCAGTACTTGTTAGTATATGCAGTACCGTGCTTGTTAGTAGCAGGGGTACTTGTTAGTAGGTGCAGTACTTGTTAGTAGCTGCAGTACTTGTTAGTAACATCACGCATTGTTACTAGCAGCAGTACATATTAGTAGCAGCAGTACTTGGTAGAAACAGTTTGTTAGTAGGAACAGTACTTGTTACTAGCACCACACCTTGTTAGTAGTAGCAGCAGTACTTGTTAGTCGTAGCAGCAGTACTTGTTAGTAGCATTAGTACTTGTTATTAGCAACAGTACTTGTTAGTAGCTGCAGTACTTGTTAGTTGCAGCAGTACTTGCTAGTAACATCACGCCTTGTTACTAGCAGCAGTACATATTAGTAGCAGCAGTACTTGTTAGTATATGCAGTACCGTGCTTGTTAATAGCAGTTGTACTTGTTAGTAGCTGCAGTACTTGTTGGTAGCTGCAGTACTTGTTGGTAACATCACGCCTTGTTACTAGCAGCAGTACATATTAGTAGCAGCAGTACTTGTTAATAAACAGTTTGTTAGTAGGAACAGTACTTGTTACTAGCACCACACCTTGTTAGTAGTAGCAGCAGTACTTTATGTAGTAGCAGCAGTACATGTTAGTAGCAGTAGTACTTGTTATTAGCAACAGTACTTGTTAGTAGTAGCTGCATTACTTGTTAGTTGCAGCAGTACTTGCTAGTAACAGCAAGCCTTGTTACTAGCAGCAGTACATATTAGTAGCAGCAGTACTTGTTAGTATATGCAGTACCGTGCTTGTTAATAGCAGTTGTACTTGTTAGTAGGTGCAGTACTTGTTGGTAGCTGCAGTACTCGTTAGTAACTACACGCATTGTTACTAGCAGCAGTACATATTAGTAGCAGCAGTACTTCGTAAAAACAGTATGTTAGTAGCAACAGTACTTGTTACTAGCACCACACCTTGTTAGTAGTAGCAGCAGTACTTTATGTAGTAGCAGCAGTACATGTTAGTAGCAGTAGTACTTGTTATTAGCAGCAGTACTTGTTAGTAGTAGCAGCAGTACTTGTTAGTAGCAGTAGTAATTGTTAGTAACAGCAGTACCGTGCCTTTTAGTAGCAGTAGTACTTGTTAGTAGCAGCAGTCCTTGTTAACAGGGGCAGTACTTATTAGAAGCGGCAGTACTTGTTAGTAGCAGTAGTACTTGTATGTAGCAGTCGTTGTTAGCAGCAGACCGCACCACAGTGCCTGTTAGTAGCAGAGGTACTTGTTAGTAGGAGCAGTACGTGTTGCTAGCAGGACGCCTTATTAGTTGCAGCAGTACGTGTTAGTAGTAGCAGTACCTGTTAGTAGCAGTAGTACTTGTTATTAACAACAGTATTTGTTAGCAGCTGCGGTACTTGTTAGTGCAGCAGTACTTGTTAGTAGCAACGGTACGTGTTAGTAGCAGTAGTACTTGTTAGTAGCAGCAGTACTTGTTAGTGACAGCAGTACTTGTTAGTAGGTGCAGAACTTGTTAGTGACAGCAGTACTTGTTAGTAGGTGCAGTACCTGTTAGTTGCTGCAGTACTTGTTAATAGGAGCAGTACTTGTTAGTAGCCGTAGCACTTGTTATTTGCAGTAGTACTTGTTAGTACTAGCATTACTTGCTAGTACCTGTGGTACTTGCTAGTTGCTGCGATACTTGTTAGTAGCTGCAGTACTTGTTAGCAACATCACGACTTGTTACTAGCAGGTGTACATGTTAGTAGCAGCAATCCTTGTTAGTAGGAGTTGTACTTGTTAGTAGGTGCAGTACTTGTTGGTAGCTGCAGTACTTGTTAGTAACATCATGCCTTGTTGCTCGCAGCAGTACATATTAGTAGCAGCAATACGTGTTAGAAGGAACAATACTTGTTATTAACAGCACTCCTTGTTAGTAGCAGCAGTACTTGTTAGTAGGAGCACTTCTTGTTAGTATCAGCAGTACTTGTTAGTAGTAGCAGTACTTGTTAGTAGCAGTAGTACTTGTTATTAGCAACAGTACTTGTTAGTAGCTGCAATACTTGTTAGTTGCAGAAGTACATGTTTATAGTAACAGTACCTGATAGAACTAGTAGTACATGTTTGTTGCAGCAGTATTTGTTTGTAGCAGCAGTAAATGTTAATAGCAGCAGTACTTGTGTTATTAGCTGCAGTACTTGAGTAGAGGTGAGCCGACCTGGCGACCTCCAAGGAAATGCTGCAAATGCCAACACAAAGGATTTTCACACCTAGTTACACAAAGGATTTTCACACCTAGGTGTGAACATCCATTGTGTCGGCTTACTGTGTAGCAGCCAGCTCTCTGCATTATGATTCGATATTAGATGTAGAGGGTGACATTAAGCCCCTCCCCTTATTAAATCACATGACTCTTGTCATCCAATAAGGTGAGCTAAGGGTAATTAGCATTATGATTGACAAGAGTTAATAGAGTAAGTATGATTGACAGGTTACATGTCTGGCCTCGTCTTTTCCTGGGACCTCATTCAATCGTGAAGCCCCGCCCCTCGTTAAGTCACATGCCTCGTGGTATCCGATGAGTTGAGCTTAATGGTAATTAGTATACTGATGCTTGACAATGGTTATTGAGGGGGGTAATTAAGCATCGATCTCTTCGAGAGAGTACAACGTGCAATGGTTAATGTATTGCGTAATGATTATTGACTGGTTGCATGTCTGGACTCCTGTCACCCCCCCCCCCTCATTAAATCACGTACTTCCTGGCATCTAATGAGGTGAGCTTATGGGTAATTAGCATAATGATTGACAAGGGCTAATGCATAGCATAAGTATGATTGACAGCTTACATTTCTGGACTCGTCTTTTCCTGACTAAGCGATTGAATGAGGTCCCAGGAAAAGACGAGTCCAGACATGTAACCTGTCAATCATACTTACACTATGCATTAACCCATGTCAATCATTTTACACTAATTACCCTTAAGCTCAACTCATTGGATGACAGGAGTCAGATGATTTAATGAGGGGGAGGGGGTTATGGTTTCCCTCTACATCTAACATCCAATGAGAATGGCGGAGAGCTGGCTGCTTCAAAGTAAGGCTACACAAAGGATTTTCACATCTAGGTGCGAAAATCCTTTGTATAACTAGGTTTGAAAATCCTTTGTGTCACCATTTGAAGCATTTCCTTTGACGCGGCCAGCTCGCCTCTCCTCTACTTACTTGTTAGTTGCAGCAGTATTTGTTTGTAGCAGCAGTACTTGTTAGGTGCAGTAGTGCTTGTTAGTAGCAGCAGTACTTGTTAGTAGCCGCAGTACTTGTTAGGTGCAGTAGTGCTTGTTAGTAGCAGCAGTACTTGTCAGTAGTCGCAGTACATCTTAGTAGTACATGTTAGTAGCAGCAGTACTTGTTTGTAGCAGCAGTACTTGTTAGTAGCATCAGTACATGTTAGCAACAGCAGTACTGGTTAGTAGCAGCAGTACTTGTTAGTAGCAGCAGTACTTGTTAGTACCATCAGTACTTGTTATTAACAGCGGTACTTGTTAGTTGTAGCAGTACGTATTGGTATGGTATCAGCAGTACTTGTTAGTAACAGCCGTACCTGTTCGTAGCAGCAGTAGTTGTTAGTAGCCACAGTACTTGTTAGTAGTACTTGTTAGCAGCACCCACAGCAGCAGTACTTGTTATTAGCAGCAGTACTTGTTAGTAGCAGCAGTACGTGTTAGCAGCAACAGTACTTGTTAGCAGCAGCAGTACTTGGTAGTAGCAGCAGTACTTGTTAGTAGCAGCAGTACTTTTTAGTACTAGCAGTACCTGTAAGCAGCTGCAGTAATTGCTAGTAGCAGCAGGACTTGTTAAGAGAAGCAGTACTTGTTAGCAGCAGCAGTACTTGTTAGTAGCAGCAGTACTTGTTAGTATTAGCAGTACGTGTTAGTAGTAGCAGTACTTGTTAGTAGCAGCAGTACTTTTTAGTAGCAGCAGTACTTGTTAGTAGCAGTAGTACTTGTTAGTAGCAGCAGTACTTGTTAGTAGCAGCCGTCATTGCTAGTAGCATCAGTACTATGTAAGTCTGTGTGTGTTATTTGCAGCAGTACTTGTTTGTAGCAGCAGTATTTGTTAGTAGCAGCAGTACTTGTTAGTAGCAGCAGTACCTGTTAGTCGCAGCAGTATTTGTTAGTAGCAGCAGTACGTGTTAATATCAGCAGTACTAGTTAGTAACGGCAGTACTTGTTAGTAGCAGCAGTACTGTGTAAGTCTGTGTTTGTATTTGCAGCAGTATGTGTTAGTAGCAGCAGTACTTGTTAGTAGCAGCAGTACTTGTTAGTAGCAGCAGTACTTGCTAGTAGCAGAAGTACTTAGGTGTGAAAATCCATTGTGGCGGCTTACTTTGTAGCGGCCAGCTCTCTGCATTATGATTCGATGTTAGATGTAGAGGGTGACATTAATCCCCTCCCCTCATTAAATCACATGGCTCCTGTCATCCAATAAGGTGAGATAAGGGTAATTAGCGTTATGATTGACAAGAGTTAATGCATAGAGTAAGTATGATTGACAGGTTACATGTCTGGACTCATCTTTTCCTGAGATCGACGCTTAATTACCCCCTTAATAACCATTGTCAAGCATCAGTATGCTAACTACCATTAAGCTCACCTCACCGGATGCCAGGAGGCATGTGACTTAATGAGGGGCAGGGCTTCACGATTGAATGAGGTCCCAGGAAAAGACAAATCCAGTTGTTAGTAGCAGCAGCACTATGTATGTCTATTGTTGTTAGTAGCAGCAGTACTTGTTAGTAGCAAGAGTACTATGTATGTCTATGATTGTTAGTAGCAGCAGTAGTAATATGTATGTCTATGGTTTTTAGTAGCGGCAGTACTATGTATGTCTATGGTTGTTAGTTGCAGCAGTACTTGTTAGTAGCAGCAGTACTTGTTAGTAGCAGCAGTACTATGTATGTCTATGGTTCTTAGTAGCAGCAGTACTATGTATGTCTATGGTTGTTAGTAGCAGCAGTACTATGTATGTCTATGGTTGTTAGTAGCAGCAGTACTATGTATGTCTATGGTTGTTAGTAGCAGAAGTAATATGTATGTCTATGGTTGTTAGTGGCAGCAGTAATATGTATGTCTATGGTAGTTAGTAGCATCAGTACTTGTTAGTAGCAGCAGTCCTATGTATGTATATGGGTGTTAGTAGCAGCAGTACTATGTATGTCTATGGTTGTTAGTAGCAGCAGTACTGTGTATGTCTATGGTTGTTAGTAGCAGCAATAATATGTATATGGTTGTTAATAGCAGCAGTACTTGTTTGTAGCAGCAGTACTATATATGTTTATGGTTGTTAGTAGCAGCAGTACTTGTTAGTAGCAGCAGTACTTGTTAGTAGCAGCAGTACTATGTATGTCTATGGTTGTTAGTAGCAGCAGTAGTAATATTTATTTCTATGGTTGTTAGTAGCAGCAGTAATATGTATGTCTATGGTTGTTAGTAGCAGCAGTACTTGTTAGTAGCAGCAATACTTGTTAGTAGCAGCAGTACTTGTTAGTAGCAGCAGTACTTGTTAGTAGCGGCAGTACTATGTATGTCTATGGTTGTTAGTAGCAGCAGTAGTAATATTTATTTCTATGGTTGTTAGTAGCAGCAGTAATATGTATGTCTATGGTTGTTAGTAGCAGCAGTACTTGTTAGTAGCAGCAGTACTTGTTAGTAGCAGCAGTACTATGTATGTCTATGGTTGTTAGTAGCAGCAGTAGTAATATTTATGTCTATGGATGTTAGTAGCAGCAGTAATATGTATGTCTATGGTTGTTAGTAGCAGCAGTACTTGTTAGTAGGAGCAGTACTTGTTAATAGCACCAGTATTATGTATGTCTATGGTTGTTAGTAGCAGCAGTACTATGTAAGTCTATGGTTGTTAGTAGCAGCAGTCCTATGTATGTATATAGGTGTTAGTAGCAGCAGTACTATGTATGTCTATGGTTGTTAGTAGCAGCAGTACTATGTATGTCTATGGTTGTTAGTAGCAGCAGTAATATGTATATCTATGGTTGTTAGTAGCAGCAGTACTTGTTTGTAGCAGCAGTACTATATATGTTTATGGTTGTTAGTAAGAGCAGTACTTGTTTGTAGCAGCAGTACTTGTTAGTAGCAGCAGTACTATGTATGTCTATGGTTGTTAGTAGCAGCAGTAATATTTATGTCTATGTTTGTTAGTAGTAGCAGTAATATGTGTGTCTATGGTTGTTAGTAGCAGCAATACTTGTTAGTAGCAGCAGTACTTGTTAGTAGCACCAGTACTATGTATGTCTATGGTTGTTAGTAGCAGCAATACCATGTATGTCTATGGTTGTTACTAGCAGCAGTACTATGTATGTCTATGGTTGTTAGTAGCCGCATTAATATGTATATCTATGGTTGTTAGTAGCAACAGTACTTGTTAGTAGCAGCAGCACTTGTTAGTAGCAGCAGGACTATGTATGTCTATATTTGTTAGTAGCAGCAGTACTATGTATGTCTATGGTTGTTAGTAGCAGCAGGACTATGTAAGTCTATGGTTGTTAGTAGCACCAGTACTATGTAAGTCTATGGTTGTTAGTAGCACCAGTACTATGTATGTCTATGGTTAGCAGTAGCAGCAGGACTATGTATGTCTATGGCTGTTAGTAGCACCAGTACTATGTATGTCTACGGTTGTTAGTAGCAGCAGTAATATGTATATCTATGGTTGTTAGTAGCAACAGTACTTGTTAGTAGCAGCAGTACTTGTTAGTAGCAGCAGGACTATGTATGTCTATGTTTGTTAGTAGCAGCAGTACTATGTATGTCTATGGTTGTTAGTAGCAGCAGGACTATGTATGTCTATGGCTGTTAGTAGCACCAGTACTATGTATGTCTACGGTTGTTAGTAGCAGCAGTAATATGTATATCTATGGTTGTTAGTAGCAACAGTACTTGTTAGTAGCAGCAGTACTTGTTAGTAGCAGCAGGACTATGTATGTCTATGGTTGTTAGTAGCAACAGTACTTGTTAGTAGCAGCAGTACTATTATGTATATGGTTGTTAGTAGCAGCAGTACTATGTATGTATATGGTTGTTAGTAGCAGCAGTACTATGTATGTATATGGTTGTTAGTAGCAGCAGTACAATGTATGTCTATGGTTGTTAGTAGCAGCAGTACAATGTATGTCTATGGTTGTTAGTAGCAGCAGCAGTACAATGTATGTCTATGGTTGTTAGTAGCAGCAGTACTTGTTAGTAGCAGCAGTACTATGTATGTCTATGGTTGTTAGTAGCACCAGTACTATGTAAGTCTATGGTTGTTGTTAGTAGCACCAGTAATATGTATATCTATGGATGTTAGTCGCAACAGTACTTGTCAGTAGCAGCAGTACTTGTTAGTAGCAGCATGACTATGTAAGTGTATGGTTGTTAGTAGCAGCAGTACTTGTTAGTAGAAGCAATACTATGTATGTTTATGGTTGTTGGTACCAGCAGTAGTACTTGTTAGTAGAAGCAGTAATATGTATATCTATGGATGTTAGTCGCAACAGTACTTGTCAGTAGCAGCAGTACTTGTTAGTAGCAGCATGACTATGTAAGTGTATGGTTGTTAGTAGCAGCAGCAGTACTTGTTAGTAGAAGCAGTACCATGTATGTTTATGGTTGTTAGTAGCAGCAGTACTATGTATGTCTCTGATTGTTAGTAGCAGCAGTACTATGTATGTCTATGGTTGTTAGTAGCAGCAGTACTTGTTAGTAGCAGCAGTGCTATGTATGTCTATGGTTGTTAGTAGCACCAGTACTATGTATGTCTATGGTTGTTAGTAGCACCAGTGCTATGTATGTCTATGGTTGTTAGTAGCACCCGTGCTATGTATGTCTATGGTTGTTAGTAGCACCCGTGCTATGTATGTATGTGGGTGTTAGTAGCAGCAGTACTATGTATGTCTATGGCTGTTGGTAGCAGCAGTAATATGTATGTCTATGGTTGTTAGTAGCAGCAGTACTATGTATGTCTATGGATGTTTGTATAAGCAGCTGCCGCTTTTGTCTCTAATACTGTACTTACTCTACTGAAATGACAATAGCGCCCGTATCTAATGCCAGACTACGCGTGAAAGGGTGAAGTAAGTCTAATAATAAGAATAATAATAATAATAATAATAATAATAATAATAATAATAATAATACGAGATTGATTAAATTAATCAATCTAGAATTAATAGTATCTAGCGCAATGTGTTCTTATGGTGCCGAATGTCAGGGGTCCTATTATCCATCCATATAAAGCAACCGCTTCCAAATTGACCCACAGCTTTCGATATATGGCCCCTGAGATTTGACACCAGAACCGTATAATAGAGCTGTGAGATTGGGAACGATTTATTCAGGAAAGCTCTGTTAATATCTGAAATAAAAAGGGCGAGAGAGAGAGAGAGAGAGAGAGAGAGAGAGAGAGAGAGAGAGAGGTAAACGGATGGACAACAGTTAATATAGCTGGGATGGGAGCATGATGGTAGGAAAAAAAAATTTTAATTGCTGGCAGCTTATATGCTTACAATACATTTTTGAGAATTTTATTTCCACAAGCTTTCACTTGAATTGAATGTGCAGTGTTTAATAATTAAAAGTATATAGCTTACAATGCTTACAACGTATGGATACTGCCTTACTGCTTTAGTGATCAAGTTTGACAAAATCAGACCTTGCAATATCTTGAGATATATCCATTTGCAGGCCGGGAAAGACCTTGTCAGGCGGCTAATTTTAAATAAAGCTCTGGCATTGACTGGCTCTGATATTAGCAAGCCATTCCAATGATGAATTTACCAAACGGTCTTCTCTTGGTCTGCAAATTCATATTTCCCAAAGGCACAACAGAAGCCATTAAATAATTAGGCTACTTATATTTACCACTACTTACCACGACTTCCAACCACCCAGCCACCACCGTGAAAGTACAGGATCCCAGATCTCAACTTAGAAGAGGACTTGCTTTTCGGTGTAAATATCCGAACTGAAAATACCATCTAATATTGCATCTTTCACCTTAAATAGGATATAAATGGCCATATAAGTACTCATAGGTTAAAGTGCAGTAATGCAAACATCTAAATACTCTAGAAAAGTATTATATACGTTCTCAATGGAGGAATCCAGTTTTAGCTAAGCTCCACCTACAATTCGCCATGTTGGGATCGCTCGACCTCTGAACTTCCTGGCTATCACTTTCCAGAAAACTATACAAATAAGCTGTTGAATATTTCGAAACTAATTTTACTGGGCACTGACGCCAGCACGCCACACTATATATATATATATATATATATATATAATATATATATATATATATATATATATATATATATATATATATATATATATATATATATATATATATATATATATATATATATATATATATAATATATATATATATATATATATATATATATATATATATATATATATATATATATATATATATATATATATATACCGAACCAAAAAGGTTTAGCAACACTGAGAATATTACTGTATAAATGTTATTTAACAAAAACAATAAATTCATTCAAATATATTATTTAATTGATAGGTCATTGTCCAATTTGAATAACAGTCTCTTGTTACTGTAATGCTAGTATCGCGCCTTTAACACGGCATCATTCAACGAAAGGGTCAAATTTAAATAATGACACTGAGCTGTCACTACCGGTTGTGACCTCCGCGCACATTAACCACCACCGTACATCGCTTCCTCATGCTTCAAATTAAGCACCTGATGTCACGAAGAGGAATCGCATCCCATTCCTGGAGCAGTGCAGCTTCCAGCTCCCGCACGTTGTGAAGATGTGGATGGGTCTCACGCACCATACGGCCAAGAATGTCCCACACGTGTTCGTTAGGAGATAGGTCCGGTGATCGCGCTGGCCAGTCCAACACCGGAACGTTGTTAGCCTCAAGGAAATCACTGGTGACCCTAGCTGAATGAGGACGGGCGTTGTCTTGCTGGAACATAAAGTCTGCATGATGCTGCATAAAAGGGATGACAACAGGGGCGACAACTTCTTCACAGTAACGTTGAGCCGTTAAATTTCCGCGAATCACAATAAAAGCTGTTTTGCTATTTTCATGGATTCCAGCCCACACCATGACACTGCCGCCACCGAATCTGTCGTGCTGAATGATGTTGGCTGCATCATACCGTTCTCCTAAACGTCGCCAAACCCATTGCTTACCATCCGCCACATCCACACAAAACCTCGACTCATCACTGAACAAAACGTGGCTCCATCGTTGAGCACGCCATCGCTGATGAGTTCTTGCCCATGCAAACCGATTCTCGATGTGACGCTCTGTAAGTGGGACAGCAACAAGTGGACAACGGCGCAGTCTCAAACGTGTGACGTCGTGATGAGTGATGACGTCACTAAGTAGCGGTCTTCTCGTGGTGTTGTTGCTCTCGGTCTGCCAGATCGTGGTCGGTCATTAACATGTCCAGTTTCCTGCTCACGTTGGCGGAGACGGGAAATGGTTGAGGCGTGAACATTAAAATGTCGAGCAACAGCGCGAACGCTCTGCCCAGAAGCGAGTCTTCCCATTGCTTCATGGCGCTGATTTTCGGGTAGCCCTGGGCGGCGGCCCATGTTCGGTAGGGTAAACTTTTAAGCGTTTTCTGTTAACGTTCGTTATCTGCTTTTGCAATATGGTGAATTTTTGCCTTCGCTACCCGCCAATGTGGGCCAGTGCATGAAAAAGTTTTAATATAACAAACCAAACTTCACTGTTGCTAAACCTTTTTGGCTCAATATATATATATATATATATATATATATATATATATGTGTGTGTGTGTGTGTGTGTGTGTGTGTGTGTGTGTGTGTGTGTGTGTGTGTGTGTGTGTGTGTGTGTGTGTGTGTGTCTGTGTGTGTGTTTGTGTGTGCGTGCGTGCGTGCGTGCGTGCGTGCGTGCGTGCGTGCGTGTGTGTGTGTGTGTTATTACTACTACTACTACTACTACTACTACTACTACTACTACTACTACTACTACTACTACTACTACTACTACTACCAGTACTACTACTACTACTACTACTACTACTACTACTACTACTACTACTACTACTACTACTACTACTACTACTACTACTATATATATAGGAAGACCGAAGAAGACTACTGCCCGTGATGATCGAGCCCTAGTACGCCTTGTTAGGAGATCTCCATTCACCAACAGCAGAGTGCTCAGCCAGCAATGGGAAACGCGCAATAGAGTGTCAATGTCTACCGTCAAAAGGAGACTGTATGCTGCTGGCATGAAAGCTAGGAGACCTGTCAGACGTCCTCTCCTCACTGCACACCACAAAGAGGAGCGTCTGAGGTGGTGCAACGAAAGAAGACACTGGAACATGAGATCCTGGAGACGGGTACACTGGTCCGATGAAAGTCGGTTCCTGCTTCATGCCACAGATGGTCGAACTCATGTATGGAGGTCCAGACGCACGGCGTACGACCAACGTAACATCATGGAAGAAGTTCCATTTGGTGGAGGTTCCGTTATGTTATGGGGGTGCATCTCATTTGATTGTAAGCTGGATCTGTTGACTGTACCTGGAACACTAAATGGACAAAGATATCAAGATTCCATACTGGATAGAGTTGTGGTCCCTCATTTTGTAAATCATGCACCTGGAACCCACCCTATATTCATGGATGACAACGCCCGACCACATCGTGCTAGAGCTGTGCATGAATACCTCCGCCAGAATGCCATCGAAACCCTACCATGGCCAGCAAGGAGCCCTGACATGAACCCTATTGAGCATATCTGGGACATTCTGGGAAACATGGTGAGAAGGAGGGATCCTCCTGTGCAGAACCTACAGGAATTAACAGACGCACTCCATCTTGAATGGCAACGAATACCACAATGGCGTATCAGTCGGTTGGTGACCAGCATGAGACGTCGTGTCCAGGCCGTCATCCAGGCACAAGGTGGATATACCCGGTATTAATAATGACAGTCTCAAACTCGTGCACAGATGTTAAACTTCGTTTTCAGACACCATTAATGACAATCTAGCCACGTGTGTCAACTGTAGGGCAATAGTTGTCAGTTGTGTCAACGTAACCATATTCAGGCCTCGTTTTCAAGTTCAAACAAAAACATACAGTGTTTCCCCACCATCATAATCAGCATTCCTCTAGTTGCATTATTACCTCTTGCACTAAGATGGATGGGTACATAAATGTTTATGCTATTGCTTTCTTCATAGCACATGAATATACCCTCGCATGTGCGTAAAAATAGGGTGGTGCTTAACTTTTGCACAGGTGTATATATATATAGTGTAGCATGCATTTATTTATTTTAAGATCTACCATTTTAAAATGGTCACTGTAAGTATTGAAAAGTAAAAGAGATGTGTATTAGTTAAGCACAAATTATATAAATCGTTAGAGTATGAAAACATTACTTCAATTACAGTAAAGTATGTCAATCAAACTAGTTATTTGGTAGCAATTATCAATTCTGGAAAGAACAAATGTACTATTAACGGGCATATACTCCTCGACATCTGCACAAAACAGTATCTAGGATCTGCGCCTTTACACATCTGCATCGAATGTCCATATTGCACTAACGCTTTAAAAGCTCCTGGCAAATCTCAGTTGATCGTGGTTGTGTAGATCAGAGAAACGCCCATGTGGCAGGAGATCCCTATGTCCATCCCCTGTTCACTCGGACAAGGACGTTGAGGTGCAGGTCCTAGTATGTCCCCAGCAATGACCGGTTTGAAGTACAGCTATCTTAGTGCGCTGATTAAGGGCTTTATAGGAGAAGAGTTCTTTGCGAGCATAAGCCATGCTTATACAACTACTCGATCTGTTATAAATAACAAATCGTTCTAATATAGGTATCACATTCTTAAAAATTTCTTGCGTTGACTGACGACTAAGCACTTGAAATACTGGTGTATCTTCCTGAAAAGATTTCGATGCCTCCCAAGCCGTTTGTTTGCCTCTACTAGTAAACGTTGATATCTGGTCACACTTGGTAAGTGCATGAAATCCAAGAAGAACATTTGATTTCAACAGCCCTAACGATCTAGAAAATGTCATGTGCACCAAGGTATCTGAGATGTTTACTTACCACAAATGCGACCCAGAGTTGTGTAAGGTTCAACTGATCAATGTTTACAGCTACTAGTACCACTACATTTGTGTCGCACAATATGTTACATGCAATAAAAGCCTGGTATCTGCCTCTTCATGCTCACAGGGCATAAACTGATTTGGATTTGTTATTGGCATTATGCTGAGTACTTATTTCCCTTTTGTCGAAATAAACTGCTGATGCTGTTTATATTCAATCATCACTACTCTACTTGGTCGGGCAAGAAAGCAAAAATGTCTGCCTTGTTCTCATCAACTCATAAGAATTCATCCTCATGTCAATTACTACGAAGATTATTGTCTGCTTGTACACGTCACCTTAAACCTTTAACTTGTTTGATGCCCATCATTTGAATTGCGACTCTCTACTAGATATCCGCCCCATATGATGTCAACACGAGTCACATTCAGCAACTGACTCTTAACACATGGTAGAAAAGCTTGCTGGTGGTATTGTATTGGTGAAATGTTATTGTTGCACCACGTTTCAGCATGCTAATAATCGCAGTTCCATCCAGAAGCAGAACATCAAAGACTCGAACATTATCTTTAGATGGACATAACATTTCTAGGCAAAACAGCAAGTCTGACTTGCGCCACAATCTCATATATCTTGATTGTGATAGACTCTGGTTTTCAGGAGAGAAGAACGAATTAAGATCTCCATTGCGAACCTAACAAGGCGCATAAAGCTGTGCAATGAGGGAACAGTTTTACCTCAATGATGTGATCTGTTGTTTCTAGGATGACAGTCTCTCAGCTGGAGGGCAACTAAGGATATGAAATTTAGTTGGCTTTATTGGTTCATAAATAGATTTTGTCCTATCTCATTCGCTGTGTAACAAGGTTTCTGCACTGTTCTGTACATATACGTTGTATCTGCCGAACTGTTTCTGAGACATTACAATCTAAAACGTCATGTCTATCTAGTCATTTCTTCGATGGTGGTGCACAATCTTTAACATGTTCTTTGAGAAGTGTCCTCAGAACACCGTTGGCATGTCCATAATGCTAAATGCCCCGACCTCTGCTTTGCTAACGTTTACCGTAGTCTTGCTAGGATGAAGATTTGTTAACAACTCTGGCCCAGAAAGCATCCAACGAAGAAACTGTGACGTATTTTCGGTAAGGCCAACAGCTCCACCGTCTCCTATTAGGTTCTTTTTATTCTGTTCATGGGTTTGGTTGAATGCCATTGAGAAGAACAGTCGATACGGGTTTTTTGCGTGGTTAGGAAGAATTATAGCAGGCACATTGGCATATGATTCAGGCAGGTAGTGGAGATATGCTTTGTTTGTTTGTCGCTGTACACTCTAAGATAACAGCTTGCTGATCCCCTCCTATGAAATCTATAGTAAGCTTCTACACGAGTTTCTTATATGTATGCTTATAACTCAGCCAGGGCTGGACCATGAACGTTTCTGCCATCTTTCTCATGAAGCCTTTCTACACGCTGTCCTCTTTCTCCTCTTGCAGTTCTAGAGAGTCAATGTTACATTTTGCCCCTTCATTTAGCTCCCCCGATGCCTCAACACAGAATACACATTTGTCATTTACTAAGGCTGCTGCAGCACCGGAGCTATGCCTCGTAAATCTTTAGTGTTAAAACTACCTTCTTTAACACTACCAGTGCATAATCTCCTTTTGTTTACTTTCTGTGAATTTAAATTGCTAAATTGACTCCTAGATGTCAAACCTAATCGTGTCAGCTGGACGCAGTAGTGATTCAGTGGTATACTTTCGGCACAGCACACATATCGTCCAAGCAACTATGTTGGTCATTTGAGATGTCTGTGGATTGTATTCACACGTGTTTGACATTTTATCCAATGATGTGAAGTTTATTGACTGCCACTGAAATTTCTAAAAATGCAGATAGTTGTGTTATTAAAAGGTACGATACAAATGAAATATATGTGTACAAATTATATCAAATTCTTTTAAATATCTGGTGGCCATTTTAAAATGGCAGTTCATATTCCACTTTGTATAATTAACTGGGCTTTATATCTTTTTATTTTGTCTGAAACGTCTGGAGAGGGGACGAAATGTGATGATTTTAGCAATGATTGCGTTTGTAAAATGCAAATTAAGCAGGCGATATATGTCTTAAAATTCAAGACATAATGACATTTGGTGGCATTTTGAAAATAGTGGCCATATTAGAAATTCAGCGTGTGTTCATATTCTGTTTAACTTTGTATATCCAGAGCAACATGTGCACCAAATTTGGTGCTTTTATCATAAATCCCACAATTGTTTCACGAATTTGTTGGACTACTAACATGTGTATATAAGTTAAGAAATAATTGTAGAAACATTTCGATAACTGGGCGACGCTGCATGTAAGAGACTTCACTGAGCAGTACAGCTGTCAGTCTGGCACCTTCTCCTACACATAAGAAAAATTATAACATCCAATCAAACCTTCTCCTACTCATAGGAAGAACTATAACATCCAATCAAACATACTCATACACATAGGAAGAACTATAACATCCAATCAAATCAATCATTATCTGTGATCATCATGTGTAAGAATTCCAACATATGGTCACGCCAAATCACCGTGGTAACCTGTTATATTTACTACTGCCACTGATGTAGTAGATAATTTGTAATATTTTGAAGTTGGGCGTAGGCCCAATTCCAAAATTCAAACAAGAACACACCGAGATCAAAAACCATTGGCAAGCAGTTTGTTTGTCTTTTGATTTCGCATTTGTATCATACCCAAATTTGGAGTTTTCGTGTTCACAACATCACCCATTTGTGTGCTAAAATTCGAGCAAAATCGGATCGTCAGTTTTTTCTGATATACAGCCACCGACGGACAGACATATGGACAAACAGAGGGATAGACTTATATACAATGTCATCTTTCCAGGCTGAAGATACTACATTAATAATGCATTCGAAAAATTGTTTATGATCACAATGATACCTGTATAGAATCATCTGTATACTGAAGCTTTCTCTGAACAAATTCTAAGGTTGATCGAAATACCTTTGCTCGATCAAATCCCAGGCTTGTTGCAGCTTTGACTACCTAAAATGTAAAACAAAATCCCTGTCGGATTGATTCTATCGAGATGATAGAAATTTGTCATCAATGGACCTTTACAGTTTTAGCTATGCCCCAACCATCTCTAGCTAAGCTCCACCCACACTTCGCTGGGATCGATCGATCTCTGAACTCGCTGACTCAATTTCTAGAAAACTATACAGGTAAGCTATTGAATATTTTGGATCTAATTTAGCTGGGCGCTGTTGATGCCTATGGCAGCAACAGCGTCCAGTCAAATTAGTTTCAAGATATTTAACAGCATAATTATTAAATAGTAGAGACATACAATTCGGACAACATGTCGTACTATTAAGAGTTAAGGACGGGAATTATAGAATCATTTATGACGTAATGATTTTGACGTCATATTACACACCGCTTAGCTGATTATGACGTTATATGACGTCGGATTGATAGATGGATACTCTGGAAAGATGAATTGTACACTTTTAAAAGATTATTTTATACCTCAGTGTAATGAACTAAAGGAAATCTTAAACATTTCAAGATTTCTTTCTGTATAAATTAAAGTACTTTTAAAATGAGATTGAATAGACGCATATTCCTAATTCTACTTCAGAACTAATCATATTAATGTAGACGGAATGAAATTTTGTGTCATTACTTGAGGTAGGCCTACACCGCTTAAACATCTAAAAGTGTGCAATTTGAACAATTTTATTTTCACGCATTTTGTTGTGAATGTGGACCTTTTTAATCTAATATCCAATTTTGTCATGCTGTAGTGTCTCCACATTTGGACGTGAGACAAGATAAGATACCAATGATTTAGCGGTCAAGCTGACCAACAAGCTGACCAATATCGCCCTCTGCATAGCGTTTTACCAATGCCCATATGCAGGCCAAGAGATGAGTATCTTTGTGACGATAACCGAGCCAGTCATTGTAGTGGTAAATTTTCAAAAAGATTTTCTATTGGCCTGTAAACCTCTTCGGACACTCACAAAGCAGTAATCTGAAGATTATTGACCAGTCTTGACCGTTAAAGAATTAATAAGAACACATTCTGCGCTGATAACGCAGGTTACAGGGCCTGTAGACCCTACTATGTCAAGGAGGGAATGGATGAATCCCATTCTAGCTATGTCCTGCCAACCTATAGTTCAGCTCCGCCCACCTATAGTTAAGCTCTGCTCATCTATATTTAAGCTCCACCCACCTATAGTTATAGCTCTGCCCGTCTATAGTTAAGCTCCGTCCATCTGTAGTTAAGTTCCGCACATCTATAGTTAAGCTCCGCCCATCTATAGTTAAGCTCCGCCCACGCTTTGGGGGTGTTAGGATTGATTTAAATTCTTTGAATCCTGACCTCCCAGAATCCCATTTTCAAGGTAATGCATGTAAGCTGTTGAATATTTTGAAGCTAATTGACCGGGTACTTTCGCTGCTTAAATCAGCAACCGTGCCCAGTCAAATTAGTTTGAAAATACTCAACAGAATGGTTAGTAAGTAGTAAAAACATACAATTTGTCCACATGACGGAGTATTAAGAGCTCCTGACGGACTTAGATACGCCCTTCATGACGTATTTTAATTCTGACGTTCTCTATATATGACATATTTGCTTATGACGTCATATACCTGATCAACAGATTGGATTCCTCTATTATCACGCTTTCTTGTGTCACAAAATCTAATGTTGTCAGGATAACCTATTCACTAGTTGTAAAATGTATTCGAAATGAAATGCGTGAAACAATGCCGCTTTGAAATTATTTAACCCTTATTTGTGACGTATTTGATTATGATGTCATATATATTACCGCGTTGAAATTCTTTAGCCCTTGAAATTTCAGTGTCTAAATTTCAAGACACCAAAGTTAAATAAAATCACATTCACACCGTTTCAATCTTGTACAAGTTACGAATATTGAACGCAATACTAATATGTCTTTGACAGTTGATAAATCTGCTAAGGCGTTTATGGAACGAACCCATATATCTCTAAAATAGTCTATCTGGCGTCAGCATCAATGGGCATTTCCACTGTATCCATCCATCCATCATATGACGTCATAATCAACTGCGTGACGTATAGAATGACATCGCAGTCAATGACGTCATGAATGACGTAGATAAGTACGTCACGAACGCGTTGTAGTTGAAGACGGACTATGCGTTGTTGTACGAATTGTATGTCTTTACTATTTAATAAATATTCTGTAGAATATATTGAAAGCAATTTGACTGGGCGCTGTTGCTGCTATAGGCAGCAACAGCATCCAGTAACAGCACCCAGTCAAATTAGTTACAAAATATTCAACAAGTTATCTGTATAGGTTTCCGGAAATTGATGGTCAGGGAGTTCAGGGATCAATCGATCCCAACACAAGCGAAGTGTCGGTAGAGCTTAGCTAGAGGTGTGCGGGCCTTAGCAAAATCTGGAAGGGTCCATTACGGCACTAGTTGGGAATTTGATGAATGTCCAACTTAATAAAACATTCCGTTGAATATTTTGAAAGCAATTTGTCTGGAGATGGTGCCAGCAGATGGGAGGGACATAGCTAGAAACGGGTGAGGAATAGTTAGAAATGGACGGGGCATAGTTCGAAATGGGCGAGCCTAACTTGAAATTGGATGGGCGTTGATAGAAATGGATAGGGCTTTAAATGGGCGGGGTATAGATCGAAATGGTCGGGACATAGCTCGAAATGGACGGGGCATAGCTTGAAATAGGCGGGGCATAGCTTGAAATGGGCGGGGCATAGCTTGAAATATATATTGGCCTACAGGGCAGATGGCGAATTCTTTGAAATTAATTCGACTCAAACCTTCCACTCAAATTAATTTCAAAATACCCAACTGTCAAATATTTCTAATTACATCATAATTTTAGGTTTCTGGAATTCAAGTGTTAAAGGGTTGAACATCTGCATCAGCAACTTACCAAGCCTATTGTTTGTTTCTCGAGTTTGAACCAGAGATTTGACGAATCATGCGTCAGGTCCATAGGGAGTGGTACATCGGAGTAGTGATAGTACAACAGCATGCCCACAATAGACACTGCAATGACCTTCAACCACATTCTACAAGGTCACAGAATAACAACAAGGGAAATCACACATTGCAGACACCGTATACAACTCCCCCCCCCCACCCACCCCCACCACCACTCCCTCTCCCGTTATTCTCCCATTGTAAGATGCTCCAGATTTTCGTTTTTTTGGGTGGGGGTGTGGTTGTGTGGGGGGGGGGGGGTATGTGTTGTATACAATGCAGCTAAACAATAAGCTAACATTCTTCCAAAGCAAAAGCAGAAATATGTACAAAGTTAGTACAAAATGTACGCTTGAATATTGTGACCATAACTCGATTGGAATACATTTCTGGCTTATTTATTTGTTTTGAAACGTCAAACATCTTAGGTTATTTCTGATCCCTACTGTATGTGTTTACTGTCGTGTGTTGTATTTTTGTATATACATACATATATATATATATATATATATATATATATATATATATATATATATATATATATATATATATATATATATATATATATATATATATATATATATATATATATATATATATATATATATATATATATATATATATATATATATATATATATATATATATATATATATATATATATATATATATATATATATATATATATATATATATATATATATATATATGAATCGTCAGTGTGTCAGTATATCTATCAGACATGTGAAAGCTGGTCGGCCAAACCTTGACTTTTTAGTCTTGGCGCGGTGGTCCAGTGGAGAGATGTCTGGTTGCTGATGCTATGCGGAGTTGCAGAATGGCGGTTCGATCACCCGACCGGGAGATGGTGATCAACAAATTAAACTAATGGGTGCATGACTGTCGGATAAGTTAGCACATAGAAATTGAAGCCGCGCGTTGCCAGTGCGTCAATACATACATATATATATATATATATATATATATATGCCATAGATTTGTCTTCATTAGGGGTGAGTGGGGTTGGTCTGATAGGTGGTCATGCCCGTCGACTGGCCGACAAATGCGGGGTTTCTTTCACCAGACCGGGCCCTGTGCGTGCGTGCGTGCGAACGTGGGTGGGTGGGTGCGTGCGTGTGTGTGGATATCTAGGTGTGTGTGCGTGTGTGCATGCGTGCGCGCGCGCGTACGTGCGAGCGTACCTGCATATGCGTGCGTGCGTGCGGGGTGCGAGCATGCGTGCGTGCGTGTGTGTGCAGCCAATTTATATGCAACGGTGTGTTCACGAAAGAGAGCAAAAGAGCAAAATGAACAACAAACAATAAAATCATTGTTTGTATTTTACACCTAAGTCTTAACAGCAGTATTTGTATTATTTTTGGGTAAATTCAAAATGAAGCTAACATTTAGCATGATATTTATGCCGAGGGTACGCTGCCATCGCTTAAGGGCTAATTATAAAATACTTCAAAAAATTATAAATGACAAAGTACAGCAGTTAAGAGGGGCAGTGTAATATTGCATTGAGAACCATTGCAGAGGTTAATACTGCGCTCCAAATAAGGAGCTGCCCTTTGCTCAAACATACAAACTGCCATTCTTTTTAACTACCATACAATGGCTATGCGAATTTCCAATAGAAATTACATACACACGCACGCACGCACGCACGCACATCTCTTGCCCATTTTACCCGAGGCGCTGAATAGAGACATCTGTTTCTATTGAAAATTCTGGTGGTGAGATTTGCAAAAATAATCTGTTGTCGTCAAATATCTTGGAAACCTGAAGACAGAAAGTGGGAATTTTGCATCTTTAGCTTGCCAATACACATAACGTATCAGAGTAGTAAAATATAAAATGCCAAATCGGTGTTCAAATTTGTTTGTTCACCTGCATTCTGAATGGCTACGGCATTCTAAAGAGTACCTACCTGTGCATGTCCTGATCTGCACCCTTACATCCATAAGCTGATATGTGGATGAACAGTCAATCAAGGAGGATGGATGGATGAGCAGTCTATCAAGGATGATCGATGGAAGAACAGTCTCTCAAGAATGATCGATGGAAGAACAGTCTATCAATGATGATCTATGGCTGAACGGTCTATCAACGATGATGAATGGAAGAACAGTCTATCAAGAATGATCGATGGAAGAACAGTCCAGCAAGGATGATTGATGGATGAGCAGTCTATCAAGGATGATCGAGGATGAACAGTCTATCAATGATGATGGATGGATGAGCAGTCTATCAAGGATGATTGATGGCTGAACGGTCTATCAATGATGATAGATGGAAGAACAGTCTATCAAGGATGATCGATGGAAGAACAGTCTCTCAAGGATGATCGATGGAAGAACAGTCTCTCAAGGATGATCGATGGAAGAACAGGCTCTCAAGGATGATCGATGGCTGAACGGTTTATCAAGGATGGTGGATGGATGAGCAGTCTATCAAGGATGATCGATAGAAGAACAGTCTATCAAGGATGAACAGTCCATCAATGATGATCGATGGAAGAACAGTTTATCAAAGATGATCGATGGATGAACAGTCTATCAAGGATGATCGATGGCTGAACGGTCTATCAAAGATGATGGATGGATGAACGGCCTATCAAGGATGATGGATGGAAGAACAGTCTATCAAGGATGATCGATGGAAGAACAGTCTATCAAGGATGATGGATGGATGAACGGTCTATCAAGGATGCTGGATGGAAGAACAGTCTATCAAGGATGATGGATGTATGGACAGTCTATCAAGGATGATGGATGTATGGACAGTCTATCAAGGATGATGGATGGAAGAACAGTCTATCAAGGATGATGGATGGATGAACAGTCTATCAAGGATGATGGATGGATGAACGGTCTATCAAAGATGATGGATGGATGAACGGTCCATCAAGGATGATGGATGGAAGAACAGTCTATCAAGGATGATGGATGGATGAACGGTCTATCAAGGATGCTGGATGGAAGAACAGTCTATCAATGATGATGGGTGGATGAACAGTCTATCAAGGATGATGGATGGAAGAACAGTCTATCAAGGATGATGGATGGATGAACAGTCTATCAAGGATGATGGATGGATGAACGGTCTATCAAGGATGATGGATGGATGAACGGTCTATCAAAGATGATGGATGGATGAATGGTCTATCAAGGATGATGGATGGATAAACAGTCTATCAAGGATGATGGATGGATGAACGGTCTATTAAGGATGATGGATGGATGAACGGTCTATCAAGGATGATGGATGGATGAACAGTCTATCAAGGATGATGGATGGAAGAACAGTCTATCAAGGATGATGGATGGATGAACAGTCTATCAAGGATGATGGGTGGATGAACAGTATATCAAGGATGACGGATGGATGAACAGTCTATCAAGGATGATGGATGGATGAACAGTCTATCAAGGATAATGGATTGATGAACAGTCTATCAAGGATGATGGATGGAAGAACAGTCTATCAAGGATGATGGATAGATGAACAGTCTATCAAGGATGTTGGATGGATAAACGGTCTATCAAGGATGATGGATGGAAGAACGGTCTATCAAGGATGATGGATGGATGGATGAACAGTCTATCAAAGATGATGGATGGAAGAACAGTCTATCAAGGATGATGGATGGAAGAACAGTCTATCAAGGATGATGGATGGAAGATCAGTCTTTCAAGGATGATGGATGGATGATCAGTCTATCAAGGATGCTGGATGGATGAACAGTCTATCAAGGATGATGTATGGATGAACGGACTATCAAGGATGATAGATGGATGAACAGTCTATCAAGGATGATGGATGGATGAACGGTCTATCAAGGATGATGGATGGAGAACAGTCTATCACGGATGATGGATGGATGAACAGTATATCAAGGATGATCGATGGATGAACAGTCAATCAAGGATGATGGATGGAAGAACAATCCATCAAGGATGATGGATGGATGAACAGTCTATCAAGGATGGTGGATGGATGAACAATCTATCAAAAATGATGGATGGAAGAACAGTCTATCAAGGATGATGGATGGATGAACGGTCTATCAAGGATGATGGATGGATGAACGGTCTATCAATGATGATGGATGGATGAGCAGTCTATCAAGGATGATTGATGGCTGAACGGTCTATCAATGATGATAGATGGAAGAACAGTCTATCAAGGATGATCGATGGAAGAACAGTCTCTCAAGGATGATCGATGGAAGAACAATCTCTCAAGGATGATCGATGGAAGAACAGGCTCTCAAGGATGATCGATGGTTGAACGGTTTATCAAGGATGGTGGATGGATGAGCAGTCTATCAAGGATGATCGATAGAAGAACAGTCTATCAAGGATGAACAGTCCATCAATGATGATCGATGGAAGAACAGTTTATCAAAGATGATCGATGGATGAACAGTCTATCAAGGATGATCGATGGCTGAACGGTCTATCAAGGATGATGGATGGATGAACGGTCTATCAAGGATGCTGAATGGAAGAACAGTCTATCAAGGATGATGGATGGATGAACAGTCTATCAAGGATGATGGATGGATGAACGGTCTATCAAAGATGATGGATGGATGAACGGTCCATCAAGGATGATGGATGGAAGAACAGTCTATCAAGGATGATGGATGGATGAACGGTCTATCAAGGATGCTGGATGGAAGAACAGTCTATCAATGATGATGGGTGGATGAACAGTCTATCAGGGATGATGGATGGAAGAACAGTCCATCAAGGATGATGGATGGATGAACAGTCTATCAAGAATGATCGATGGAAGAACAGTCTATCAAGGATGATGGATGGATGAACGGTCTATCAAGGATGCTGGATGGAAGAACAGTCTATCAAGGATGATGGATGGATGAACATTCTATCAAGGATGATGGATGGATGAACGGTCTATCAAGGATGATGGATGGATGAACGGTCTATCAAAGATGATGGATGGATGAATGGTCTATCAAGGATGATGGATGGATAAACAGTCTATCAAGGATGATGGATGGAAGAACAGTCTATCAAGGATGATGGATGGATGAACATTCTATCAAGGATGATGGATGGATGAACGGTCTATCAAGGATGATGGATGGATGAACGGTCTATCAAAGATGATGGATGGATGAATGGTCTATCAAGGATGATGGGTGGATAAACAGTCTATCAAGGATGATGGATGGATGAACGGTCTATTAAGGATGATGGATGGATGAACGGTCTATCAAGGATGATGGATGGATGAACAGTCTATCAAGGATGATGGATGGAAGAACAGTCTGTCAAGGATGATGGATGGATGAACAGTCTATCAAGGGTGATGGATGGATGAACAGTCTATCAAGGATGTTGGATGGATGAACAGTCTATCAAGGATGTTGGATGGATGAACAGTCTATCAAGGATGATGGATTGATGAACAGTCTATCAAGGATGATGGATGGAAGAACAGTCTATCAAGGATGATGGATAGATGAACAGTCTATCAAGGATGTTGGATGGATAAACGGTCTATCAAGGATGATGGATGGAGGAACGGTCTATCAAGGATGATGGATGGATGGATGAACAGTCTATCAAGGATGATGGATGGAAGAACAGTCTATCAAGGATGATGGATGGAAGAACAGTCTATCAAGGATGATGGATGGAAGATCAGTCTTTCAAGGATGATGGATGGATGATCAGTCTATCAAGGATGCTGGATGGATGAACAGTCTATCAAGGATGATGTATGGATGAACAGACTATCAAGGATGATAGATGGATGAACAGTCTATCAAGGATGATGGATGGATGAACGGTCTTTCAAGGATGATGGATGGAAGAACAGTCTATCACGGATGATGGATGGGTGAACAGTCTATCAAGGATGATCGATGGATGAACAGTCTATCAAGGATGATGGATGGAAGAACAATCCATCAAGGATGATGGATGGATGAACAGTCTATCAAGGATGGTGGATGGATGAACAATCTATCAAAGATGATGGATGGAAGAACAGTCTATCAAGGATGATGGATGGATGAACGGTCTATCAAGGATGATGGATGGATGAACGGTCTATCAAGGATGATGGATGGGTGAACAGTCTACCAAGGATGATCGATGGATGAACAGTCTATCAAGGATGATGGCTGGATGAACGGTCTTTCAAGGATGCTGGATGGATGAACAGTCTATCAAGGATGATGGATGGATGAACGGTCTATCAAGGATGATCGATGGATGAACAGTCTATCAAGGATGATGGATGGATGAACAGTCTATCAAGGATGATGGATGGAAGAACAGTCTATCAAGGATGATGGATGGAAGAACAGGATATCAAGGATGATGGATGGATGAACAGTCTATCAAGGATGATGGATGGATGGATGAGCAGTCTCTCAAGGATAACCATTTGAAGACACATGAACGTACACGTACACACCCATGTACACGACCACGCACACATCCATGTATGGATACTTAAGCTCACCTGTTATTTTGCTCCACCGATGTTTTGTATTACAATCTAAATGTGGGTGTTACTTTATTCTGAGAATAACCAGTGCACTATAGATCTGTAAAATAGCTGTTATATATAGTAATGTGTGCTCGGCTTTGCGTTATCTTATCACCGCTGTCACTCAAACTAGTGCAAAGCCACTTGACCGTGCAGGGCAAGGTGACTAGTCAGACTGATATGCTAATATATAATTATAAGCCTTGAGTAAAACCTGTCTATACCAGGCACCGTATGGCCCCCATAAGGAGTGACCATAAGCAGGACGTCACGACGGTCACTTTGTACAACTCATTGGGTATAATATATACGCACGCGCGCGCGCACGCACGCACGCACATGTACAAAACGGTGTGCGCATGCTGCTGTATTTGAAAATGAAAAACGATGAAAGCAGGATCTATGTTTGTTAGGCGATTTTAACCTAGTAATAATAACTGAGAAACTGGAATCTCAACAGATCAAACTGGGCAAACCTTTCTCAATATGCATCAAATGGAGTCAGCTTATAAGACACAGAGAGAGAACCAAAAAAGAAAATATCCTTGACATAGTGATTACAAACAACATTAGAATAATTATCACCATCTGACATGAAGGCCCATTAGGCAAGAGTGATCACGATACACTGAAAATCTAATGGAGCCGAATCAAATTAGTTTCAAAATATTTGGCAGAATCATTATTAAATAGTAAAGACATACAATTCGAACAACGTGTCGGAATATTAAGCGCCTAAGATGGACTAAAATGTCTTAATTGATTATGACGTCATCCTGCACGTCACGTAGTTGATTATGAAGTCATATTGAAGATTTTGATT
>CM067359.1:191462895-191509974 GCA_034401795.1 Chaetoderma sp. LZ-2023a
TTTACATTGATTTCAATGCAAACACGTGACTACTCGATTTACCCTTGCTGATAGGTGGGTAGCCTCGAGTAGGTACTAGAGTACGTTTAGGCGCTACTCTACTAACCCGAGTAGCTACCCTACTAGGGGCGTAAACTCGGCCCTGGGCTTACATCTGATCACCTGATATGCAAGTGGGGATGGGGGATGGGGTGGGGGGGGGGGGTGTACGACAAGGAGACAATCTTTCGCCTGTACGTTTCAGTTTATATTTAAATTACCTAATTGAATACTTGGAAAGTAAGGACTGCAGGGAAATAATTGTAAGTGACAACGTGGCAACATACCTAAAAATCCTTGCTTTACTCTCTGCGGACGATACTGTAATAATGGCTAACCGAAAGAAAGATCTCTGACTGAATATAATAATTATTGTATACTATGGAACATAAAAATAAATCTTAGTAAGACTAAGATAGTTGTTTTCGTGCATACACAAAAATTAACGAAAACTTTTGATTTTAAGCTAAATAATATACAAATTGATATTATTGATAGCTATAAATATCTAGGAATTATGGTTCCACCCCCCCCCCCCCAAAATACGGTGAGACAATTAAGCACCTTACACAACAATGCCGAAAAGCAATGCATTGCCTGTATCGCCGTACTTCCGACTTAAGCCTACCCATTGACTGGCAACTTAAATTATCAGATGCAATGATAGCCCCAATAGCATTGTATGGAAGCGAAATATGGGGTTTTGAAAAATATTAGTCATTAGAGCATGTCGACCTACAAGTTATGAGATATGCGCTCAAAGTTAAACGTACAACACCATCTGCAATGGTCTATGGCGAGCTGGGAAGTTATCCTTTGCAAATAAACATAAAATGCAGAATGTTAAATTTCTGGGGAGGACTGCTGACCGATGAACAAGATAAATTATCATATCACATATACAAATATATGCATAGACAGTACAATGAGGAAGGGGTGGGGTGGGGGTGTTGGGGGTCAATACAAATGGGTTAAGTATCGAATCAATCTTAAATAACGCAGGGTACAGTTATTTGTGGACATCACAAGAAATCATAGAAAAAAGAAGTACAATACATAATATAAAACAAAGACTCATCGATCAGTTCAAACAATCATGGCAAGAATCACTATGTAGTTTATCTTTGGGCGAAACATTTAGAATATTTAAATCAGAAATCCGTTTAGCGCCATATTTAATAAAAATAAACGAAGCAAGTAGAAGAACGCTTACAAAACTTAGGCTTGCCAATCACCGCTTACCAATTGAAACAGGTGGCTTGACAGGAATAGAAAAAATCAACAGAACATGTCCATTATGCAATAATAATATTGGTGACGAATACCATTACTTGTTTCTATGTCCATCCTTTGAAGAATCCCGTCATTCATACCTACTTATTACTATACACGACCAAACGACTATAAATTTGAAAAGCTATTGTCGACTATCAAACTGTCATTGCAAAGAAAACAATGTCGGTTTGCTACAAAGGTTATAGGGCACTTCAGGCAGAAATAGGATAGTTGTTTCCCAAGATGCGCTGTACGATGAGGGCAGAGACACCAGTCGCAATAGGTATGACACTCTAAAATGTGTACCTATCTCTGGCCTAGTACTGAACAAAGACGGCGACGACGACGACGACGACGACGACGACGACGACGACGACAACTGCTGCTGCTGCTGCTGCTGCTGCTGCTGCTGCTGCTGCTGCTGCTGCTGCTGCTGCTGCTACTACTACTACTACTACTACTACTACTACCACTACCACTGCCACTGCCACTGCTACTGCTACTGCTACTGCTACTACTACTACTACTACTACTACTACTACTACTACTACTACTACTACTACTACTACTAATACTACTACTACTGCGGCTGCTGCTGCTGCTGCTGCTGCTGCTGCTGCTACTACTACTACTACTACTACTACTACTACTACTACTACTACTACTACTACTACTACTACTACTACTACTACTACTACTACTACTATTACTACTAGCAGTACTACTGTTATTGGTGGCAAAAACCTGCTATAAATTTTACACTTGTACGCCACTAGCATATATCTATATAAATTTAAATGTGTTCCCGACATACTTTGTATAAAGTCTGGGTGTTATAAATTGAATTGAATTGAATTGTGATAGTCGATTGTCGGTGGCTCCGGGACACAATGAGACAATGTCTCACTGATAATATTAGTTTCATCTCCTAGAAGTTTGAAGTCGGCGACTTTATCTGCTTCTTGGGACACTTCGCCCGAACTAGGATTGCCACAGCAATATAGTCCTCAGGTAGGGGTTGGAGAATAAGATCTCGCTTCTGTTAGCAAGGTGCATGGATCTCATCTCAAATACAAAATCAAGTATTTAGTTCCCGTTCGCTTCGATTTCTGATCTTTCCTTATCCAGTTATCATACCACTGAATAAATGTCGGAATACACTGATGGTTGCGAACCATTGGTGACGGATTCAAATGTTGGTTCTGCAGGATAGAACAGAGTCGCGCCCATGCGCAGCGTTTTATCAACAAATCCTCTATGGACAATTATGTAACTTACGCATTGCAATTCACTTCAGAACATATATTCGATTTGAGTAGGAGGACGTCAACCAGGCACACACATGCCACACTGCCAACCATTTACAAAGGGTGTATCTATTGTTACATTATGTTAGAGGATCTCCCAGTTGAAGACATAAGGTAACAGCTTTGCCACCTTAGCGACATCACCCACGAGTTCAGTGTCCTAAACCTGGGTTTGTGAACTTACACAGTGATCGTCAAATCTGGAACCCTGTAACGGCCTGCATGCGGAGGAGAGATGGTTTCCAGTGTGATAAATCTGTCCTGGCAACGCAGTTTACTAGGCCGGTACTGGGCAAATAGCAGATTGTATTGGCCCGATATTGATCCAGTACCGACCTAGTAACCTGCATTATCCGGGTGGTGATAATACTGAGGCAGGTGAGAGTCCTCTGCTCTATCCAGGTGCCCTCCATGTCTCGTATCAGTGATTCAGTCAGTCATCTCTCAATTAATACACGTACAATGTCTATATTAAATGGTTTATCCATCGATATCCCTCCGCCTGTCTGCCCATGCCTGTTTCGCTGATGCTACTGATCAAACTGGACGTGAAGATTGACACAAAATGATTCTACCAGTATTACTCGCAATCCCAAACACGGATTCTTATTTGAATTTATATTTAAATCCGAAACGTCAGACAAAAATGGATGTGGCGAATGCATAGTTGTCAATTACATGCTCTCACCATCGTGATATTGCCCCCAGTAAACTCATAGTCATAGTGCAATCTACGAATTCTTCGATCGCATAAACCGGAAATCTGGCTACAGATCATGGAAAGATGTTTGGTTTTCTTTATTTAGAGACTTCAAACAATTCCAGAATATAATTTGGCAACTCCTCCACCTCAAACCCCTTACACAATGGCACCCAGACTAGTTTGATATGTTCGTTAGTTTTAATGCGACTACTCGTGCGGGCCACAAGCTGCATTTGGGAGTAAATACCCTCTAAAAGGCCCTTATGAGAATCATAGCATATATAATTAAAAGTGCATATTCACACTAGAATGATTGAAAATAAAATCGTTAAAATTGCCTACATTTAAAAGCTTAAATTATGTGTCTATATGTAATGAAACGAAATAAATCTTAACTTATGATGATTCCATCCCATATAAATTAATTAAAAAAATTTAAGTTGCGAAATTGAAATAGAGCATCGTGCCAGTTTAAGCCTCTAAAGGTGTATAATTTAAACAATTTTATTTTCAGAAATCTTACTGTGAATATGCACCTTCAAAAGGTATAAAAAGGGTAAAACATGTGTCTAATTTTGAATTCCCAAACGTAACTTCTAAACTGTAAATTGTTATGCAACTGCCATGTTTGCTATATTTATATTAGCTATCTTTGTATATAAATGTGTAAGATGTCCGCCAATACATCAGGCTCTGCATCGGAGGACAATCCGACCTTTATTCTTGAATAAATAATCTTGAATATGGAATCTGGAAAAAATATTCAATAAGCAAACCGAAACCAAACCAAACAGAATATAGGCCGTCTTGTGACATTGTGGATGCAAATTTCGCATCCCACCTGTCCAGCAATTCGTACAAAACTAGCACTACGTGTTCTGTACATCAATGGATCTTTCCTGGTTTTATCTATGACCCGCCAATCGCTAGCTAAGCTTCATCCACACCTCGCTCGTGTTGGGATCGATCCGTGAATTCACTGACTATCAATTTGCAGATGACTATATAGGTAAGCTCTTGAATATTTTGAAACTAATTTGACAGGTTGGGGGGGAGGCTGGATTCGTTTTTAGCTATGCCACACCCATTTCTAAGCAAGCCACGCCCCCTTTGGATGCGTGTTTCAATCGATTTCATGCTTTGAAATATGAATGTACAAAATCTAAATTTCAAGGTAACTATAAAGGTAAGTTGTTTGCTATTTTGAAAGCTACTTAACTGTGAACTGCGAACATGGAACTATCGCTGCAATAAAAAGTCCCAGTTAAATTAGTTTAAAATTATTCATCAAAATCTTTTAGTAAATTGAAGGCCTAAATTCATCAAATATATTTACACTTCAGACACCTTCGTGACGGACTTTTCCTGCTTTCCTGACGGACCTGTATACGTTAGTTTGATTGTGACGTCAGATAACAAATGACGTATTTGATTATGACGTTAGATACTGGAGTACCCGATCGGATCACGCCATTAAGCTGACACCTGTCTTTAGTGACGACGTTTTGATGATCCATACAGTGGACGTAATAGACAGGTTACACTGTACGATACTTACGTTATCCTGGACCTGTTCAGCTGTATCGTCCACCTTCAGGTCATTTAGCGATCTGGCATTGACCTTGTTCATAACCACTGACCACAACAAGATACTGGACAACAGCAAAGCGAGGTGACGATTCATTTTGACAAGTCCCTCACAAACACAATTTTTCCACGAAAATATATTGAAAGAAATGAAATTTTAAAATAGGCCTATAAAACACTAAAAAGCTGTCTATGTTTAGCCTTGTTGTTTCTATATTGGCAAGTTCGGTAATTTGTGATGATATCTTTGATAGATAACGTTTTAAATATTTACTGTTAGGAGTCAACACTTTGGTAGCAGGCGAACTAATAACACATCGACTTATGCACGACCTCAGCCAATTTGCAGTTTTCAGTCAGTCATTCAGAGTTATTTCAGGTTGTTAAATTAACTGCTCCGGCTGATACTCGTGTCCAGGGAGGATGCTGTGTCCTATCCGGTGATGAAAATACTTTCCCTACAAAAACAATACACCGCCAAGTCTATTACATTCCGTTAATTAATGAAAGGATTTGCGGATGGATGTGTGGATGGATAGATGGATGGATGAGTTGGTGGGTGGGTGGATGCGTAGATATGTGTCGTGGGATGGGGGATGGGGTTGGATGAATGGATGTGTGGATGGATGGATGGGTGTGTGGGCGTGTAGGTGCATGCATAGATGGGCGGGAGGGCTGGCGGACAGACGGATGGACGGACGGACGAACGAATAAATGGATGTATGTTTGGATGGATGGATGGGTGGGTGGGTGAGTGGGCGGGTGAGTGGGTGGGTGGTGGTTGGGTGGATGGGTGAGTGGTTGGGTGGGTGAGTGAGTGAGTGAGTGAGTGAGTGAGTGAGTGAGTGAGTGAATGAGTGAGTGAGTGAGTGAGTGAGTGAGTGAGTGAGTGAGTGGATGGATGGATGGATGGATGGGTGGGTGGATGGATGAATGAATGAATGAATGAATGAATGAATGAATGAATTAATGGATGAATGAATGAATGAGTGGGTGAGTGAGCGAATGAAAGAATGATGGAATGAATGAATGAATGAATGAATGAATGAATGAATGAATGCGTGAACGAGCGAGTGAGTGAGTGAGTGAGTGAGTGAGTGAGTGAGTGAGTGGGTGGGTGAGTGAGTGAGTGAATGAATGAATGAATGAGTGTGAGTGAATGAATGAATGAATGAATGAGCGAACGAGCGAGCGAGCGAGTGAATGAATGAATGAATGAATGGATGAATGAATGAATGAGTGTGAGTGAGTGAATGAATGAATGAATGAATGAATGAATGAGCGAGTGAGTGAGTGAATGAATGAATGAATGAATGAATGAATGAGTGTGAGTGAGTGAGTGAATGAATGAATGAATGAATGAATGAATGAATGAATGAATGAATGAGCGAGTGAATGAATGAATGAATGAATGAATGAATGAATGAATGAATGAATGAATGAATGAATGAGTGTGAGTGAGTGAGTGAATGAATGAATGAATGAATGAATGAATGAATGAATGAATGAATGAATGAATGAATGAATGAATGAATTAATGAATGAATTAATGAATGTTTTATTATCTAACATACTGCTTCCTTAACAAGATTAACATAACAGCAATGAATGAACAAATGGCTACTATCGCATATTATTCTGATCGACACTTATTTAGAGAAAATATGTAAAGAAGCGAACCTAAGCATGAAACTTCTTGATTGCTTTGACTATAACTTGACCAACTGATTCAAATAGTTTTCAAAATAATCAGCAGCATTTTGACATGGCCCAATTTGACAGCACCAAAAGTCTTAGTTAATTGTAAAGTCTACCTTAAATAAAAAATGCGTTACAGAAAATATTTTAAAATAATTACCCGGTCGAGATCGAACGTACTGAATTTCTTTTTCTAATAGCCACTGTACAACAGAATTAGTCAAAACCTGGGTTTGACGAAAACTCTCGAGTAAGGTAGAAACAACAACCGTCCCTGGTTCTCGCTACGTAAGATGAATTATTCCCGCGATAGAATCCCAGTTTTATACTCAACCGCGTGGAGATCTCTCTCGTATCTAGACGACAGTCTCTCTCTCTCTAGCTTATTGAATCGTTTGATGCCGTGATTATGATGATGATGGCCACCCGCCTGTCACAGCGCCAGCGTGTCCTATAGGTGGTTAGGTGCCCGCTAGCGATGCCAAACACCTCTCATTATTTATACAGCCTTAACCAGCCGACTGATGCGTTGCCAACAGATAATAATTTCAATGGCAATAACTCTGGACCAGCTGCATTTTTTGTAAACAATTTGACTGAAAGTTGTTGGTGGCTAAGCCACCAACAACTTTCAGTCAAATTGTTTTCAAAAAATTCAGCTGGTCAGAGTTAAACTCCCATGGAAAATGTAGTCTGCAGAAATTCAATGGGAATGGTAGAGGCATATCAGTGTTTTATATTATCCAGGTGCATTGTCAATTTCCCTAATGAATGAAAACTAAGTCTTGTTTAGAAAAATCATTTCTGTTCAGGAGCCATCGCTTGAGCATTTTAAACTCTACCCCTTTAGACCATATACCCAGGCCAGGGAGTGTAGGCCATGGGCCCCCCACCACATCACATTTAGTCGCCGTAACACCTGCCCACTCAGCAACAACCCCGACCAAAGGCATCAATGACTCACTGAGTCTTTGTACCATCAAGTATTTATCTGCAGAACAGTAAAGGTTATGTGACCATAACGGTCTGTACAAATATCGGTCACATGGGAGTTCTGAGTCCGAGCACACTCGGATCAGGGCCTCATATTATCATTGTATTTCATTATTACTACAAAAGACCACGCTTTTACAAACTGATCGAGGTATTTCAAAATGAAAATCCGACTATCGTAAAGAAATTAGCAGCATATACATATCAAGCCTTCATTATACGCAAGAAGAATACAAATTGAGCATTTTCTCCATTCAAATTATTTTCAATATATTCAACATTCATTAAATTTCGGATTTAGCAATGACATACAATTCGTACATGAGAATAGCATAAGAAGAAAGTAAATTATGGATTTTCCAGTCAAATTAGTATCAAAGTTTTCATATTGTTTTATTTTAAATTGCGAAGTTATTAATGATATCCAGTCGTACACTTGAAAGTGTCACAAGGACAAAGTAGGTTCAAAATTATCACAAGTCAAATTAGTTTCAAAATATTCAACAGTCATTAAACTGCAAATTTATCAATGACATACAATTCGTCCATTTCAAAATATCACTAAGAGAAAGTAAATCGATCAATTTCCGCAGTCAAATTAGTTTCAATTCAGACTCAAATATTCAACAGTCATTAAGCTGCAGAATTTATTCACAATACAATTCGTACACCTGAAAATGGTACTAGGAGAAAGTTAACAGTCAAACTAGTTTTAAAATATTCAACATTGAATTGAGCATTGTCGCCGGTTGATCAGGGGAGGGGTTGGGAGTCTTTAGGGGCGATTACTATTCATATGTGGGCTGGCGGCTTGTTAAAGGTAAATTATCAATGTACTTTAAATCATAAATTATTACTAAACTTCTGTATTAATTATTGTATGGTTTTTCCATGAATATATATTTTTTGAGTTGTTACACTCAAGGGCCTATGGTCTATTGTGGCAAATAAATATCTATCTGTGACCAACAGCAACGCACGATTTAGTGACGACGTTAGCGGCTTTGTCAGAAATGCAACAAGACTTGACAGACTGACAGACCAGTTAACTGACATACCGACGGACTGATATTTACAAGTTGCGAGTCGCAATGAAGTTATACCGTTACGTCATATCTGACAGTGACACAGAGGCGGTTATAGACAATACACGTGATGCGGGTAAGCATAATTATACGATTATCACCAGAATTATGCGATAAGAAGGTACGTGCCGGTAAGCATTGCGAGTGATCAACACCACGTCCCCACCCCACCCATCCACCTCCCACCCATCCCACCCAACCACGATCCCTCCTGGAATAACGCGGACCATATTCTTAGTGTAACGCTTATAGTTTCCGATCACAGACTGGAAGCATAAACCAGATTCTGTTTGTCGTGTCGCCATTATTGTAGAACTTACTGTCCCACCTGCATATAGTGACCACATTAGGTGGCGCCAGGAAATTGACTAGTAAGCATAGGTGGTCACATAAAATAATATATTTGGTGCCATAGAAGGCTGTCCTTTAAGACAGGTGCTGCTTAGCCGGATTCACCAGTCACCATACATTGGCACGATGGCCGTTCTAAACACATCTCCATCCATCCAGGGCTTGATGTGCTGTGGCCCATGACAGGTCAACTAAATTACAGCACCGCCTCTCTATACCGACCACTTGCTTTTGAGATCACAGAATGCCTGTTATTTTAAGACGGGTGTTCGTAAGACCATCCCTCTCAAAGATCCGCCAGATTATGACCCACCAAAAGCCATTTACTATGTCAAATAACCTGTATAACTGGCCCAACTATCAATAGGGACTGGTTTTTAACGATTCGTCACGACTCTGTGTATAGAGATGTTTGATAAAAGTATCAGCGCCCAATTATTCACGTAAAGACGAGAGGAACCTTACTACTGCACGTGGCTTGTCCTGGGAAATAATGCCCCTTTATTGCCAATTAACAGTGTCCATCAGTTGCGCATACTGATTTCATTCTTCACCTAGATAACGCAGCTTACTGGCCAGTTGCCGGGCCGATACCGTGCCGATACTTGCGCGGTATTCACCCATCATTGGCCGAGTAAGATGCGTTATCAGGGTGAAGTACTTATTCAGTTTGGTTTGGGTTATTCATCCTGGTAGTCTATAACTATGACTTGGGTGGGGTGGAAGTGGAGGGTGGGGTGGTGGGTTGGGTGGGTGGAGGGTTGGGGTGGGATCGGGGGTGGGTGGGGTGGGATCGGGGCTGGGGTGGTGGCGGTAGGGGTGGGGTTCGGGTGGGTGGGTGGGTGGGTGAATCCCTACAATCCTATATTATAGACATGTTAAAAATTCAATCCCAACCTGCTGTTCGGTATTTGCGGTCCTAATATGAACCGGGATGACGCCTTGAATGGAGCTATAATACATCCGGGGAATGAAATCACCTGGTTAAATGGAGTGATCCGATCTGTCACTCAACTATCTGATGTCAGAATCAATTACGCCACATGTTAGCCGACTTCACAATCACAGTTCCGTCGAGAAATTTGAAAGGTCCGCCACTAGTATACGAATGGTATGTATTTGATGAATTTACGATTTAATAAACGTTCTGTTGCATATTTTGAAACTAATTTGACTGGGAGCTGTTTCTGCCACGTCTTACGTGTTTAAGTACCTTGAAATTTAGATTCTGGGAATTTGGAGTTCAAAGTTTCAAATCGATCGCAAATAAGTAAAATGTGGGCAGGGCTTAGCTATATATGGGCGTGATATTCCTGGATCTACCCTGGTAATTTCATCTTTAACTAAGCATACAGACTGCTAAATGGTAAACCACTATCGGGCTACCGACAGTCTAATTACAATTGACTATCCGTGATTATTTGCCAATTGATGCGACATTTTCTCACAACCAAATTTGTACTTGTCGTCACAAGTTCACTTTATTTCTCCCAGGCTATTATAATATCATATGGGGTAACAATTATTACATACCATATTTATGGCAGTGGATCTATTTTATATATAACATAGTAGTAGTAGTAGTAGTAGTAGTAGTAGTAGTAGTAGTAGTAGTAGTAGCAGCAGTAGTAGTAGAAGCAGCAGCAGCAGCAGGAGTAGTAGTAGTAGTAGTAGTAGTAGTAGTAGTGGTGGTAGTAGTAGTAGTAGTAGTAGTTGTTGTAGTAGTAGTAGTAGTAGTAGTAGTAGTAGTAGTAGTAGTAGTAGTAGTAGTAGTAGTAGTAGTAGTAGTAGTAGTAGTAGTAGTAGTAGTAGTAGTAGATGCACTAGTAACAGTGGCAGCGGTTGTTGTAGCGGCTGAAGTAGCAGCAGCAGTAGTAGTAGCAGCTAAAATGGCAGTAGTATCAGCAGCAGCAGCAGTTGCGGCTGAATTAGTAGCGGCAGCAGCAGCAGCAGCAGCAGCAGCAGCAGTTGTAGTAGTAGTAGTAGTAGTAGTAGTAGTAGTAGTAGTAGTAGTAGCAGCAGCAGCAGCAGAAGCAGCAGCAGCAGTAGTAGTAGTAGTAGTAGTAGTAGTAGTAGTAGTAGTAGTAGTAGTAGTAGTAGTAGTGGTAGTAGTAGTCGAAGTGAACGCACGCGTTTATTTAGCTCTGCAATTGCTGCCCGAATTTGCTAGTTTCTAACGCGATTTTGTAGATAAATTTTATACATATATTTCGTATTAGTATTTCCTTTCAAACTTTATTTTTAATCTGTAAATTCTTGTCTTGGTTGGAGCGCATTTTGTGTCTCAATTTTCTAAAGGCACTCCTCTTAGCTGGCGGTTTCAGCCATTTAATAGGTCTCCTCTTACTGTGGTCAATGCAATACTTTTCTCCCCGCGCCAGTATGCTATTTCCATAATTCGTTGGCTAGCGCATTATATTTGGCAAGATCGCTTGAGTGAGTGGATTTAATTCCTTTGTCATTTGTAAGCGCAAGCCTAGTACTTTGATTTTATAAATCTTTATAGTCAGTTGGCTGTTCCCGGTCAACTCGAACAGACTAACAAATATATGACTGTAATATGTTAGTATGCATTAGGAAACCACTTTAATCAGTTAGGTGTTAGTGAACCACTTAGAAAGTGGTTCAAACTAACAAATATACGACTGTACTATCTATTCGTATATTTGTTGGTAGGTGTCAGGGTTTCAAAAGGACACACTATTTATTTAGTGTTTAGCTCTTTCCCCGACGTCTTGGTGTTATATATTTGTATTATATATTGTAGTAGTATGGGGTTCCTCTTTTTATAAAACACCATGGCAACCTCCTATAAGCGTACCCTGAGTCTTAAAATCAAGACAAAGGCTTGGGGTATTTCGGCAATTGAGGTGTATCATGGGTTGGAGGATGTAGTTGGGGCAGGGCCACGGGTCCTTCAAGGTCTCGCTAACGTTTCCAAATCTGTATAGAATGTCACCGTAGTTAATGAAAGTGTGAAGGAAAAGTTGCTCGACGATGTCCTTGTCGTGAAGGGTGAGGTGTGTAATGTGGAGGAAATAGATTCTGATCGTCTATTAGTCAAGATGAAGGTTCCATTAGAGATCCAGGATGAACGGGTTATCAATGAATTGATCAAGTATGGCAAAGTGGACACAGTAGAACACAAGACCTATCCATTTGATCGAACCTTAGAAAATGGCATCAGAAGAATTTGGTTCGAAAAGGTAGAACAACCTCTCCCAAGTAAGGTCACGATAGAGGGTCGATTTATCTTGCTATTATGGTACAGGGGGCAAATCAAAGAGTGTAGAATCTGCTTAAGCACAGAACATCTTGCAACAGATTGCCCTAACAAAAACAAATGTCTAGTTTGTGGATAATCTGATCATTTTAAGTGGCGATGCCCGCAGAAGAAATATGTCAAAAAGGGTGCTGATAAAAGTACAGAGCAAGTTGTCTCTAAAGAGAATGTCATAGAACCGGTAGCTGCCGAGATTGTAGCTGAAATCCATGTTAATGGGAAGCACGTTGCTAAAGAAAATGTCATCGAACCAGTAGTTGCTGAGATTGTAGCTGAAGTCCATGTTAATGAGAAGCATGGTGAAAAAACTAAGAATCCAATCGCTGTAGTTGCAGGTGATGAAATAGAGGTTCTAGATGAGGGGCTAAGTCTTACTCCAGTGACAAGTCAATCCAAATCTGATGTCAGAGAGGCTAATTCCACACAAGTTGAAGATGATGATCAATGCCCTCTGGAAGAGAGTTTTAATTTAGGACAAATAAAATTCAGGTCGCAAGATACTGAAACTAACTTTGATTTTCCACTGAGTACACTCAATCTAGACGATTTAAATAATATAGAGAAAGTAATTGGTGTCTCGGATCGATTGAGTGGAACAAAGCGACAGAAAGATGGAGAGAGTTCTGAATCAGAAATGGAGGAAAGTGATATAGAAGACGATAATATGTCAGTCGCTGAATCCGATATATCCATTCAAACACAGAGTTCTAAATCACCCGATGAAATGGTCATGTACAGGTCAGAGGCAGGAGAGGTGTTAGTTCCATATGTGACGGCAAAAGGGGTTAAATATAGGCATCTGCGCCATGATTCAGATATATTAAAATATAAGCATCTCGAAAAAGTTGAGCTAAGTAATGCAGAATTTGCGAGTAAAATAGGTAAATGGTCTAAGAGAGGGTCGAAAAAACCCAAAATCTAGTTAGCTTAATAATGGCGGTTATACACATCATTTTATTACTTTTTATGCTAATTTGTACACTCAATTGTAGAGGCTTAAATAGTGACATAAAGCAACGTCACTTACTGGAGACTCTGAAAAATGAGCATATTGACATTGTTTTGATACAGGAAACAAAAATTCAGAAGTCAGAATCATACGATAATTTAGAAAAGATTTCTGGATCCAGAATATTCTATTCGTTATCTCAAGATAATAGTGCAGGCGTAGCAATTGTTATACTCCCTCGTTGTTCAGCCTATGTAAATATAATCTCTTCAGTATCAGGTGCAAATGGTCGCTCTGTGAGAGTCACACTAGATATACAACAAACACGTTTCACGTTGCTGTGTATATATGCACCTGCATCTCATCAACTACGTCGTAATTATTTTAATGAGATGTCTACAACAGCACTAAATAACATCACTGAAAACCTAGTAATGGGTGGTGACTTTAATTGTGTCGTAGACAAAGAAAATGATAGGAATGCAACTTCAACTTATACTGATGCATCACATAGACTCTTAAAAGAAATATGTGATAATGAAAATTTAGTTGACACCTATAGAATATCAAAACCACATGGTAAAGATCTTACATGTTTTGCGGCAGATGGTAAAGTTGGTTCAAGGATCGACATAATTTATGTGAATAGTTTGTTGACAGGGTACTGGAGAGATGTTAATATTAAGCCAGTCGCATTCTCAGATCATAACATGGTTTGTGTAACCTTTGCCAATGCTGACTGGGTAACAAAAGGGGTCGGGTTTTGGAAATTAAACACAACACTGTTGGGAGACGAATTTTATAGGAATAATATAGAGACTTGTTGGCAACATTTGATTAATAGGAAAGCATCATATAGGAGCACATTGCAATGGTGGGAGGATGTAAAACTGGATTTAAAGTATGTTTCCCGAAAGTATGCTATCAGAAAAGCACGGGAAACACGCAAATGCAAGAAAACACTTCATCGATCACTGATGAAAATTAATGCTAAAGTAAATAATGGTGAAGATAATTATTATGAATTACTGGTTAAAATTAAAAGTACAATAAGAGATATAGAACAAAATGAGTTTGAGGGTGCACAAATTAGAGCAAGAGCCCAGATGCACGCAGAAGGGGAAAAGCCAACCTGATATTTTTGCACATTAGAAAAAGCATGGGCAATAGATAAGGTGATGTGCTCATTAAACATGCCAGATGGTTCAACCGTCTTTACCAACAATGAAATGAGTACTATTGTATGCAATTACTATGAGTCATTGTACAAGTCAGAGGGAATTGATGAAGATGCAAAATTGGATTTGTTAGCAAATATAGACAAAAAGGTGTCAGACACAGGCAGTGAATTTTGTGATCAACCCTTAACACTAGAAGATTTAACTAAATCCCTTAAAGGTATGAAACTAGAAAAATCACCGAGGTGTGATGGCCTTCCAGTTGAATTTTACCAAACGTTTTGGCACCTTGTAGGTCCAATAATGGAAGAATTAGCCACTGAAATTTTTGAGAAAGGCCATTTACCACCAACTATGGCTAGAGCATAAGTATGGCTAATATATAAACGAAATGACAGACGTCTAATTCAGAATTACAGACCAATTTCTTTACTATGTGTAGACTACAAAATAATATCTAGAGCACTAACATTGAAACTAGGTAGTGTTTTAGGAGAACTCATTGGAACAGAGCAGACATGTGATGTACCTAGGACGACAATTTTAACCACTACCACGTTAATAAGAGACTGTATACAATTGGTTGAGAAGGATAGCATCCCTTCAGCTGTGATTGCCTTGGACAACGAAAAGGCATTTGACCGTGTGGAATGGGATTTTCTTTTTAATTCTTTGCAATCGTTTGGGTTAGGCTCAAACTTTATTAAATGGGTTAAGATTTTATATACGGATATCAAGAGTAGCTATTTAGTGAACAATCAATTATCCAGAGAAATTGTCTTAGAACGTGGTGTTAGACAGGGGTGTTCCCTATCACCATTATTATTTGTTATTGTGATGGAATCCCTTGGCATAGCATTGAGGCAAAATAATAACTTTCAAGGCATATGTATTTGTGGCATAGAAAGACCACTTAAGCCGTCACAATATGCCGATGACACAACTGTGTTTGCTAGTTCAAACAATGATTTTGCAATTTTAAACCACGTACTAGAAAAGTTCCAAAATGCATCTGGTTTGAAAATCAATAAAGGAAAATCCAAAGGATTATTTTTGTGGCCATGGAAAGAGCAGAATGACCAGCCACTTGAAATCAATTGGTCTAATGATACCATTAAGATTTTAGGCATCTACTTTAGCAGGAAACCGAATACAACACAAAATTGGAATGAACGAGTATCTAAGCTTAAGCGAATATTAGCAAATTGGAAGCGTCGCCGTCTTTCATTTTTTGGTAGAGTCTTTGTTGTCAACAACTTGTTATTATCTGGCTATGGTATACAGCATATGTTGTACACATGCCAAAACATGTAGAAAAGGAGGTTAATGAGTTGATATTGTCATTCATATGGGAAGAAAAGAATCATTTAGTTTCCCATCGTGTTCTCAATAATGCTAAGTTAGAAGGAGGACTTGATTTAATTGATATTAAAGTGAAATGTGTTTCTTTAATGTGTTTCACGAGCTCTCATGGAGAGAATTGTAGAACCATTTCTAGTGGAGCATGTTTTCACCTCAAAGAAGCCACCTCCGAATAGCCAAATGATACCAGATGTGTTTAAAGATCAAGTTAAGGATTTAGAAATATTTGACAGATACATGCCTCCACCTACGTGCCGGAAGGAAGTACTAGAACAGCAATTGTGGGGCAATAGTAATATATGTTATAACAATGCAGTACTTTATCTACCGTCCTTTGCAAAATATGGCATTCAACATTTATCTGATATGATACACCCTCAAACACGTAGATGGATTTCAATGCAAGAAGTAGCTAGAAAAACACATATGAGGCATATAGATGTCCAGCGGTTGATAAATAAAATAAAACATGCTGTACCAATTGAATGGTTTCGTCTGCCAAATGTAAATACTAATAGTTTGACTCCACAACCTGCGTTAGTTCTTGATGATGAGATGTTAAAATACAAGATGATATCCAAGGAATGGTACCACATTATGAGACGAAAACAAGTAACACCTCCCATAGCAATTAGGAGATGGGATGACTCAAGCTATAAACCATCCAGTTGAAAAAATGTATGGAAAATCTTACATTCTCCATACATACCAAATATGGCTCATGATTTATTGTGGCGATTACTACATTGACGGCTATGGGTGGGACACTTGACATACAAGTGCAATATTACGACTTCTGATAGGTGTTACTTATGTCTAACAGACGAGGAAACAATCGAGCATTTATTTGCGGAATGTCCAATATCGTCACAATTTTGGGACTATATCAGCCAAATCTTGGCACAATTTGGAGCGAGGCCCATTGTTCTAGAAACGCATGTAGTCTTATTTAGAGAATTTGGATCAAACGGTGTAAATATCATAAAGTCTGAAAGGACTATTTTAATAACAATGCTAACCATAGGTGTTTGGGCCATTTGGAAACATCGGTGTGCACAGACGAAAAATCCATCTATGGGCAATCACAATAGAGCAATAAAGGCAATATTTCGTTCATTGCTGCTAAATCATATTCCTTGCGAATGTTTTAGATTAAAGCAGCATGGTAAAGAAAAAGTATTCAAGGACATATGGTGCAAAACAAACATAGTTTCAATAGAGTTGGGAACTGTAAAAATAAATGAGCCTGCACTAGCTTAAATCATTTAATTACTACAGCTGATTTATCTGTGTCTTTTAATTAATCTGTGTCCTGTAATTCATTTTAGTCTGCACTTTAATAATGTTATGTTTAATAATTCATGTTAACAAATAAACAGACTGGGGTAATTTAATAATCAATCGATAAAGTAAGTTACCATTGAATTATAAAATCGTCCTGGCTAATTTTACAAACTTGCACAGGTTTATAGGGTTATTTGTTCCCGGGTAATTTACAAAACCTTACAACAAAGGAAATAAAAAATGTAAACAAGAGCGCCATCTATTTTCATCTATTTTTCTGTAATTTTCCTGCTGACTATATATGTTATGCTACCCAAATGCTACTACGCCCGCTGATCCTTAAAGAATCAGCCCACTGGCGTCAATGATTGACTTATTTGTCATTGATTGTCGAGGCACTTTTCATTTGTTGGATAGTTGTACTCGCCACACGGGTCTACTACTACACCTGGGTTGAATAGTAAGGCCTTTGTTAAGTTTTGTTTTGCTATCGGATCTTTATCAGCCTATTGTTTTGTATCTAAACTATTTAAGCCATATGTATTTATAGATTGTATTAATGCTCATTATTTATCTTTTGTTTCGGTGTAATATTAATCAGGCTTACTAGTTCACCAGGTTTTTTTTCTATGGTTTTGCAAGCCTTTTTAAAGGAGTTCCTCCGTGAAGTTTGTCCGACTGCGTCAGCGTCGGATTTTCAACAAAAAAAAAGAAGAAAAAAAAGTAATAGTAGTAGATGCACTAGTAACAGTGGCAGCAGTAGTCGTAGCGGCTGAAGTAGCAGCAGCAGTAGTAGTAGTAGCGGCTAAAATGGCAGTAGTATCAGCAGCATCAGTGGTGGCCGAATTAGTAGCAGCAGCAGTAGTAGTAGTAGTAGTAGTAGTAGTAGTAGTAGTAGTAGTAGTAGTAGTAGTAGCAGTAGCAGTAGTAGCAGTAGCAGTAGTAGTAGTAGTAGTAGTAGTAGTAGCAGTAGCAGTAGCAGTAGCAGTAGTAGTAGTAGTAGTAGTAGTAGTAGTAGCAGTGGCAGTAGTAGTAGCAGTACTAGTAGTAGTAGTAGTAGTAGTAGTAGTAGTTGTAGTAGTAGTAGTAGTAGTAGCTGAAGTGGCAGCAGTAGTAGTAGTAGTAGTAGTAGTAGTAGTAGTAGTAGTAGTAGTAGTAGTAGTAGTAGTAGCAGCAGCCGTAGTAGTAGCAGCTAAAATGGCAGTAGTATCAGCGGCATCAGTGGTGGCTGAATTAATAGTAGCAGCAGCAGCAGCAGCAGCAGCAGCAGCACCAGCAGTAGTAGTAGTAGTAGTAGTAGTAGTAGTAGTAGCAGTAGCAGTAGCAGCAGCAGCAGTAGTAGTAGTAGTAGTAGTAGTAGTAGTCGAAGTGAACGCACGCGTTTATTTAGCTTAGCAATTGCTGCCCGAATTTGCTAGTATCTAGCGCGATTTTGTAGATAAATTTTATACATATATTTCGTATTAGTATTTCCTTTCAAACTATATGTTTAATTTGTAAATTCTTGTCTTGGTTGGAGCGCATTTTGTGTCTCCATTTTCTAAAGGCATTCCTCTTAGCTGGCGGTTTCCGCCATTTAATAGGGCTCCTCTTACTGTGGTCAATGTAATACATTTCTCTCCACGCCAATCTGCTATTTCTATAGTTCGTAGGCTACCGCATTATATTTGGCAAGATCGCTTGAGTGAGTGGATTTAATTCCTTTGTCATTTGTAAGCACATGCCTAGTTCTGTAACTATATAACTCCTTATAGTCAGTTGGCTGTCCCCGGTCAACTCGAACAGACTAACAAATATATGACTGTACTATCTATTCATATATTTGTTAGTATACTTTAATCGGCTAGGTGTTAGTGAACCACTTAGAAAGCGGTTCAAACTAACAAATATACGACTGTACTCTCTATTCGTATATTTGTTGGTAGACGTCAGGGTTTCGAAAGGGGACACTATTTATTTAGGGTTTAGCTCTTTCCCTGACGTCCTGGTGTTATATAAGTATATATTTATTATATATTGTGGTCGTATGGGGTTCCTCCTTTGATAAACCACCATGGCAACCTATAAGCGTACCCTAAGCCTTAAAATAACAACTAAGGGGTGGGGTGTCACGGCTATCGACGTGTATCATGGGTTAAAAGACATCGTTGGTGCTGGACCTGCTACTTTGCAGGGGCTTATCAATGTTACTAAAACTGTATGGAATGTAACAGTGTCAAATGAGGGGGTCAAGGAAAGGCTTCTGGAAGATGTTCTTATTGTAAAAGGTGAAGTTTGTAACGTAGTGGAAATCAAGTCAGATAGGTTGCTAGTGAAGATGAAAGTTCCACTAGAAATTCCAGATGACAGAATCATGAGTGAACTCAAGACGTATGGCAAAGTGCAAAAGATTGAACGGGAAACGTATCCCTTTGACAGAACGCTAGAAAACGGTGTAAGACGTATTTGGTTTGATAAAGTGGATAGCCCTTTACCAAGCAGATTGATGCTTGATGGCAGCTTTGTCCTGCCTTATGGTATGGAGGGCAAATTAAAGAATGCCGGATCTGCCTAAGTACTGACCATTTGGCAACAGATTGTCCCAATCGAAACAAATGTTTGCTCTGTGGTTCAGTTGACCATTTTAAATGGCGCTGTCCAAAAAATCAAAACAAGCCCTCAGTATCAGGAGATAATCGCCCATTAAAGGATGCAACTGAGTCAAATGCTTCTGAAGCAACCGCTACGGAAGCTGTTGTTTTGGTTCATGCCAATGTAAATGACACAAACAAATCATCAAATCCTGTTAAAGTAACTACAGTTGATGAAATTCATGTATTAGAGGAGGGTATAACCTTAAGTCAAGAAAATACTCAAAATGCAGTGGAGCCAATCGTTGCTGTAAAAGACATGCAGGAAAATGATGATCTTACAGAAGAGCCAGTTTACAATTCCTTAGAAGATGAATTAAAATTAGGACAGGATAAGTTTAGGACTCAGAAGACAGTAAGTTCAGTCGATTTTCCGCTAAGCCCACTTGATTTAAGTCAGCTTGAAGATATGGTAAATGATGCTCCTGCCAAATGTTACTTAAGTAGCAATAAGCGTCATAAAGAAGACAATAGCTCAGAATCTGAGATTGAAGTAAATGATATGGATGATGATACAATGTCAGTTGCAGAATCAGATGTGTCCATTCAAACACAGAGTTCACAGATGAAAGATGAAATGGTAATGTACCGATCAGAAGGGGGTGAAGTGTTAGTGCCATATGTAACGGCGAGAGGCGTGAAATATCGTCTACAGCGCCATGATTCTGATATTTCCAAATTAGAATATTTGTCTGTGGTAGAACTAGGAAATATTGAATTCGCAGGAAAATTAGGTAAATGGTCTAATAAACGAGCTAAAAAACCCAAATCTAGTTAATCTAATGATGGCGGTTGTAAACATCATTTTACAAATTATGATTATCTGCACCATCAATACAGAGGATTAAATACCGAATTCAAGCAGCGCCACTTACTATAAGAATTAGCAAATGAGAGAGTTGATATTGCTTTTCTACAAGAGACCAAAATTCAAAAAGCTGAAGCGTATGAATCTCTCAAAGATATTTCAAAAGGGCAGATTTTCTTTTCTTTATCACAAGATAATAGTGCGGGAGTGGCCATTCTTATCCTGCACAGCTGTCTCAACTATGTTGACGTTATATCGTCGTCATCAGATCCAAATGGACGATGGATTTGTGTATCAATTGATGTACTAAACACAAGTTTAAATTTGATGTGCCTTTATGCACCTACCTTTCATCAATTGCGCCGTGAATTTCTAAATGATGTTTCCACAATAATTCAAGACAGAACGCCTGAAAACCTAATTATGGGCGGTGACTTTAATTGCATATTAGACGAGGCTAAAGACATAAACTCTAGGTCTAATTTTAATGACACATCGCATAATATTTTGAAACACATTTGTGAAAATAAAAGCTTGTTAGACACTTATCCGATTGAAAATCCAGAAGGACAGGAATTTACTTGGTTTTCAACCGATGGAAGGTTAGCTTCAAGGTTAGACAGGATCTATGTAGAACGTTCATTGAAAGGTTACATGTGTAAAACTAACATAAAACCAGTAACTTTCTCTGATCACAATATGTTTTCCATCACATTAGAGAATGCTGACTGGGTCAAACGAGGAGATGGATTTTTGAAACTTAATGTAGCATTGCTACGAGATAGTTGCTACCGCAAATGTGTGGAAAGTTGTTGGAGGCATTGGGATGAAAGAAGAGGTTCGTATGAATGTATAACAGACTGGTGGGAAGATGCTAAATCAGACCTGAAATATATTTCAAGGCAGTATTCCATTAGGAAAGCACGTGAAATACGAAAGCGTAAAAAGGCGCTTCAGAGATCGTTGTGTAAAATTAATAAGAAAATTAATGATGGGGAATATAATTATTACGAACTATTAGTTAAATTAAAAGGTAGACTAAATGAAATAGAGCAATATCAGTTTGATGGCGCCAAAATAAGGTCAAGAGCACAAATGCACACCGAGGGCGAAAAGCCTACACGTTACTTTTGTAACTTGGAAAAAGCAAGAGGTATAGAGAAATTAATGCGCTCACTGAAGACTAATGATGGAGTATCAGTGTGCTCAAATGCAGAAATGATTGAAACAGTATCCGAATTTTACAAATCATTGTATAAATCTGAGGGAAGCGAGAAAACAGCAACTAGAGATGTTTTAGCTAATATAACGAAAAGACTTCCAGATTCATGTCGCGAAAGCTGTGACCAATCAACAACAATTGATGATTTGACAAAATCCCTCAAAGGTATGAAGTTAGAAAGGTCTCCTGGATGTGACGGACTTCCAGTTGAATTTTATCAAACATTCTGGCACATATTTGGGCCAGTATTAGAAGAAATAGCAACCAGCAATTTTAAGCAAGGGCATCTCTCTACATCGATGGCCCAAGCATATGTTCGGCTTATATACAAGAGGGGTGACAGAAATAAAATACAGAATTATAGACCCATCTCTCTACTCTGTGTAGATTATAAGGTTATTACTCGGGCACTAACATTAAAACTTGGCGCAGTCCTAGGCGAAGTCATTCATGATGATCAAACCTGCTCTGTGCCAGGAAGATCAATCTTAAACAACACGTTGCTTATACGGGACCTTATTCAATTAGTTGAAAAGGATTGTATCCCAGCAGCAATAATAGCACTTGATAACGAGAAGGCGTTTGCCAGACTAGAATGGGATTTCTTGTTTAAGTCTTTAGACCATATTGGCTTTGGTTCCAGATTTATTAAATGGGTCAATATTTTATATACTGGTATAACAAGTTGCTATTTAGTTAACAATCAGCTATCCAAACCTGTAGTGTTGGAACGAGGTGTCAGACAGGGTTGCTCACTGTCCCCGCTTCTATTCGTCATAGCTATGGAATCGTTGGGGGCCACATTGAGGCAACGCAATGACGTTCAAGGAATATGTATACGTGGTGTAGAAAGGCCACTAAAGGTTTCTCAATATGCAGATGATACGACTGTGTTTGCGGGTAAAAATACGGATTTTAGAATTTTAAATAGAGTATTAACAGATTTTCAAAAGGCATCAGGACTTAAAGTCAATAAAGATAATAATGTGATGGATATTAACTGCTCAAATGATGTCATAAAACTTTTGGGTATTTACTTTAGTAGAGAACAAAATGTATTACTAAACTGGGAAGAAAGGATATCCAAGCTAAAGTGTGCATTACTAAATTGGAAACGACGTCGCCTAACTGTCTTTGGCAGGACATTTGTCCTTAATAATTTAATTTTATCTGGACTGTGGTATACCGCTTCTGTAGTTCATATGTCCAAATCAGTAGAGACAAAGATCAACACGTTACTTTTGTCCTTCTTATGGGAGGACAAAGACCATTTAGTATCACAGTCAATCCTCACCAATGAAAAGCATGCCAGAGGCCTGGATTTGGTTAATATTTCAGTAAAGTGTGCGTCTTTAAAATTGAAATTCTTGAATAAGTTACTTACTTCAAACTCATCTTGGTCAAGTGTTTCAAGGGCACTTCTCCAAAGGTACGTTGACCCATTTCCAGTAGAATGTTTATTTATGTGCAATAAATTGCCACCTAATCATCAAAAGATTCCAAATGTATATAAAGAACAACTCGAAGCCGTAAAAATATTTACACGATCGATGCCACAACCCAATTGTTGGGAAGATGCCTTAGAGCAACGTCTTTGGGGCAACGAGTTGATTCGTGATAATGATGATATATTATATTTGCCCTCTATGGCCAAAATGGTATTCAATATTTACGTGACTTGGTAAATCCGAAATCTCGTAAATGGATTGCGATGCAAGATGTAGCAAGAATAACATCAATGAGACATATTGATGCTCAGCGCTTATTTGTTAGAATAAAGATTGCAATACCTGCTGTATGGTTCAAATTGCCGAAAGCACGTGGCAACATTGATATGTTGCAACCAACATTAGTATTTATGTCAGAACATATAAAATACAACATGGCATCTAGAGACTGGTATAGAATTCTAATGCAAAGTCGGAGACAGACTCCTATTGTGGTTAGGCATTGGAACAATTTAGGATGCACGCCAAAGAACTGGAAAAATGCCTGGAAAGCAATACATCTACCTTGTCTACCAGGAAATGCACGGGACCTGACATGGCGATTACTCCATCGAAGGCTATGGGTCGGTCATCTTACTTATATGTGTAAAATATCAAGTACAGACCGGTGCTTATTATGTAATACTGAGGAGGAAACGATAGACCATCTATTTACTCAGTGTCGCATAACTACAGGCTTCTGGGTATATATCAACATGCTCCTTGCTAAATTTGGAACCAAATATGTGAATTTAGCGGCTGAAACAATTTTGTTCAAAGATTGCTCAACTATCGGACGAATCATTAATAGCAAGGAGAAAGAATTGTTAATAACCCTGTTATATGTAGGAGTCTGGGCCATCTGGAAGCATCGGTGTTCAGAGGCCAGAGATAAAACCAGCAACAACCATCAGAGAGCCATACAAGCTATATTTCGATCATTGTTTGATAAACTGCATTCATTGTGAATTTTACAGGCTAGTAGAACATGGGAGAGAAAGTAGATTTAAAGACGTATGGTGCAAAACTGGCCTAGTATCAATTGAATACAGATATCTAAAAATATCAGAAGCGGAACTTGTATAAGCTAGCACACTCGCTGCTTGCTGTATATTGATAAATGCTATTTTAATTTAATTTATTTGCCTTTATTTTAAAATTGTAATGCCTTAGGAGACTCTAATCTTGACGAATATCCTAACCTTGGGATCAGAATATTTAAATATCAAATGAGCATTATGTCAATATTCTGGAGGTGATCCGATTTTCAAGTTAACAGAGTGTGATATCTTATAATTAGCTTCCTGTTGTAAATATTTACTGTAGGTGTATTTGTTCCAGGGTAATTTGCAAAAACTTACAATGAAGTAAATTTAGAATGTGAACCCAGAGCGCCATCTAAGTAGTCATTGTTTGTATACGTTTGCTTTGTGCATTATATTATATAAAGGCTACTACGTCCGTTGGGTATTTAATAATCGGCTAACTGGCGTCAATGAGTGACTTTTTGTTACTTATTGACGAGTTACCTCGCCACTTGTTGGCGAGCTGCACTCGCCATTTGGCCATACTACTATACGGTGTGCTACGTTAAACTACATATGATCTACTTAGCCTGCCGGTCATGAATCGGCTCAATGGCATCAATGATTAGCAGTAGCTTACTGCTAATTATTGATGGGTGGCTTTACCACTTGTTGGTTAGCTATGCTCGCCATTTGGGCCTACTACTACACGGTGTGCAAATAGCAATGTCTTTGTTGAATTATGTTATGTTATCAGCTCTTTATTAGTTATGTTTTCTATGTAGTTATGCCACGGTTGTGGTATATGATAATATAGTAGTTTAGCTTGCACTGTTTTGACATGTTAGGTTTGTATTGTTATTCTATTAATAAATCCTGCTATTTCAACCGATTTTTTATGGGGGGTTTGCAAGCCTTTTTAAAGGAGTTCCTCCGGGAAGTGTATTCGACTGCGTCAGCATCGGATTTTCAACAAAAAAATAAAAAATAAAAAGTAGCAGTAGTAGTAGTAGCAGTAGTAGTAGTAGTAGTAGTAGTAGTAGTAGTAGTAGTAGTAGTAGTAGTAGTAGTAGTAGTAGTAGTAGTAGTAGTAGTGGTAGTAGCAGCAGTAGTAGTAGTAGTAGTAGTAGTAGTAGTAGTAGTAGTAGTAGTAGTAGTGGTAGTGGTAGTAGTAGTAGTAGTAGCAGTAGCAGTAGTAGTAGTAGTAGTAGTAGTAGTGGTAGTCATTGAAAGCTGTGCTGAATTTGGCTCTGCTAATTCTGACGAATATTTTCGTCACCACTGCTCATTTTAACTTTATTTTTCTTTTGTTTGCTACATAAGCGTATTTAGTTGATTTGGGTATTTTCTGTTTGTGTGTATTTCGTTGATGTTTGTCATACTCTGCGGCTGTAGTTTTGAATTTTCGAAAACTAGAGTCGCTGAGTAAGCTGTCATTGCCTTGCATTGGCAGGTCTCGTTTTGTTTTGTACATAAGTTTAGTTGAGATCTTGGCCGCCGTATCTACGTTATTACCAAGAACATTTAAACTCGGCGGGCTTGGTCTTCTATTCAGACGTCTCGCTTACTTGGCTAGCTAGCGGGCGGCGTACATGCATTTATATTCACTAGAGCAGACAGGTGTATATTTGAATCTAGGTCAATGTGAACGCTCGCGTCAAGCATGTCAAGCCGTTATAAGCAGCTACTAAGCCTTCGGCTTACCACTGCTGGTTTAAATGTTGGCGCTATTGATGTTTACCATGGCATAAAAGACACTGTGGGCGCTGGACCAAATGTATTAAAGGGACTAATTAATATTAGCAGAAATGTATGGCATTTAACCGTCAGTTCACAAGGAATTAAAGAAAGGTTTTTGGAAGAGGGCCGGATTGTCAATGGACAAGTATGTAAAATTGAAGAGGTTGATTCGGATAAACTGATTGTGAAAGTGAAGGCGCCTCTCGAAATTCCGAATGAGCGCATTACAGCGGAAATGGGAAAATATGGGCAAGTTGTGAAAATTGAAAGAGAGACATACGCCTTCGATAAGACGCTTGAAAATGGTATAAGACGGGTGTGGGTGGAGAAGATAGATAAACCAATTCCAGGCAAATTGTCTATTGATGGGAGATTTTTCCTCCCTGTGTGGTATAGAGGCCAGGTTAAAGAATGCCGTATCTGCTCTAATACCGACCACCTAGCTAATACCTGTCCTTATAGAAATAAGTGCCTATTGTGTGGATCATCTGATCATTTTAAATCTCGATGTGATAAGAGATCAACTATGAATGATGCTAGTAGGCTTAATGTGGAAGAAGCCAGGGCTAGCTATATGACGCAAATGGCTGCATCTCTCAATTCCAGTGAAGTGCCCACTAGTAACAATGCGCCGCACACCTATGCGCATGTTGTTAGTAGGGCTGCATGCCCCATTGATAGTAGGACTGTGGACTCCAATGCTAGTAAGATTGGGGGTTCCAATGTTACTAAGGTTGGGGATCCAGTTTTGGCAAAACATGTTGATGAGATTGAGGTTCTGGAGACAGGCATATCTGCTACCCCTCCAGCAACGGTTAATGAAATAACCCGGGAAAATGATGATGCTGTTGATGACTCACAAAGTTTAGTACTGGGACAAACAAAATTTGCATCTCAGTCAATGGAAGTTGATGTACCATGTGATTTGTCACCAATAGCTGAATCTGATTTGGTAATAAAAGATTCTACACAGGTGGATGGACATGATAATAGTACTGGTGGTCTTAAAAGAGTGATAGAAGACCTGAGCTCTGAGGCCGAAGATGGCGAAGATGAGGATTTTGACGATGCCATCTCTGTTGCAGAGTCTGATACCTCGACTCAAACACAGGAATCTCAGCAGCCTGATGAAATGGTGTTGTATCGCTCTGAGAAGGGCGAGGTTTTGGTTCCATATATAACACGTGTAGGCGTTCGCTACAGGCACTTGCGCAGTGATTATGATATTTCCCGGTATCAGCATCTGACCATTACTGATCTGTCAAATTCAGAGTTTATTATGAAGATTGGCAAATGGGCCACACGGGATAAGAATACTAAAAAGATAAAACCAAACTAGGCATTATGGGTATTATTTATAGATTTTTAATCATAATGATAATTTGCTCACTCAATTGCTGTGGTTTGAATGATGGATTTAAGCAACGCATGTTGCTAGAGAAATTATCTGATTTAAAAGCTGATATCGTCATGCTTCAGGAAACTAAGTTCCATAATGTTAAAGTACTAGAAGACTTCAAACAACTCTCTAAGGGTGAAATATTTTATTCCAATGCCACTGATTTAAATACAGGAGTGGCGATCTTGTTTTTACCCAGGTGTTTGAGTTTATTAAATATCATTTCAACGGAAGCTGATAGTAATGGCAGATGAGTCGTGGTGACTGTTGAAATGTCTGGTTCAACACTAAATTTGATGTCTATTTATGCCCCTGCATCCCATTCTCAACGAGGTGCATTTTATTCAGCTCTTCGCCCAGTAATTCATGATAGATCAGAAAATATTATTATTGGTGGAGATTTTAATTGTGTTTTAAATCCAGAGAATGATAGGCGTTCGCTATCAATATACTCTGATACGTCTCATCGGCGTTTACAGGAAATATGTGACAGTGAGCACCTTTTGGATAGTTATGGAGTTTTAAACCCTGAATGCTGTGAATATACAAGAGTAACAGCAGATGGTCAGACAGCCTCTCGGTTAGACAGGATTTATGTACAGAGAGAGCTAAAAGGGTTAATTTCGGATACTGGCATATATCCCGTAGCTTTTTCTGATCATTGCCTAGATAATGCAGAATGGGTTACACGTGGTCCAGGTTTTTGGAAACTTAATATTTCCTTGCTGAATGATTTTGAGTACCATCGATGTATTGAAAGTTTCTGGCGTTTTAAGCTCCGCAATATATCAGAATTTGAAAGTTTGATTTTTTGGTGGGATGATGTTAAACTAGGGTTTGCTAATATATCAAGGCAATATTCTATTCAAAAGGCAAGGAAAATGCGCAAAGAGGAGAGAAGGTTGATTCGTCTACAAACCTTAATTTTTCGCAAAGTTTCAAGCGGCGATATTCACTTGACTGAGGTTTTGGAGGAGACCAGGTTAAAATTATCACAAATAGAAATCTACAGAGAAGAAGGCGCAAAAGTCAGATCAAGAGCCCAATTTTATTCTGAAGGTGAAAAGCCAACAAAATATTTCTGTGGCCTAGAAAAGTCTAGAGGTGTGGAAAAGATAATTAGGGGCCTTGAAACAAATGGGCAAATTGTTAATTCAAATAAAGATCTACTAGAAACTGTTCAGACATTTTATGAAAATTTATATAAGTCTGAAGAAATTGATGAAGAGTTGGCAGCTGAATTACTTGCTAATATTAAGGAAACATTGACTCCTCCATTGGCTGATATTTGTGATGAATATTTAACCTTAGAAGACCTGACTAAATCGCTTAAAACAATGAAGAATGGAAAATCGCCATGGGGAGATGGCCTGCCTGTTGAGGTCTACGTTACCTTCTGGCATCTCATTGGTCCGAAATTCTGTGAGATTGTTAAAGGAATTTTCCATCAGGGAAAACTTCCTTTGACAATGTCTCAAGCACATGTACGTCTGCTATTTAAAAAGGGTGACCAGAGTGATTTACGGAATTATAGGCCAATTTCTCTCCTTGGAGTTGATTACAAGATTATTTCTAGAGCTCTTTCACTAAAACTAGGTCAGGTGCTGGGCGACGTTATTAATCCTGCTCAGACATGTTCAATACCTGGTAGATCAATATTAACCAACACTGCGCTCATTAGAGATCTGATTCAGTTAGTTGAAAAGGATAACATTCCAGGTGCCATTGTGGTATTAGATAATGAAAAGGCTTTCGATCGTTTGGAGTGGAAGTTTATGTTGATGTCATTAAATCGATTCGGCTTTGGGCCCAATTTTATTAAATGGATCCGAATATTGTACAATGGCATTACTAGTAGATACCTTGTGAACAATTTTCTAAGCCAGCCAGCTGTCTTAGAACGAGGGGTTCGACAAGGTTGCTCACTGTCAGCACTTTTATTTGTAATTTGTATGGAAACCTTGGGAGCGACAACAAGAGAAGATATACATTATCATGGACTGTGTATTCGTGGTCTTATGACACCAGTGAAATTATCACAATATTCTGATGATACGACTATTTTTGTTGGCCAAAATAGTGATTTTAATCGTTTACATCTTATTTTGGAGAATTTCCAAAAAGCGTCAGGGCTCAAAATTAATAAAGAAAAATCAGTAGGTTTGTTTTTGGGTTCATGGAAAGATCGAAATGATCAGCCATTAGGCATCAATTGGTCCACTGACATAATACAGATCTTAGGCATTCATTTTAGTCGAACACACCATGATTCCATTAATTGGACAAACTTGCTTTCTAAAATGAGCAAGAAAATTATTCAATGGAAACATCGATGTCTGACTATTTTTGGCCGGGCAATAGTGATCAATAATTTGATATTGTCACAACTTTGGTATATTGCTGCAGTTGTTAATATGCCCAAACATGTTGAAAAGGAAATTACCAAGATGATATTTGATTATTTGTGGGAGGGTAAAACACACCTTGTCCCACAACGTGTCTGTACTAATAATAAGCTTGATGGTGGGCTTTCCATTCCAGACCTAAGAATTAAATGCGTCTCGTTAAGGCTGAAATTATTAGATGATTTACTTCATTCAGATAGTCAGTGTGCAAATGTGTCTAGATCCCTTATAGAAAGGTTTATTGAGCCATTTTCCGCTAAATCCTTTTTCTGGTCTTCTAAACATCCACCGAATTACACACGGATTCCATCGATATTTTTGGACATTAAAGCTGCTTTAGCTAAGTTTGTTCGCAAAGAAGATTCACCTCTTTGCTGGGAGCATGCCTCCAGCCGGTACCTATGGGGGAATGATCATATTCTATATGAAGGCAGAGTTTTATATTACACTTCTTTTGCTAAGCATGGTATTCAAAATGTGTGTGATATTGTGGATGTGAAAACTCGAAAATGGAAATCACTATATGACATATCACGAGTAACATCTTTACGCCCATTTGACGTGCAGCGCCTTCTAAAACGGTTACAGGAAGCAATTCCAATGGAATGGTTTCTTCTCCCTAATGGGTCTGTGAATGATGCGTGCTCCAAGTTAATCCTGGAAAGTACTGATGGACGTTTTTCATATACGTTAAGGAATAAGGGGTGGTATAAAATTTTAATGCTGCAGAATATTACTATTCCAAAGGCTGTCACAGCATGGGAGAGGACTGAACATTCTCCCCAGAGTTGGGATGTGGTTTGGAAAAATATACATTCACCACACATACCTAATCGAGCAAGGGATGTTGTCTGGCGATTGCTTCATAGAAAACTATGGGTGGGCCCCCTCCTCAACAAAGTTGGCATAGCAAATAGTGACCACTGTCTATTTTGTACAGACACTGAGGAAACCATTATCCATTTGTTTACAGAGTGTTTGCCCGTCTCCCAATTTTGGATGTACATTGAACAGATATTTAGGAAAATTGTTACAGTTGATATCAAGATAATCCGAGATGCAATTCTATTTCATGAATTAGACGCTTATAATCTGACTACTAATGCAAAGAAGATCTTGTTATTTTGTTTGAGTGTGGCGGTCTGGGCAATTTGGAAGCATCGTTGTACGATAGTTAGGGACTCATATACAGGGTTTAACTCCAGCAGTTTTGACAAATTGAAGTGCGCTTTTCGTGCCTTGTTCTCGTATTGCCTTAAATGTGAATTTCATGATGCAGTGACTAAAAATAGACTTCATTCTTTTGAAGTTATTTGGTGCTCTGGTGATTTGATTTCCATTGTTTCGACAAATTTGATTTTTTATTATCCACCGTAATTGGCCTCTGGAGTGATTTATTAAATAATATACATGTATTTGTGCGCTTGGAGCTGTGATTTTGTTTCAAACTACTTTGTTTTGATGTTTTCTATATTTAAAAGCTAACTATATATTTTTAAATTATTATTTTAAAGCACATGCAAAATTAGTGGTTTTAGAGTGTGCGTGCGTGTGCATGCATGTGCGCTGACTGTTACTATGTGAAACAGCAGCATTTACTTCACGCAGCAACAGCTCCAACACGCGCATGCACTCTAAAACTCTGCTAATCAGTTTGAGATGAAAATTGCGAGTGTTTGCTCTGAAAGGGTTAAACCTTGTCCCTAAATTTAGGTGGTCGTTTGAACAAGTTAACTCATTTTGGTTTTTTTCAATGTTAATAAACAATCCAACATTAATAATGTTTGTTCCGGGGTAATTTTAGAATCCGAATCCAAAAGTTAATTGCTTTCGACTAAAATAAATTTAACATTCAATGTACTGCTTCCTAATAATAGATTGGAAATATTTAGCATGTATACATATAATTGTGTTTGTCCCGGGATAATTATGGAATCTCATTTTCAAGGTAAATTGTATTGGTTGAAATAGTTTGTTAAGTTTCAACCCTCTTCAACTATATAGGTTACATTGTCACTTCACTGAGCTCGGTGTAATATCTTAGTGTTTACCTTTTATATATTATCCTGCGGGGCGTTGATTATTGATTAATTTGTTCCCGAATGACTGTGTGTGTTAAATACGTCCGATCGCTGTGTTTGTTTCACAGCTATGCTCGCGTGAGCTTTTATAATTTTAATGGAATGTTGTTGAGAAAGTTACTTGAAATTTTTAAAGGGACATATTTAGCTGTTTTGAATTTTTAAATTAATCGTTTGACCACCGTATATTTATTGTTTATTTATACACATGACTGATATAATCGTTTGTTCTCTTTGATTTATTCTATGTTTAATGTTCTTTCAGTCAGTTTATTTTTGGGTATTATGGATTTCCACACGATCCATTGATCGTGTTACCCCCCCCCCCCCCTCCCAAAAAAGTAGTAGTAGTAGTAGTAGTAGTAGTAGTAGTAGTAGTAGTAGTTGTAGTAGTAGCAGCAGTAGTAGTAGTAGTAGTAGTAGTAGTAGTAGTAGTAGTAGTAGTAGTAGTAACAGTAGTAGTAGTAGTAGTAGTAGTAGTAGTAGTAGTAGTAGTAGTAGTAGTAGTAGTAGTAATAGTAGTAGTAGCAGCAGGAGTAGTAGTGGTAGTAGTAGTAGTAGTAGTAGTAGTAGTAGTAGTAGTAGTAGTAGTAGTAGTAGTAGTAGTAGCAGCAGTAGCAGTAGTAGTAGTAGTAGTAGTAGTAGTAGTAGTAGTAGTAGTAGCAGTAGCAGTAGTAGTAGCGGTAGCGGTAGCGGTAGTAGTAGTAGTAGTAGTAGTAGTGGTAGTAGTAGTAGTAGTAGTAGTAGTAGTAGTAGTAGTAGTAGTTTTAGTAGTAGTAGTAGTAGTAGTAGTAGTAGTAGTAGTTGTAGTAGTAGTAGTAGTAGTAGTAGTAGTAGTAGTAGCAGTAGCAGTAGTAGGAGTAGTAGTGGTAGTGGTAGTGGTAGTAGTAGTAGTAGTAGTAGTAGTAGTAGTAGTAGTAGTAGTAGTAGTAGTAGTAGTAGTAGTCGTAGTAGTAGTAGTAGTAGTAGTAGTAGTAGTAGTAGTAGTAGTAGTAGTAGTAGTAGTAGTAGTAGTAGTAGTAGTAGCTGAAGTAGCAGCAGTAGTAGTAATAACAGCAGTAGTTCAATTTTAAAATCTGCTCATGTTAGGCTAGCTGTAGGAAGCCCAGGGGTGGATCCAGAGGGTGTGGGTGCAGGTGTGCACCCCCAATCAGAGCACCCCCACCCTGGGCCAAGTGTCCTGCCCACCTGGCGTGACCTTTGTCCTACCAACACGTTTCAACTGCTCCACTAGTAATACCACAGTCACTACGTATTCTCATGCATCCGTACGTCCATAGTTAATCTCTGGTTGGCCTATATGCACCTGTCTACTAGTTCGCACAGCGCTCCCAAATTTCAAGACCTCCAAAAAGTAACACAAAATGTTTTATCTTAATTTTGGGGCCCCTGCGTAACTTCAGACTAAATTCGTATAAGTGCCACACCTATACGACTGATATGGCCAAATCACACAGCCCTCCGACCTCAGGTCATGAATATATATATTAGGCCCATTTTAGTACCGTCACGACCATAATGTGATGTACCAATGAGAAAAGTGTACTATATTATATAGAGGTTCACTTAAGAGCAGAAAGAAAACACGCGTAGCCGGTTAAACATCTAAGAGGTGACTGCTTTATTAAATGGCTCGTTCTACAAAGGAGGTCGCTGGACCACGCATCTACAAACCATCTAGAGTGCCCAGACGTAGGGGCATATCAGTTACATAGTATCTCAGTTCATTAGTTCAGCATTTTATATTTAACATATTTGATATATTTTCCGACAAAAAGCATCACCATCACCCACTCACATTTTAAATTGTAATTAAATGGATAAAAATTTAATAATTTAGCAGCCAAATAAGGGTCCATATTTATCTCTGGAAATGCAGGAGAGAACATCTGCGAGCACCTAGATTTCTAAATTTCCAGGGGAGGACCGCCGGAACCCCCGTCTGGTCGAGTTTTTTGTTGTACTCCTGCCCTAAGAAATTTCCTGGATCCACAAATGGAAGCCTGTGTTCTGTGGGAGTAAATAACTAAGGCAATTATGACAGCGGAGAATATATGCAGTTAATTACATAATGCACCATAAATATATACATGCTTAGGGCTTACATAACAATACTCATAAGTTCATATTAACCGCTCGAGCCACGAGTTCCCAGAATCTCACTTTCAACGTAAGTGTACAGGAAAACTGTTGAATATTTTGAAACAGACCCGACAAGAACCTGTTTCTGCCATAAACAGCAACAGCTCACGTGTGAAATAAAGTGGACACAACTGTTATTATACCAGTCGTACATGCTGCAGAAATAACTGTCTTGGTTATTCCTACCGTGCACTGGTGGCGTTGTCTCAGTAATACGAAGTCTGCCGTGACCGTCAGGGGCAGCCACTCGGTTATCAGCTAATGTTTCCGTAATCTACACCTAACCTAGGATATATATGACGATATATGAATATTCGATAACACCAATGAACTTCTGTTGTACAATTGGCCAATTAATGCCAAATGCCAGAACCGTTCATCTGATGTAAATAAGTGCGTATGTATTCAGGATAAATGCGACCTTCATATTAGTAGATATATCGAGCATATTTATATAATGAATAGGGTTGATGGACTGATAGAGCTTTCCATCAGATTAGTTTCAAAATATTTAATAAAATTAAATTGCAAATTCACAAAAGACATACAGTTCTCGGGCAAATACTGTCGGAGATTTTCCACCTTTGCAACGTACCTATGGCATTTGATTGTGACGTCAACTAGCAAATGATATATATTGGTTATGACGTCAGATACTTGAGTGACAGATCGAATCCTACATCGATGACATGGCTGTTTATCAGTTACAATAATCCATAAGACAGCTACCAGTGATAGTCGGCCTTTAACTACCTCGCTTGATCGCCTATAATAAGAAGTTATTAGTGCGTGCTTTGTTTTAGCTCGGCTTATCGGACACTCAATGCATGTGCATTGGATGTCGGTGATAAATAGATCTTCCACATGGTTAGCCTCGTCCGTCCGGGTCCGGGGACGCGGCTCCGTAATTTGCGAGACAATTAAATTTTCCGGAAGGTTGCTTACGGAGAGCGGACAGGGGATATTTTATGGCCTAAAATATGTACGGTACTTCAGATCAATTTATTTCCTCTTTTGAGCTTACTAACCAGTAATACACTAGGTTGCTTCTGATCCTGAACATACACCATCAGCCACCTCATAAACGACCACCAAATTGTGGACTAAGGTCACGTGGTTTTTAATTAACCACCACCGGCTTCTCACAAGACGACAGTTTTTTAAATAAGGTGGTTCTTGTATAGAAACCTTTAAAACAGAAAGATGAAATGTAAAAAAATATATTTGAAATCTTAAAAATAATCCATTAAGAAATTTGCAACTAGTTTAATTGGAAGCAGTTGTTACCTTAGGCAGCAACAGTTTCCTGTCAAGTTAGAAATTCATGGTTACCAGTTTATCTGTATAATTGTTTTGGCATTGAAATGATTGGCCTGGACGGGGGTGGGGTGGGGGTGGGGTTAAAGGGTTAAAAACTGGACACAAATGTCAGGTGGTCTTATACGCAGGGTGGACTCTAATCTGATAAATGAATCCGCGCGTCAATATTATTCAAACTTCCGCAATCGCGTTCAGCGTGAAATTATATTTTTCACCCACTCTCATCTGATTGACGAAGAGAATATTACGTGATTTGACGCGTATGAATTTATTATAAAAAGAACTGGTATCACAGGAATAAAATACGCGTTATCAATCTGCCAATCAGGGGTCTACTAATAAGATATTCATGGCCAGGCTCGGCGACACAAAGTCCGGGTGAGCTCAGTGTTTGAAAATAAATTTGCTAGATTCAGGAGGGACATGACTACGTGAACTCGGAATCCTTACGCGTTTTCGATTAATCACAACCTCGTTCATGTTTTTGGTGCTATGACAACGCTTGAAGCGTGTACCGGTAGCGCAAGGATCCGGTTACACTTGGAAACGCGATCTGTTGACCCGCTCCATCCCATGCCACATTTGTCTGAAAGATATAACAATTTTCATGTCGCACCAAACTCCCTGGTGCCACAGAATGTATCGAGAAGTTTTAAGTCTCCATCGGAGTGGGCACGTGGTATGATAAGCTCTGCGTACGTAATTCGAACAATTCATGAATCCATTTCCTCACTCAATCATATGACGTCATAATCAACTGCGTACCGTGTAGGCTGACGTCATAATCATGACGTCATGAATGACTCGATACAGTCCATCTTTAACGCTTAATAGTCCGACACGTTGTACGAATTGTATGTCGTTATAATTTAATAAACATTCTGTTAAATATTTTGAAACTAATTTGACTGGGCGCCGTTGCTGCCGTAGTCAGCAACAGCACCCAGTCAAATAAGTTTCAAAATATTCAACAGCTTTCCCTGTATAATTTTGTGGTAATTAATAGTCAAGAAGTTCAGGGATCGATCGATCCTTACACGAGTGAGATGTGGGCGGAGCTTAACTAGGGATGGGCGGGGCATAGCTAAAACTGGAAAGGTCCATGGAGATTTTATTGTCCGCAGTACCTCCAGTCACGTGCCAGATTGCCATCACGTCATACTTGTTTGTTTCCATAGGGACTGATTGATACTCGCATTGCCATTATCATCATATAAACACTCACATTTCCCATGGTAATGAACTCAGTATTAGCTTACTGAGTACACATGCATTTAACAACTTAACCTTTGAAAATCCAGTGGCTCAATTTCAGGACAGGGACGTTGTTGAATCCTATGAAAGTAATTTGACTAGGACATTTTGCTGCCACTGACAATTGCTGCCAGTCAATTTAGTTTGAAAATATTCAGGAGAACGTTCTATATACCACAAAGAAATCATCGTATCTGGTTTGTACATGTTATAGGGTTATGTAATAGTCTCGTTGATCAGGTCTCAACAACACGAGCTTTCATTAGGCCTCATGGAAGTAATGATCTGTTATATATTTTTCTAGTTATCTGATCTAACAACGGTTTGCACATGGTAGAACGTTTGAATCAGGATACCGTCCACACATCTTTAAGCAATCACGCTCCGATTGACGCGTATGAGTGTTCGAAGGCAATGTTTTCATTCTATCATATCACACCCACCCATCCACCTACCCACCCATCCACCACCCACCCACCCACATACACACACACGCACGCACGCACGCGCACGCACTCGCACACGCACACGCACACGCACACGCACACGCACACGCACACGCACACATACATACGCACGCACGCACGCACGCACGCACGCACGCACGCACGCACGCACGCACGCACGCACGCACGCACGCACGCACGCACGCACGCACGCACACGCAGACGCACACGCACACACGCACACGCGCGTACATGATACACACGCACGCGCGCACACACACACACACACACACACACACACACACACACACACACACACACACACACACACACACACACACACACACACACACACACACACACACCCCCAACCACACACACACACACACACGCACGCACGCACGCACGCACGCACGCGCGCGCGCGAGCGCGCTCACACGCACGCGCGCACGTATGATATATATTTATTTATTCATAACATACACGTTTATAACAGGAACTGTCATACTACTAAAAGATTTCTTGATCAAGATTAAGTATTATTAAGATGGTTGCTTACTACATAATTAAAAGAAAGAAACAGGTGTATCCTTTCATTATTTCGGCATCATTGGGCTTATTTTTGGGCGTCGTGTGATATGAGTCACTGATATGAAATTGGCAAGGATTTTGACATACAAGTTCGATTCAAGCACACGCTCAGTGAAATTATCTTTCGGCATTTTCGCGTCAGTCAGCTAGTATATGATGGCGCGATTCGACTCGATTGTACACAATGCTTGCCAGGACTTGTCATTGGTGTTGCCAACTAATAATTATCCCGTGACTCCCACATTTGCACTTTCCGGTGATCCGCACTCAGCGATTGATTATGCTCTAATGAGGGACTCAGACGGTTACGGATGCCCATCTAGTTGACGACAGGGAACTACTTCCAGATCACCGTCCTCTCATGTACTAACTTTGCACATAGAAGTGCAAAAGCAAACTAAAGTGATTGAAACACAGGCGGCATTCCGGGGTTGGGGGGGGGGGGTGGGGGTGGGGGAAGGGGGAGTGCGAAATGGCATTAGACAGGTGTTTATGCTCATCAGAATAACATTGACAACCTGTTAAAGAGCATGCATTGCGGAAATCTTTTGAGTGGGCTGAACATTGAGTTCTTGACAATAGATCTAATAAGTTGCCTGCTTTAAGCCGAGCCAGATGTAGTGTGCAAACTTAAATGCTAACTAATCTCATCTCTTGATATCTGTTCAGGTGATCTAATATGCAACTCATAAACTATGCAGGTAGTTTTAAGCTTTTTATCATGCGGCTAAAGAAATATACTGAACCAAAAAAGTTTAGCAACACTGATAATATTACTGTATAAATGTTATTTAACAAAAGCAATAAATTGATTCAAATATATTATTTAATTGATAGGTCATTTTCCAATTTGAACAACAGTCTCTTGTTACTGTAATGTTAGCATCGCGCCTTTAACACGGCATCATTCAACGGAAGGGTCCAATTTAAATAATGGCACTGAGCTGTCAAAACCGGTTGTGACCACCGCGCGCATTAACCACCGCCGTACATCGCTTTCTCATGCTTCGAATTAAGCACCTGATGTCACGAAGAGGAATCGCATCCCATTCCTGGAGCAGTGCAGCTTCCAGCTCCCGCACGTTGTGAAGATGCGGATGGTTCTCACGCACCATACGGCCAAGAATGTCCCACACGTGTTCGATAGGAGACATGTTCGGTGATCGCGCTGGCCAGTCTAATACCGGAGCGTTGTTAGCCTCAAGGAAATCACTGGTGACCCTAGCTGAATGAGAACGGGCGTTGTCTTGCTGGAACATAAAACCTGCATGATGCTGCATAAAAGGGATGACAACAGGGGCGACAACTTGTTCACAGTAACGTTGAGCCGTTAAATTTCCGCGAATCACAATAAGATCTGTTTCGCCATTTTCATGGATTCAAGCCCACACCATGACACTGCCGCCACCGAATCTGTCGTGCTGAATGATGTTTGCTGCATCATACCGTTCTCCTAAACGTCGCCAAACCCGTTGCCTACCATCCGCCACATCCACACAAAACCTGGACTCATCACTGAACAAAACGTGGCTCCATTGTTGAGCACGCCATCGCTGATGAGTTCTTGCCCATGCAAACTGATTCTCGATGTGACGCTCTGTAAGCGGAACAGCAACAAGTGGACGACGGGCATGCAGTCCAGCATCATGGAGTTTGTTTCGCACAGTTTGTGCATGCACTGCAGTGCCGGTAGCGGTGTGCAAATTACGGGACAGCCGCGGCGCAGTCTCAAACCTGTGACGTCGTGATGACGTCACTAAGTAGCAGTCTTCTCGTGGTGTTGTTGCTCTCGGGCTGCCAGATCGTGGTCGGTCATTAACATGTCCAGTTTCCTGCTCACGTTGGCGGAGACGAGAAATGATTGAGGCGTGAACAACAAAATGTCGCGCAAAACAGCGCGAACGCTCTGCCCAGCAGCGAGTCTTCCCATTGCTTCATGGCGCTGATTTTCGGGTAGCCCTGGGCGGCGGCCCATGTTCGGTAGGGTAAACTTTTCAGCGTTTTCTGTTAACGTTCGTTATCTGCTTTTGCAATATGGTGAATTTTTGCCTTCGCTACTCGCCAATGTGGGCCAGTACATGAAAATGCATTTTCACATGCAGTAAGCGTGCGCCCGAGAAATGCAAGAAATGAGTTGCATTTCTTCATGATCAGCGAGATATTACATTGACGAAACATGCCTGCAAATTTGGTTATAAAAGGGCGTATAGTTTTAATACAACAAACCAAACTTCACTGTTGCTAAACTTTTTTGGCTCAGTATATATTCAGGCTTTAGTAGCTAAACGTCGCTACATTTTTAGAGCCTATGATGCGTTGCCATGATTTACTTTTCGACCAATCGTAAAAGGCCTAGCGTGCCTGCCTCGGGATAAACGCTCAGTCATACAGGTGCCAGCTATAGCTTGGTAAAATGGTATAAAAGCAATCATACAGGTAAGCTGTTGAATATTAAAAAAAAAATTTGACGTTAAGTTGTTGCTGCCACAGGCAGCAACAACTTCCAGTTAAATTAGTTTCAAAATATCCATCGAGATGAAAGTTACATATTAAAGAATCTAATGAATTGGCACTTACATGACGTCACACACTCTCGCTTGAGGAGACAAAATGGTGGCGTTCACTGTTCAAGAGTTACGCGGTATTACAAAGAAGATAACTGTGATACAAAAATGGGAATGTGATGAGATATGAAAGAAATGGAATTTATAAAACGTAATTTATCGATGCTGTATAACATTAGAAATGTGATATGGCGGATGCAGACTGTGTCAAATATAGGATAGCTTCGAGACAACTTGCCATGAATGCCCACAACTCCAAGAGTAGAGTAGTTTTCTTTATGTGGAGAGAATTCAGGATAGATATCAGCTCATGTTCTATTAAAGACACATTGTCTAAATAGCATTGGAAAAATGAGGGCTGGAACTGGAAAAGTGCTGCAAGAGGATCGTGGTATGTAATTCTTACTAGATATGTCAGTTGATTCACCCTCGCCTAACTCGGCAGCACAAGTATGGATTTCATCTATACACTTACTACTCCTTGAAACAAAGAAGGCAATTGTGAAAACGAGAACATGTATGCTACAGGTACACGAGGCCATGTTCCGACGAACCAGTGTCCTGTCTTGCCCATCTATCGACTTTGTCAGACTGAAGTGGAGGACAGACCCATTTCATTTTTATGTGTACAATTCTGGTACAATGCAGGCGTGGCCTAATGACACGGTCTATCAAGTAGTTTCTGGCTAAACATAGTGTACGTGTGATCATTAACGACCAGGAACTGCAATGGACTCATATCACGAGAGTGTGCCTGCCGTACTGGGATGCGACTCAGATGTTAATGTCTCTATATAGGGAATTTCCACAACAGCAACAATGAAGAAGAAGACAGCATGCAAAAACCCAGAATGGCATCATTTTCATGGAAGGCTATGCACACAGTACGGATAGGCTAAGCATATGTGCATATTGTGGTTTGCTCGCTTAACCATTACTGGGATAACCCGAGAAAGTTTGACTAGACAAATAGAACTCTTGGCTCGCCGACTCGATGTACAAGAATGGTAAAATTAAATATATTTCTTAGGGTTCTTTGGCCCTGTTGTATCTGACTGCTAACAGGATAGCCTATGTTCGTGCGAGTTACCTGACTTCCAGACAATTCATTCTTCAAGGAACATCAACACCTCTTATCATTAATCTATCACGACAGACTAATAGCATACCACAACCGAGTAAATTTTATTTCATGTACGCATGATTACTGTATTCTGCGGCTGTAGTAGTAGAAACACCATACAGCTGCAATCAGTCCTTCTTCGCTTTTGCCAACGGTGTCTTGTCCTCAGCCAAAATCCTTAGCTTCCTCAGGTCAATTCTTGACTTCAGTGTACCTAGTCCTGCTTTCTTGAGGTTACCTCGTAGCACGCTTAGCAGATTTATGCAATGGCGTCCTCTCCTGGCTCTGTATTTGCTGGCTCCGAGTAGGCGAATTCCAAGGCTCTCTGTGCTGGTGTCTTCTGGCATCCTTAGCACATGGCCAAACATGGACCATCTTTGCTGGGCGACTTTTACAGACAACGGTAACGTATTACACATCTTGTATGGTGCATCGTTGGAAATTATGCTGTCTGGCTATCAGTGTCCAGTGATGGTGCGTAGGTGTTTGCGGTGGCAAGCGCCGAGTTTGTCTAGAGCTACCAGCTGTTACAGTTATACATCATCAAAGATACACAGGTTGTATTGTATAAACGTAGTCTTTTTATCAAGGGCATCTTTGATCTACGAATCCATAGTTTCCAGAATGACTAGAAAAGCTATGTTCCCCATGATGCAGCGTGTAGTAATATCAGCAGTACTGCAAAGTAGTGAGCCCAGAATTTTACTTTTACCTCCATGGTTCGACGCCATGGAGTGGATCATCACTTTCTTTTGTTTCATGCTTCAGGTATATGTGGGTGAACTCTCTTTTGGATTCATTCTTAAAGAGATTCTCAATTTTTAGTTTGCTTGCAGCCATTGGGAGAAGTTCGTCAACGGGTTTCTTTTCCTCGTCTATAAAGTGCACATCATCAGCATATTTCATCTCGTTATTTCATAGTGGCAGGCCGAGTATTGACACTGGGGTGGGGCTGGGGTGGGGTGGGGGTAGGTGGGGTGGGTGTTGGGGTTGTCGAAATTTCCCGCACAGATTTCAATGCAGCAGCCAGGTTACAGGTGAAAAGCACAGGGTGGAGCCGATTGATGTCTCAAGCTCTACACACTTCACTGACTTGACTAGTACTCTCAGTTTGGTGTCTGCAAGCAGTGCTCTCACTAGTCGTAGCTCATCTTCATTGCAACTGGCCTGGCGTAGTACATCTAGAATCTTTGAGCGCTTAATTGTGCCAAAGGCTCATGAATTGTCAACACCCATTTTATGGACTTCCCAGTGTTTGGACATGACTACCGACACAAGTATGCGTTGAGCCCATACAATATCTGCGCAGCTGCGTCCACGTTTGAAGCCACTTTGACATGATCCGGTGAAGTCATCAATCTTGTCTCGGATGCGTCACAAAGTAACATTCGATAGGATTATGCTGTTAAGGATCATAATCGGCTGCAGATTGGCTGGGGGACAAGGTGGCTTTTTGGGCTTGGGTTGTGCAATAAGTGTGCCTTGGCCTACTGCGTCGATGGGACGGTGGAGAATAAAAGCTGAATTGATTAGGTGCGTAGATGCGCAGTCGTACCGCTTTCTGTTCTGCTGACAGTTTTGCAACGAGAGGGTCGTCAGTAGAGCTAGTTCTGGCTTTTTTAGAACACCTATGGTGATAGTAGCTGGTGATTCTATAGATATTTAGGTTAGGGATTCGTTTGGATCGGAGCTGACGTCAATGTTAGCTATTTGCTCCCCGAGGGCCTTTTTGTATGACATTTGAGTGTCAGCGTCGCTGATGAGCTTGGGTAAGTTGTACGTGACTCTACCCTCTTGCCTTGTATGGCGTTTATACATTAGGTAGAGCTGGTTCACGAGCATCCCGAAGTAGGGGTTTTGCTGCTGTCTTGCATAGTATGAAATCTATTTGGTTGAAGGCAGCTGTTGTAGCCTTAGAACCTTTGCAACAGTGTAACCCGGCTAATATAGTTCCGTACTCACTACAACAGTATAACCTGACTTATATAGTTCTGTACTCACTACAACAGTATAACCTGACTTATATAGTTCCGTACTCACTACAACAGTATAACCCAGCTAATATAGTTCTGTACTCCCTACAACAGTATAACCTGATTTATATAGTTCTGTACTCACTACAACAGTATAACCTGACTTATATAGTTTTGTACTCACTACAACAGTATAACCTGACTTATATAGTTCCGTACTCACTACAACAGTATAATCCGGCTAATATAGTTCTGTACTCACTACAACAGTATAACCTGATTTATATAGCTCTGTACTCCCTACAACAGTATAGCCTGACTTATATAGTTCTGTACTCCCTACAACAGTATAACCTGACTTATATAGTTCTGTACTCCCTACAACAGTATAACCTGACTTATATAGTTCTGTACTCCCTACAACAGTATAACCTGACTTATATAGTTCTGTACTCCCTACAACAGTATAACCTGACTTATATAGTTCTGTATTCCTACAGCAGTATAACCTGACTTATATAGTTCTGTACTCCCTACAACAGTATAACCTGACTTATATAGTTCTGTACTCCCTACAACTGTGTAACCCAGCTAATATAGTTTGGTACTCCCTACAACAGTATAACCTGACTTATATAGTTCTATACTCCCTACAACAGTATAACCTGACTTATATAGTTCTGTACTCCCTACAACAGTGTAACCCAGCTAATATAGTTTAGTACTCCCTACAACAATGTAACCTGACTTATGTAGTTCTGTACTCCCTACAACAGTGTAAGCCAGCTAATATAGTTTGGTACTCCCTACAACAGTGTAACCCGGCTAATATAGTTCCATGCTCACTACAACAGTGTAACCCAGCTAATATAGTTCGGTACTCACTACAACAGTGTAACCCAGCTGATATAGTTCGGTACTCACTACAACAGTATAACCTGATTTATATAGTTCTGTACTCCCTACAACAGTGTAACCCGGCTAATATGGTTCCGTACTCTCTTCAACAGTGTAACACGGCTAATATAGTTCCGTACTCACTACAACAGTGTAACCTGGCATACATAGTTCCATGAGAATTGAATGTTAATTTTTACCACCTATCATGATTGCGTTTGGAACCGTATGAAGACTATTAAACATGCTGCCATTTTATCTGATGACACTTAAGCTTATGTTGACACCATTGAATAACATTACCCCAAATCTAGCCATTAAACTAATAATTAACAAATGGATTTTCGAGAAATCCATTATTCCTTTACCAGCTAAAATTGGTAAAGAAAATCAAAATATCTCCTTATTGAATGTCCATACTGGAGGCAAAGATAAGAGTATTTTTGGAAATTTACCGCTAGAATTACTGACTAGATTTTCGAGCCAGCCATCATCAGCGGCTTTATCGCTTGACTGGCTCGATTATTGAGCCGGTCATCTCAGTAGTAATTTTTCAAAAATATTCATCTCTTGGCCTGTAAACTGACATTTGTATAGACAACCCAGAGACTGATCATGGCTGGCTTCGCCATAGAAGGGAGGCACATACCGCATTTCGGAAACCGGCATGGGGGCTAGTCTGCCTTCATGTCTGGTTCCCTAGTCTGGTTCATTTGGCGAGGATTACATCAAACACTACCGTAATACTAAGATATTACCGTACCTGCATTGGCTATGATAATGTAGCGACCCAATAACCAATTTGGCTCGTTCATGTGCGTGTGCACGGGCGTGTCCCTGTGCATGTGTGTGGTAGTGGAATGGGGGGGGGGGGTGGTGGAGCGTGGGTGTGGGTGGGTGGGTGGGTGGGTGGGTGGGTGGGTGAATGAATGGGAGTGTCCTTAACACAGGCTGTCAGAACTGAAAAGCAGAAAGAATTCAAAGTGTCTAATAATCTAAACATTTTGATATTCGGATTCATTTCCAGAGGTAAATGTAGACCATCGGATCGCTATTCAATTATTAAATTATTGCTCATTTTTAATTTATATATTTCTTGTTGCTTTAATTATGTTTTTTTCGCGACAGCTCAGTTGCAGTTTGTAGACAGTTTGGGTGGGTATGGGTGTTGCCTAGACAACCAGTCACTCTACCTACCACCAGGCTATCGACATGTGCCAGTTAATATATAATTGTATTACAACTTTATCAATAAAACGATGTTCTTTTAATGATCTATCAAAACTATTTAGCTCCGACATGTGTAGACGCATCAATCAAACTGATTCTGGAATAAGTCCACATGCAATACCTTATCTGTACCGGGAAACAAGTCCCAAAGCACGAGGAGCCATACAGATAACGGTTGTCGAATTGTTCCGAACAGATCACGGAATTAGATGGGATTATGGCGTCTGGGGATATAAAACCGCAATAGCCATTGTTTATGGCCGTGTGTAGTGAGATGTAATTTTTTCTAATCCAAACCGCCATCGTGCCGATTCTGTAACATATTTGCATTTAATAAGTATGCACATATTATAACATGATTCGGTTAATTAACCAAGACAGTGATCTGGGATATAATCACGTCGCTGAATCGCATGCTCTAATAATGTTATTTGATTGACACACTTGCGCAGAGGACTGATTTAGCTAAATTGCGCAGCCACATTTTGGTAACATGCAGCTTGTCAATTAAAATGGCGCTAAAGACCCGTCAGCCTCAGTCATTCAATCAATAACTAATTCTCGATATTTAAAGTGCACTTGTATTTAAAGATAAATGTATGTCTATTCGTCCCAATGGGCAATCATTTCTACTATTATCAAGGTTACGATGAATATATTCCAAATTGGTGCTTGGATTGCCGTATTCGAGAAAAGTAAGTTAAGTAACACTCTGAAAGATGACATGTTGTTTGATAATTGGTGCTGTATTCTGCTGCTACAGCACTAAAACATCCCACAACCCGTCTTTCATTAGCCACTATTTTGTATCACTAACTGTGTCTCTATCTGATAGATGCACTTTGGAAAACACTGCATCTAGACTAGTCCATGAAGGTTTTTAGGTGTTCTTCGTTTCTTCATTTATGAGGTCTACACAATGTGTATCCTCAGTTTGTAGAGGAAGGCCCGGTAGGCCAGTATAGAAAGTGGGTGTTTGATCTTGTAGACTGCTCTTTGTCGTCTGCGAACTCTATTTCCAGTGTGAGGCCAGTGTAGATACTAGCGGTTGAGTTCGGGTGGGTGGGTGGGAGTTGGTCCTGGTAACCGTTCCCATACAGATGACAGGGATGCGGTGAGGTATCAAGTAAACATCATCGGAGAGAGGACCTCTTTCTGTTGTGTGATTGAGGAACTCTGTGGAATACATTTTACACGTATTCTCATCTTGGTATCTGCCAATAGCAATCTATCATCGTCATGATATTCGGTTAATTATCAGTGTAGTATGTCCAGGATGTTTTACAGTGTTGAAGGCCCTTGATCTGCCAATCTTCCTCTTCTGAAAACTCAGGTGTTTGTGCATACCCACTGACACAATGCATCTTCGCTACCCCCACCCCACCACGATCTCCTGCACTCATGTTTGGAGAGGATCTCTCCAGTAGAAGCAGCATTATTTTTGAAAACAATGGCACTGAAAGCTGTTGCTGTTTGGTTTTAGATTTTGACCTCACCATTGTCCTACGTCTTTGGGACACTACAGGCAAGCGTCCACCCAAGTTTAGAGAAGGTCCCGCCAGTAGAAATATTCAAAATGCCTTAAGAGCAACAACAACCAAAACAAGCAATGAGAGATGGCAAACAATCGCAACACACGTGTCATGCG